>CM076583.1:1011739576-1012077242 GCA_034641835.2 Pinus albicaulis
GCCCATAAGATGCATAACCAGAAAAGAAAGCCTCCAATGAAATAAATCCTTCAAAATGAGGTGCTGCAACCATATATAAAGACTGGAAAAAGCCTTACAGCATTATTTTATTGGCTCTGCATAGTTTTAGATTACACATCATATCTAGGGCATATAAGTGCATAAAAATTTAGATCTATATCATATCTATTCACTATACAAGCTCCTCTATAGAACCCCCTTGGGGTGTTCAGCAAGACACCAAGTACAAGATGTAGATCTGAGATCTAAGACCACAGATCTAATGAAAATTATAGATCTGGAAAGTGTGGCTGAACTGATATAGGAAATATAATAGCCTCGTCCAATAGATCTCCAAAGTGAAGGGGAGATCCCCAACACTTAGAAAATCACTCTTCGAATGGTGTGCTAAACCACCCTGCAATTACACCTATAGAACTAATGTAGATATGGAATTAAACTGCGCTGAAGGGATCAAAATAAGGTTGGCCTGATGCGAAGGTCTGAAAATGAGGCTCAAGTCCTCCAATATTGTCCTTCCAATGAAGTGGAAACCTCCTCCACTGAAAAGGAGCACTGAAATGGCCTAGATCTGAAAGATCTAGTTTCCACTTGCTACAACTTGCATAAACAACCAAACACTCAACAGGATTTATGCTATAGTTGAAAGAAGAATCTTGGCCCTAAGCCAGATAGTGGACAAAGCAATAAAAACTCTTTCAAGAGCTACTCAATGGGAAGAGGTGGGATTCCCGATCAGGAACACCCAATGTTATAGCACCATTTCTCACCTTGACATGATTCATGATTGCTTCATGGCTTTATGGGCACCCATTCCTACAGACTTGGACAAATTCACTTAAAAAAAGTGGAAAATCCTCCATACACGACTATGCCCGTGTTTTTCCGCGTGTATACTCGAGTACAGCTAGACTTCAAATTCACTTAAAAAAAGTGGAAAATCCTCCATACGCGACTATGCCCGTGTTTTTCCGCGTGTATACGCGAGTACAGCTAGACTTTTCCGCGTATGCCATTTTAATGATTAAAAAATATATAAAAATCCCTAATTTCGCGCCGGGTTGATGGTTACTCAGGTAGTTCAACCACCCCAGCCCGTGGCCAACTGTTTCCAACTGCTGAAACTACTTGGAGGGACTATAAAAAGACCTCATATGTATGGCCTAAGGGAGAGAGAGAATTATTATTATTATACTCTGTTGGTATTCCCTATCCAAGTCTGATTCCCCGTGCCTCCTGCACTTTCCCAGTTCACTTCAGGAAACCCTTGTTTCCTTGAGATACACATCCCTTTATATGTTATCTCGTATGCACCAGTTTGGAAGGAGTCTTAGCGAGGCAAGGGCTGGACGGATCCGGACGACGGTCTGCGAAGGCCTTGGAAGGATCAGGTGATCTCTCCACGATTAATTTTGTACGTACTATTTATAATACAGAAGTATCATGCTGTTCCCGAAATAAATGTGTTAGTGTATGCTTTAATGTATGAAGAATATTTGTTATACATGCATTCATTATGATTTATTTAATGTTTTATATGAATCACACTAACATATAGAGTAGAAATATACTGTACAACTTGTCCTTTGTGCTAGTTTCTTCTTGCATTTCAGGTTAAGGAGGAAGGACGGTTGCAGGGAGTTTGAACTCCACGTGGATCTACTTCAAACGTAGGACCAACGGGTAAACCTCTCATTCTGCTCTATTTCATTTTTATGAATGTGCATGATCGTGTGAGTCTCTGTTAAGTAGTACGCCCCTGCTCTGTGGAGGTTGAATCCCAACCAACCTCTAGGGTGTTAAATCCCCGAAACAGAACTGGCGACTCCGCTGGGGATCACATTTTTGTGATTCTCCTGTTGGGTTGTTTCAGCTGCTTGGTAGGTTTCCAACAGTTTTTCTGTCTTTTACAGTCCAGTTTGCTTTCTTGCAGTCAGTCTGAAGCTTTGATATCTTTCCCAGGCTTGTACTTTTTATTTTTCATTATCTTTCTTTGTATACGCCTTTTTTCTCGCACACAGTCGCGTATACCCGCGATTTTGTGTAGAAGGAACTGCGTATACGCGGGTTTCCCTCAACACAGACGCGTATACACGCCTGTTGCATAACTGCAAGGTCGCGTATACCTAGGCTGAATTTGAAATTTTAAGATTCTGGTGTTTTTTGTCTTTTCTGGCTGTGGAGGCCTGTGTCTGCAGAGTCTCTATACTTACTGGAGTGTGACAGAAGTGGTTTCAAGTCTTGTTTCTCTTTCGTTTGTCCGAAAACTGATCTTTTTGGCGAAGTGTTCTTGTTGGTGCTAGCACTCCTGGATTGAGTTCCAAGATCACTTTCTGAGTGTTCTTGGCTGTTCTGCTTTACCAGAACAGAGAGCTTCTGCTCACTGACTCGCTCCTATCTTTTTGTTGTGCTTTGCATTGCGTTCTTTGCTTTGTTTTCGATTGGTTTTCTTGGGTTTCATAGGCTAGGGTTTTGTTGCAATTTTCGAAGAAATTTTCTTGTTTCTTTGGAGTTTTGTGTTGCAACGAATTTGCACTATTTCTCTTGGCTGTTTGATTGATTTTTTAGTCTTCCATTGCTCTTATTGATCTTGCTATCATTAGATTTATAAGGTTTGGGGGCATAGTTGAAGTTTATGCTTGAAATTCGGTCTCGTTTTGGCTTGCATTGGGATAGTTGTTCTTGGTTTTTTTTGAAGCTCTTGTTTTATAAAACTAAAAAGCCCAAAAACATTTGTTTTGCTTTTTGTTTTTGCATATCAAAAACTCAAAAAACATTGCTTCTTGTTTTTGTTTTTGTTGTTGCGTTTTTCATTTTCGTTTGGCTTCATCTTTTGAGACTTTAGTGAAGTTTCTTGCTTCTAGTTTTCAGCTTGATTTTGAGGAGAGGTTGTCTTTTGATTTATTCTTCTTCTTGTTGAGTATTTTGGTGTCTTATATTAAGAGTTCTTGTTTCCAAGAATTGGCTTTCTGGATATCAAAAAGATGAGTTAAAACTGAAGGAGCCTTTTGGGAAATTTCATCTTGTTTCAAGGGACTTTTTGCATCTTAGAATTTACATGCTAGTGGTTATTTGCATTAAGTGCATTGAATCATTTAGTTAGCTTCTTAGTTTTTGTGAGTGTGAGTTTATAATTCGAAAAGAAAAATACATTTTTTAGTCTCGTAGAACTTACATAGAAATTGCTCTTCATCGAAAGACAAAGAACTGCATGTGCATGTAGTCAGGTTTTTATTAATTTCTTTTGCGTCAGAACATCATTGGTTTCAACTCCATATCCTTGTGACTTAATACAACAGCCTTTAAAATAAGCGATTTAATCTAAAATCAACTAGCAAGTTTTATTAAGTGTCAATCACCAACTAGCTAGGTTGTAGGGCCTTGGAATAGGTGAGAGGAGAGTTAACTCTCCAAGGCCGCTCAAACAAACATAGAAGTTGATTAATTGAGCGAAATCCAACTCCGTGAGGTGGACTGGGAAAGCTTTCATCCGAGAGTCAAGCGCGAGGGGAAGTGAAGGTTAAGAAGAGGGATACCCCCCCTCCGATTAGCTGAATCTAACCTCAAGACCGTTCCGCCCAGCTTCTGATACGGATTGGTGTCCATAGTTGATATTCCTAGGTTCCACACAGGTGACTGCGGGGGGGAATACCCGTGGTACCTGAGGCAGACGTCGCATCACTTTCAGGAGTACTTCTGGGGGGTGCCCTTGCGAAGCTTGGGTGCTTGAGCCGGCAAAGGCTGTCGTTAGGAGGTCGGCGTAACTGTTTCTGATACCTTCGTTAGTTGTTCTGGGCCCTAATCATCCCAGACTGCTTTCGGAAGGTCCTATACTTCGCTTTCCTGTATTTTGGTGTCCGGTCCTCATCACCCGGAGCGGAAATACTTGGAGGCTGTTTGCTTGCTGTTTCTCAGGGTTTTTGATTTTAGTGTGTGCTTTTTGCTCCTAGCTTGCCTAGCTTTTCACTTTTCTTGAGTCTAATATAATAAATTTGTAAAAGTGGCTGATCAAGCGCCTCGACGTTCGAGGAGAGTCCGGGGGTTATCTCCTGAGAGTGCAGAGCCTTCTTCGAGAAGGCGTAGGAGCGATCTAGCAGGTGGTTTTCACCCTGTAGAGTCTGACGCTGTGGAGAGAGATCCTCCACTAAGGTCTGAAGGTTTCGTTGCTGATTCCGGTGTCGGTTCCGAGAGGAGAGTTCCGCTCACCTCGAGAGTATTGTTTCCTCAGGAGGAAGATTTTCAGATAGAAGATATACCTGAGCCTGCAGCTACAGGTCCATCTCCTCTTCCTCTTGATCATCCGTTTGTTATTCAGTACGTCGGACCGGAGTCTGAGAGACCGCCGGATCTTCCATATCTTTCTTATCTTTCGATGGCCACGACCGGGAACGCGGCTTCTACCGTGAGTGCTGCGGGCATTCAGACCCCTGCTTCTGTCGAGGCAGGGGGCACTCTTGCTCTATCTTCGAGTGCTTCTAGCACTGCTATGTTTGGCTCCGGGTTCACCCAAGCATATGCTTCTCAATCTGGTCCCTTTGTTTCAGGGATGTCCATTGCTGGAAATCCCTCTTTTTCCTTTACCGCCGGTGCAGCTGGATCTACGCCCATGTCCAACATGGCTAGTGGATCAGCTTCTTTTCAGGGTTTCCCCTTTGGGACTAGGCATATTCCTAGTCCCAATCCTTCTTTAGGGTCGTTTCCTTTTACGTCCCAGACCCAAAGTTTCAATCCTTGGGCTCAGGGGCCAAGTTCGACTGCTTTTATGGGGTGGAATCCTATGTTTGCAACGTCGGGGGCAGGGAATCAGTTCATCGCGAGTCATCCAGGGAATGCTTCTTTCCCCGCATCGAGTGCTTATCAGTATTTTTCTCCTCTCTCTAATGCGTGGAACCCCTATCAGGGGCTTTCCTCTTCAGTCAATACTTCAGCGGGGGGAACTAGCCTGGGTTATGGTAACTCGGCGTGGGGAGGAGGTTCTTCTCCATTTTCTACGGGTCCTTTCTGGCAGCCTGGTGCCTCATCAAATCCAGGCTATTCTTTTCAGAATGTGGGAAATCCATCCCATCAAGGATGGAATTCTCAGGCTCCGCCACGATTACCATTTCTGGCAATGTTAAACTTGCCAGACTTGGCGAAGTTAACTAATGACCCGATTCGGTATAGTCCGGGGTGGCCTCCGGTTCCAACCAAACTTCCTTTAGACATTCCTAAGTTTGAAGGTAAGAATGGTGAAGATCCGGCGGACCACGTCACCACATTCCACTTATGGTGCTCATCGAACTCTCTGATCGATGACTCGATTAGATTGAGATTATTTCAGCGCACCTTAACTGGGAATGCAGCCAAATGGTATATAGAGCTCACTGGGGGCAGTTTCGCCACATTTGGAGAACTGGCTGTCACTTTTCTTAACCATTTTCAGTTGCCCGTCAGATATGAGGCTGGGACCGAACTCCTGGCTAATTTTAAGCAGGATGAGGCAACTCACATTTATGATCATATTCAGGAATGGAGGAGAAGGAAGAGGCTTATCAAAGCCCATATTCCAGGTGAGTTCCTTCTCGAGTGGTTTTTGAAATCGCTTCAGTCATATATTTCAAAGGATGTATCCATGTCAGGGGTATATTCCGAGGAGCAGGCCATCTTTAGGGCCCAGCAGTTAGAGTTGATCTATTCTCAGTCTGGCATGCTTTACAAGTATTTTCCTAATGCTCCTCGCTCCAAATTGGATCTATCGAAACCCAAACCTGGTCCGCATGGTGACGGACTTGTCGGATCGGTCGGTAGTAGTGCAGCCAGCCTGCTTTCTCAATTGCAGCAGTTGTCTTTACAATCTGCTTCTTCTGGTCAGGCTGTGCCTGCTGATTCATCACCTTCCCAGTCTTTGTCCATTAATGCTGTCCAATCTTCTGAACCCAAAGGAAATCAACAGTCCGATGGGAAGAAGAAAGGACGTAATAACAAGAAGAAGGGCAAGAATGGGAAGGGCAATGCAAATAAGACCAACGAGCGTGTTGGTGAAGGGAAAAAGGAGAAAAAGAAAGTTAAGTTTCCGTGCAAGCTTTGTGCTGGAGACCATCTCACACACCTTTGCCCGAAAATTCAGGATGCTTAGCGCCTGTTATCTCAGCAGGGTTCTTCTAGTTCCCAGGCTGTGCTAACAAACCCTTTTCCCCAAGGGCAGCAATTAATTGCTGGCGCGAACCAAAATCCCGGGGCTTCCTCTGGAGGTCCTCAGGAAGGGGAAATTCCATCGAATATCTTTATGATGAGTGCTCACGTGGATGTCGCTACGAGATCCCGTGATTATGGCGGAGAGGAATCTTCGAAAGCTAAGGAAGTTTCTGATACTACTGAGCCGCTTCATATCACGAAGCCAACCGTCGAGTCTATGCCTCGGATACCGAAGGCATCCTCTAAGCGGTCAACGATTAATCCGAACATGAGGGCTGCCCAGAACTACTCGATTGTAGAAGATCTGGCGCAGAGTCCTTGTGCTATGTCAGCTTTAGAGGTACTCCAGTCTTGTCCGGCTCAGCGCAGTGCTTTGCTCACCGCCATTGGGGCTATTGATCCGAAAAATTCTCTTCTGATTACCTTTGATATGAAGAATTTTAAGAAGAGACTTCCTCATCATATGGCCTTCCATATTAAATCATCGTATCGGAAGACTAATATCTTTCGCACGGTTGTTGATGAGGGTGATTCTACTTGCGTGATGTCTCTCGCATGCTGGAAGACACTTGGATCTCCCAAAGCTGTTCCATCTAGCACTATTCTTACTGCATTCGATGGTCATTCTCATAGGCCCCATGGTATTGTCCCGGCTTTGCCCATCTGTGTTGGGGGAAAAACCGTTAACATAGAGGTTGAGGTAGTAGATGCAGCCTTGGACTACAACCTTCTGTTGGGGAGGAACTGGATATATGATATGGATGCTATTGCATCCTCACTATTTCGAATAGTATGTTTCCCCCACGAAGGGAGGATAGTCACGGTGGATCAACTGGACTGTCCTCCTGTAGACCTGGATGCGCCTCCTAACTCATCTGTTCCTAAGTTGGATAATACCAAGGCGCCTATCGAGAATTTAGGAGTGGGAATGTATTCTTCCCTGATGGGTTCTTTTGATCTTCCTCCTCCTAAGGTGTCTATTGATGCTATTTCATCCTCCAAGGCTCCCCTTCGAAGAGAGTTCTTTCGAACTCATTATTTTTCGGACCCTTGGACCTTACCTTCCCCAACTGCCACTTTGGAGGAAGAGCAAGTGGGTGGAATGGCATTCCCGATTTCTGCAGCTGAGATTGCATATCAGTCTGTTGTTGACACTGCAGAGTCTGATCCAGCTCCTCTTTCGCCGGAAGAGTTGGATGGTGATGTGGCTCCGGCTTGGACGCTTACTTCTTCTTCTGCCCAGGATTGTCTAGATACCACTCTTCCATCTGAAGAGGCCATCCTGGAAGAGATGACAGGTATAGAGATACCGTGGGATGACTTGCATCATCGGTCTTACTTCCTACCTGACTTGAGCGAAGTCGAAGCTAGTTTTCCAAGTCCTCAGTATCCTGGACCTGTTCACCCAGTCTTGAGCCCCTTAGCACCAGCACAGGTTTATGCTGAAGGGAACATGGCTGTGATCTCTCCTACTATCCCGGTGAACATCTTTAGGAATCCCAACATTATTGAGAACGTTTTCATTGGAGCTGAATGTTCCCATGAAGAGGTTCAAATCTATACCGAGCTCTTCAAAGAGTATAGGGATGCTTTTGCTTGGTCTTATGAGGAAATGCCTGGCATAGACCCATCTATCGTCCAACATGAGATCAAGACATATGAAAACGCTAAGCCGGTCAGGCAAAAACTTCGTCCGGTTAATCCTAGGAAGGCAGCAGCTATCAAAGCTGAAGTTGAAAAGCTGCTTAAGGCGGGATTCATTTTCCCAGTTCCTCTGACTGAATGGGTTTCAAACCCCGTTCCCGTTGATAAAAAGCAAGGAACAATTCGAGTGTGCATCGATTTCAGAGACCTGAATAAGGCGTGTCCTAAAGATAATTACCCCACACCCTTCATTGATCAGATTATTGATGAGTGTGCCGGTAACGAGATTTTCTCCTTGATGGACGGTTTCTCTGGTTATAATCAAATTACTATCCGTCCAGAAGATCAACATAAGACCGCATTTATTTGTCCCTGGGGTACGTTTGCATATAAGAAAATTCCTTTTGGTCTTAAAAATGTTGGAGCTACTTTTCAGCGGGCCATGTCTTATGCCTTCCACGACATCAAGAAAATTATTGAGGCATACTTAGATGATCTAGCTGCTCATTCTCGAAAGAGGATGGATCATCCAGGTCACCTCCGGAAAATATTTGAAAGATGTCGTTTTTATAAAATTCGTTTGAATCCGAACAAGTGCGTTTTCGCGGTAACATCCGGTCGGCTGTTGGGATTTATCGTGTCTAGAGAAGGGATAAGGGTAGATCCCTTCAAGGTTGAGGCAATACTTCGGTTGCCTCCCCCGTCTTCAATCCGTCAGCTTCAAAGTCTCCAAGGGAAGTCTAACTTTCTTCGGAGGTTTATCGTTAACTATGCCGAGATTACAAAGGGATATATGAGACTGTTGAAGAAAGGAGTTCCTTTTCTTTGGGACGACTACGCTCAACGCTCATTCGATGCCTTGAAAAAGGCATTGACCTCTGCTCCTTTGCTGAGTCCACCCGATTATAGCAAAGATTTTCTTTTGTATCTGGCTACAGCAGAATCTACCATTGGTATGGTTCTGGTTCAGGAGGATGATGCTCTTGTTGAGCATGTTATTTACTACCTTAGTCGAGGACTAGTAGGACCTGAACTTCGATACACCCCGATAGAAAAATTAGCCTTAGCAGCAGTCCATGCTGTGCAGCGACTCCGGCATTACATTATTCTTCGCAAAACTTATGTCTTGGCAACTGCCAATCCATTTCAGTTTGTCCTCAGCAGGCGAGTGATTGGGGGAAAATATAATATATGGATTGTGATATTACAAGAATTTGATCTAGAGTTCATGTCTGCCAAATCCAAGAAGTCATTAGTCTTTGCGGAATTGATCTCCGAGTTGCCTTGTGGGGAGGAGATGATCTATGATGAGTCCTTTCCGGACGAACACTTGTTTTTGATCTCTCCACAAGATCCTTGGTATGGGGACATCATTGTATATCTCCAGACTGCGAAGTTTCCCTCTTCTTTTTCGAAAGATGAGCGTCGTAAGCTGCGTCACTTAGCTAAAAGTTATCCGATTATTGGTGATGCTTTGTACCGTCGAGGGGTTGATTCAATCCTAAGACGCTGCTTAACTTTCGAAGAAGCTGAGGCTGTGCTTAATGATTCTCACGGTGGAGCTTGTGGGGGTCATTTATCGGGGCTTGCTACAGCCCAAAAGATTTTGCGTGCTGGCTACTTCTGGCCTTCGATTTTCAAAGATTGTATTGAATCGGTCAAGAAGTGTCATCCTTGTCAGGTGTATACTCGGAAAATGCGCGCTCATCCAGCTCCGCTTTTTCCAGTCGTTACTGTCGGACCCTTTACAAAGTGGGGTATGGATTATACTACTTGTAACCCGCCTTCGGCAAAAGGTCACAAGTACATTATCGTAGCAGTAGACTACTTTACGAAGTGGGTCGAAGCTATGCCTACTTTTGGGAACGATGGTGAGACCGCAGCTCTTTTCTTCTTCAACCAAGTCATTGCTCGTTTCGGTATACCTAGAGAGATTGTCACTGACCATGGCAGTCACTTTCAGAACAGTATGATGGCCGAGTTGGCTCTTAAATTGGGTTTCCGGCAGGAGCATTCATCTCCATATTATCCTCAGGCCAATGGCCAGGTGGAAGCCGTGAATAAGTCCTTGAAGACAATTCTTCAACGGACGATTGATAAACATAGATCCAACTGGCACATTATGCTATATCCCGCACTCTGGGCATACAGGACGTCAGTTAAAACTGCAACTGGCTTTACTCCGTTTCAGTTAGTCCACGGGGTGGAATCCGTATTTCCCATTGAATGCGAGATTCCTTCCCTTAAATTAGCTGTTGAGCTTCTTCCTGACACTTCTAGTCTGGCAGAGCGGCTTCTTCATCTGGAACATCTTGATGAGCAGCGTCGAGATGCCTCCACGTTGAACGAAGTGCATAAAAACCGATTCAAAGTTCAGTACGATAAGGCAGTTAAGCCTAGGGTCTTTTCCGAAGGCGACCTTGTTTTGGTCTATGCCCAAGAGAAAGATGCCTTGGGGGCAGGAAAGTTTAAGTCGATGTGGTATGGCCCCTATATCGTCAAGAAGGTCCTTAAGAAAGGAGCGTATACCTTGGTTGACTTCGAAGGGAACGAGTTGTCGGAGCCCCGAAATGGGCTCTATCTGAAGAAGTATTATGCCTAGGCTTTGGCCTGGCATTTTGCTTTGTATATAGTAGGTTTTTTGCTTTGTACATATCTGTTTGATTTTCGATTTTTGATGAGATGGTGATGTTTTTGATCTGCTTTGGCAGATTGTGTTGATGTCATGAGTCATTTTGGTTTCGCCGATGGTGCTAGTAGACACACCCGGAACTTAGCTTCCGCGGCTTGGGTGCTTCATTATCCTTCCGGTCAGCTGTTGGTATCAAGAGGGGTCTGCATTGGTCCTGCTTCCAATAACGTAGCAGAATACACTGCAGCCATTCATCTACTCTCGGAGGCAATATCTTTGGGTGTTGATTCGTTGGTAGTTTTCTTGGACTCCCAGCTGGTGGTGTCGCAGTTGAACAACACTTATCGGGTACGAGATCCAGTTTTATTACGATTGTTCTTGAGGGTACGTATTTCAATTTTTAACATTCATTCATATTCCTCGAGCTGACAATTGGTTTGCTGACTCATTGGCTAATCAAGCTTTAGATTGGCATATTAATCATTCAATACAATAAATTTTAATCATCAAAAACATCATACATTTGATACATTTATCACATCACATCAAAATATCGCTGTATATATATCATCAGTATGTCAAAAAACTTTACAAAATTTTGGATCCATCAATGCCGTACAAAAACTTGGGCTTATGCCCCATCATGTTCAGTCTCAAAAAATATACAGTCATCTGATATGTAAAATCTATCTACTCGTGAGGACCCTGCCCAGCATTTCTATAGAACATCACTGCAGTGGCCACACGGCGGAACAGTCTAACCCAGTCCCGGGGTACTCCTACAACCCGTCTCTGGACGGCTTCTGGCAAGTCCTCCACAGCAGCCAGAGGGATTTGGCGGGTCAGTCCCTCCAAGTGTCTCTGCACGGCCTGGAGTGTCCTGTCAGAATCCGCTGTCTCCGCCTCACCTCTGCGGCGCTTGTGACGTGCTAGGCCCTCAGGACGAACTGGTCCAACATCTGAAACATGATCATTTTCATTTGTCAGTCATTATGAATCCAATCCAAAAACATGTTTGTTTTTCATTTTTCATACATAATTGAAAAATCCAAAAAAATCATATAAGTTAAAATTTTTTGAAAAACTTACCGACTGCTCCCCATGCTGCACCGGGTGGAAGTACTAGATCTGGATCTCCTCGGAAATCCATCCCGGCATAGGGATAGTCGTCTACTGCGATGATCTGTTCTCTCCACCATAAGAAGAACTCATCATCCCAGGTAGTTCGGGGTACCTCGCTGCCCCCCAATCTCTTCATCATGTCTGCCCAACGGGCGATTCTTGGGTCCCAAGGGCTGCTGATAGTTGAGATGACTCTGGGTCTCAAAGCTGGAACTCTTTCGAAGAAGAATGTAGTCAAAATGGTTCCATAGCCAAAGTGTTTTGTTTTTGTTTCGCGAATGGAGGTCAGTTGTTGTTTCATGTTCTGTAGCAGGGCAGTGCACCAATCATACACATGAATTAAGCACTCTACAGCTATGCTCATGTGCGTCCTGGACGCCTGGTGTAGTGAGGCAGATCCTGCCACTCTGCCGATGGTGAATAGGAGGATCTTTATGTGCAAATCCCTGATATCTTTGATTGCAATCTGTGTGCCAAATTTCTTGGAATTATCTACGCAATAGATTTGGACATAGTCCTCCACGGTCAACCCTCCCAGGGGCTTTCCGTGCAGATCCACTGGGTCTCCCCTCCTGGAGAGTCCAGTGATGAAGTATATATCTTCCACTTCTATGCTTAATGGCATTTGATCAATGATGAAGCAATCCTGATCTGGCTCCCAGTAATTTACCAGCATTTCAAGCAATCTCACATTACTTTTCATATTGGGCATTTTGAAAAATTTGAATAATCCACAGTTTCGGAGGACATTTTGTGCCGCGCGATCCTGCATGACCTCTTGGTCTATTGCGCCGTGCTCACGTTCCCTCCAAGAAATAGTCATCCTGAAAAATTTCATTAAAATTTGCATTAGAAACTTCTTTTTGAGTTATGGACCTGCGCATACGCGACTTTTCCTGTGCACAGTCGCATGTATACGCAGCTTCACTTCATTGAACCCGCGTATGCGCAGATACGCATTTTTTAAGAAGGGTTTCTAGGCAAAAATTCACTTAATTTTAATTTTTAAACGGACAAAATGATTAAGCAGGATGAATAAGGAGCCTACCTGAAGTTTCGCTGAATTCCGACGGTCGGTTGTTGCTGATTTGACGAAACAAGTTTTTAGCTCCAGAGCTCTTTTTCCAAATCAGCTATGAAATAATGAACCAATTGAGAGGTAATTTGTGTATTTATGGCTAAAAATTGAAAATTTTTGCAAAAATTTCCTTGTGCTTATTTTTTCGATCTGTCTTATGCTGTATAACTCGATTTCTTGGAAGTGCCCAGTTTGGTATGTTTCAGGTACATTTTGACGATTTCGAGATTTTTCCCGGTTTTTGACCCATGATTTCAGACTCTTCACGGCAGGTATATGATCTTCACTAGCATATAGGTTAGGGAATCACTTTCCGTTGCATCTTGCATTCTAGCCTCCATACTGATCACTTGCCTTAGGGTCGATCCCATCAGGTCATGAGTATTATAACCATTTCACTCGCCGATTTTTAAATCATGACTTGATGGTAGAGCCTTCCTTTACATGGGCTTCCTAGTTAGTTCCTCGCTATCACTTGTTGCCCATGCCGCTTTTTATGTAGGCTCGGGAGTCCTCTTTAGTCCCGCCATGTCTTTCGTGTTGAAGCTTCATTCTTCTCCTTCATCACTTATCATTTTTCTGGCTTATACCCTAGAGGCTCCCTGGTGTCGTTAAGTTGTATTACTGCATTGCATATTGGCTACTTGTTTATCCCGGCCTTTAGCCGGCTTCATTTGGACTCGATGTTTAAGCCAACTTTTGACCTTGACTTTCTGTACAAGTTAACCATTGCATGCACTTAGCTATCACGACTTGACACCTTTATACCCATGGATGGAACGTTCCTCTGAGTATCACTGACCAATTTTCGCCACCTTGCATTGAGCATAGGATTGTTCCAATCCCCGGAATTAGTGCATCTGCTTTCTTGATACTCGTTCTATCCATTGTACCATAGCATTCTTTTATTCTTTTTCAGGCTTATTATGAAAAAGACAAAAAAATTAAATATAACAAAAAGAGTGGGAACGGGATGTATCTTCGTTATTTTGATGGCAGTACAGAGTCAGTTTGTCGCCCTTGAACAAAGCACATATACTTATATATATTTCCTTCATTTGGGATGGTTCTAGTTTGACCTAGGTTCAGCCTTTACCATGTTTCACTTGTCAGTTCTCCCCCGGCTGGTTATCTCTTCCAATCATATGGAGAGTTTGTTTTGCCTCCTGCAAGACAGACTTATACAGTGTCACTTTTTACTGCCATGGTCATCACAGAGTCGTGCTTTTGTTCAAGGGAAGTCTAGCCCGAGTCGGCCATTCTGCGGTGTCTCTTGACTCATTATTCAGTCGGCCTTCCCGGTCTTGTCAGTATCATGTTCTATCACATCAGATGTTTTGATCTTCTGCTCGTGCTGGTTTGAGAAGGTCCCCATTGACTTCTTGCCGGCGGGTTTGTCTCTTATCGACTACGACACATTGCTTTTAGAGCAAGCCTAGAGCCGCACCTTGGGCCTATTTTCATTATTGATAGGTGACCTCGTGCTCAGCATTTGATCATCATCATGGGTCTTTGACCGAGTGGTTTCCCCTGTGTTCGACGTCAGCACACATTATCACACTTGGGATTCGTGCAGTACCTGGATTTCCATTTGACCCTATCGGTGGATTTCTCGCCTCTGTGTCAGCTTTCATTATTGGTTGGTTCATAGGGTTTCTTCCGTGCGCTAGCTTCATCTTGTGCATGTCGGAAACGTACTTCGGTTTTGGTTCCATCACTCTACTTCGTCCGATTCCTTCCAAATCTTGGCCCGCGGGTTACACTCGCGCTGGACTGATGTGGGATGCCTTAATGCCTTCCTTCCAGCAGATATTTTCCCATCGACTCCGACTCATTGCTCTGGGAATAAGATCTAGAGTCTTTTGTCAGTACCTTAGGGTTTGCAGTCATCAGTGGCAGACTCTTCGCTATCGACAGTGGGGATTCATCATTGCCTCCTGATTGGTAGATTCTTTCAAGTGTTCGACTTCAACTCATTCATTCACACTTGTTAGATTGTACTGGGGCACCTTGACGCTCATTATCATTATCGGTGAGTTGTCTCGCGTTGGTTAACGGGAAACATCATTGCCCGGTAATCCAACGATTTCTCACATGGTCGACTTCAGCTCATGTATTCCCAGTGTGTAGAATTGTGCCGTTGTGATCGGTGAAGACCTCGGGTAGTATCAGCATTTCTCAGTTCACTGATGACAGTCCTTTCAGTTTCTGCCAGTGTTGCCGTCCACCCTTATATGTTGCATTTCAACACAGCAGCATCTTATATGTTGATCCCCGAGTTGCGTGATTGTACCGTTTGATCCGCCTCTTGTGATCCGGTACTTGGAGATTCAGTTACTTGATCAGACATCCAGTTGCACTATCTTTGATCAGCTTTCTATATGTGATACTTGGACATTGATACAGACTTGTCTTTCCGGACCCTGCTCAGATGATTCACTATGTATTTTCAGTTCAGTTATACTTGTATACATGTTGGATCTATTCAGTACTTTCTATATATATGATGTATTTTTGACCGAGCATGGGTATGCCCGCCTCAGCATGTGTTGACTCTCTGGTTTCTTTCATTGGTTTTTGGCAGGCTGAAATCTGGTGAAGTCCTCTCTTGTCCTTGCGAGGTTCTTTCTATGTGCATAATACATTTCGGCCATCATGTACCCCTTCTGACCTCATATATTAGGGGGCATCTGTTATAGCATCATTTCTCACCTTGACATGATTCATGATTGCTTCATGGCTTTATGGGCACCCATTCCTACAGACTTGGACAAATTCACTTAAAAACAGTGGAAAATCCTCCATACGCGACTATGCCCGTGTTTTTCCGCGTGTATACGCGAGTACAGCTAGACTTTTCCGCGTATGCCATTTTAATGATTAAAAAATATATAAAAATCCCTAATTTCGCGTTGGGTTGATGGTTACTCAGGTAGTTCAACCACCCCAGCCCGTGGCCAACTGTTTCCAACTGCTGAAACTACTTGGAGGGACTATAAAAAGCCCTCATGTGTATGGCCTAAGGGAGAGAGAGAATTATTGATATTATACTCTGCTGGTATTCCCTATCCAAGTCTGATTCCCCGTGCCTCCTGCACTTTCCTAGTTCATTATAGGAAACCCTTGTTTCCTTGAGATATACATCCCTTTATATGTTATCTCGTATGCACCAGTTTGGAAGGAGTCTTAGTGAGGCAAGGGCTGGACGGATCCGGACGACGGTCTGCGAAGGCCTTGGAAGGATCAGGTGATCTCTCCACTTGATTACTTTTGTACGTACTATTTATAATACAGAAGTATCATGCTGTTCCCGAAATAAATGTGTTAGTGTATGCTTTAATGTATGAAGAATATTTGTTATACATGCATTCATTATGATTTATTTAATGTTTTATATGAATCTCACTAACATATAGAGTAGAAATATGTTGTACAACTTGTCCTTTGTGCTGGTTTCTTCTTGCATTTCAAGTTAAGGAGGAAGGTGAAGTATCAAATCACAAAAAACTAAAGGATACCCATTTGAGAGCTCAGTGAGAGCTTTCCAATGGTGTTGACGGTTTGTCAAACCGAGCTATGGTTTGGTCACAAGTGGCGAAAGAAAAATATGGGGTTTCTCTTTTAATAAGGCATTTTCCCTCCAATTTGATTCATTTTCAAGTGTAGCTGTGGTGAATATAGAGAGGAGAAAAGGCCCTAAATCTTGCAACAATCATAGGGGACAAACCGACTGTTGGAATCAAGATCCGTCAGTTACAAGTAAGAGGCCTAACCATACTCTTTCATTTCAGTGGATTGAAAGTTCAGTTTAGGCACCCAGAGCATAGGAACAGACCCCTGCTCTTCTTCACAGTTGGGTCACACTTTTTGGGGAAATATTTGCGACCTCGGTAGCAGGTTTTGGGCAAAAAATTGTGACCTATACTAGGATTTTCCTGAAAAGTGCGACCTGTTCAGAGAAAGGGATTTTGGTGTTGTTTTTGGCTAAGAATTGGGTTTTTATGGTTATAAAGTAGTATTTCCTTTTTGTACACTGACAAATATGATGGTTTTGTGTAGATATGGCAGAGTTGAGGATCAATTGGAGAGAGAGAGACCTAGACACATTATGGTCGGAGATCTGTGAGGATCGTGGTGTCTGCACTGCATTGGCTAGGTTTGTGGCCCTGAAGTTTGTGGAGAACCCTTTGATGAGAGCTAGAGAGCCCTTGTTTGCCTGGATTGTCAGCTATTGGGATCCGGATCATGAGATCTTTATAGTGCAGGGGCACCGAATTGAGTTCACTGTCTAGGATATATATTTTCTGACTAGTCTCCCGCCACTTGGGATGGTGGGAAATACACAGCCAATGTTACCGTGAGGGCGGAACATTATGGAGTTTGTATAGCGCCATTTTCGACCGGGTCTCCATGTGAAGGGGACACGGATACCGATCGGGGATCTAGAGCGGCTAGAGACCCATGCTGTGGCTGCAGCAGTGCTGCAGACCTTGGGAAACTAGGCACTCCACCACATCATTGGGGGTCAGATGATGCTTGTTGAGAGTGTGGTGAGTGGGACCTACTATGGGTGGGCCCAAATGATGCTATCGTCGTTGAAATGACAGTTCTCGCTATGCAAGTGACAGGTGAACCACGATTGTGCATATGGCATGGTGTTGTGCTTGCTCTTCTTTGAGAAGATCTAGACACTTCAGCCTCACATATAGATCCAGGATGGGGGCTCGAGAGAACCTAGGATGCGCCGTTGGGGGCAGCTACTGTGTAGAGGGGGAGGTGGGGCAGTCAGACGGGTGTTCCGACTTGAGTTTTTTGCTCATTGGGACCAGATGCCACTGTACTTAGACGAATATCCCTATAGTGGGATGAGTTATCATGGGGACTCAGACTTGCTACTGCTGTCGGCTCGAGCATGGGGGCTCGATGGTAAGTGAAAAGTTGCTAATATTTTATGTGCATTTTAAAGTTTCATAATATTGTATATGGTACTGATTCATTCACTTTTGGTATGCAGATACAACACCAGTGAAACCAGCCGTGTATATGGGGCGGCCTACAGTATTGGGAGCTGCAGCACTTGGTGGGTCAAGGGGTCCATAAAATGAGGATGCAATTTCCCTCCCGGAGGACATCCGCCATAGATGTGAGAGGCTTCTGACCAGTGTTTTAGAGCATGGCTGGCAAGATCTTGACGACCAGTACATAGACCCATGTCTTGGTCCACCCTCAGAGTGGCAAGGGGTCATGTGGCACATGGCGATGGTCAGACAGGGAATGCGCAATCTACAAGCTACCGGAGCTGAGCCATTGGCCCGAGATCCTCTAGATAGTGATTAGATGTAGGGGCATGAGGTGCCCCCAGTTTTTATTTTTTGTAACATGCTATGGGCATGTCATATGTATTAGAGTTGATGGAATATAAAACATTTTGAACGACACATATAATGGGTATGCATCATTTTATGGTTTATTGTTATTGTCTTGTGTGAAATGTGTGTGATAAATTCCAATCTAGAATATTGTTTGCAATGTTATCTACATGGTGATTTTGTGCTCTAGGTACACGACTGAATGTAATGATTTCAAATTCACGCATCAAAAGATTCACTCATAAATATATTCAAAAAGGGACAGGATTATGCACATGATAGACACCATTCAATTGCATGACAAGAAGCAAGGAATCTAAATAAACATGAAGGTGAAGGATGCGGTGGGAAAGGGCATCGGCTGATAAAATTGGCACTGCATCATATTCGGCTTGGTTATTGGTGGCAGTACCAATGCATACGCCGACAAGCGAATGCAAGGGGGTAAAAATAGCCCAAGTTGCCGAGGCTAGATTTTAGGAGTAGCGACTTGCACCATTGACATACTTGATATATGGTGTGGACAGGGGGTCCATCTGAAAGGTGCCACAAGACACCAAATGAGAGGATGATGAATAATGATGGCAACCCGAACGCAAGGTAGAAATCAAACAAACACTACTAGAGGGAGTGCTATGGGTAGGATGTCTACCACCCGCACACCGATAGGTAGGTGGTGTGTGGGAGCTTCCTTGGGGGCAGCTTGTGCTCAGGTCGCGAAAGTCACCATAGACATGGATAGTGCCATTCCTCTTATGGGCGGGAAAGATGAAGTCAGGGGTGGAAAAGGCTTCCATGATGTCGTCATCACAGTAAAAGATGGGGTGACTGGTGGAAGGGTAACCACATGATGCGACAAAGCTACCTGAATCATCATCATGAGAAGAAAGGTTCACATGTGCATAATCACGGGGGGTGACAGAAGAATAAGAAGATAAGAGATCCACTGATGTTGAGCCCAGGGTGATCACTGAAGGGAGGTCAAGTGAAGTAGAAGGGGAAGTCCCAGAGGGATCTTCCACCGTGGATCTCATAGATGATGACAGGTAGAGGATAGTGGCCGAAGACTTCGTCATTTCGACATCAGGAGGGGGAATCTCAATGGGAGCAGAGGTATCCTCAGGTTGGCCTAAAGCATACTGCACGAGTACAGGAGAGGCGGAGTGGCTCTATTCAGTCTCGAACTCTCGAACTATTTCCAAAGAGGTGCGGTAATTCTTGAGGCAGGGACAAAGATGGGTATAATGGCCATGGAGATCACACAAAGCATAGGGGTGGTTGGTGTGAACAGTCTTGGGGTTTTTGGTTGTAGTCGAGGAATAAATAGAGGCTTCAGGGACTGTAGACTCAGGAAATGAAACATTAACCATGGGCTTGATGTGAGGCAATTCAAGACAATGATGGGTGGCATGACTGACAACATCATACAAAGCACACAAGGGGGGGGGGGGGTACGCTTTGGAGGCTGAGGAGGAGGCGGGGTTGTCTAGGCAAACTTGTCTTTAAGTGCCTTCTTACGAGCTTTAGCCCCTCACCCGAAGCTTTTGCAACAGGAGTAGGTTCCTGTTGAGGTGGCTGAGGCACAGAAGCAAAGGGAGGGGTCATGGCGATTGGTTAGACCAGGGTCAAAGCAGTATAAGGTTTGGGTTGACCAGGCAGGATAGTGGCCGGGGGATCAATGTACCAGACTATGATCCCTAGGATCATGTTAGGAAGAGATAAGGTAGCCATAATAGGTACCGAAAATACTCCAGGAGGGGGAGCTAGAAACGGTAGCTGATCGGAGGGGTAATGGTAAGGCAAGACAGCTCTGAGATGGTTAAGGCTAGGAGGAACCGTTCCAGGAGGGTAGATAGGATCATGGATACCAGCTGCAGATGAGAGGCCTTGAGGAGGGGGTCCTGAAGGCTGAGTTGAGGTGCTAGGAGTAGGCTGTGAAGGGCAGGGCTTATGACTAGTCGAACTAGTCTGTTTGAGGTCGGACTAAGACGATTGCATCATGCAAACATTCGACGAGCTGGGATCAGAGATAAGAGGGGGGAGACTAGGGAATGAACCAAGAAAAGAGGAGTATTTTTAGACTCCGGGTGAGACACTAGTTAGAGGTTCAACTATCTGTTTATGGACCACCAAAGAGATGATGAAATCATGGGAGGTCTGAAACTTCAGTTCGTAATATGTCAACTAGTCGATGGTGACAATATTTTCGTTGTGAGGAAATCACATCTTACAGTTAATGATAGATGGTACAACAGAAATCACATAAGTGTAGCTACAACCCAATAGAATGTTGTAGTCTAAGGGGGCATCAATGAATTCTACATCAACACAAACAGTCTTGCCCGCAAGAGTAATAGGACAATTGTGAAACATGCCAAGGGGCTGGGAAGAGTGGCCATCCCATGCTCGAAGGGTGATAGTGGAAGGGGCCAAATCAGGAGATCTGAGTTGCTTTCAAACTGAAGTAGACATCACATAGGTGGATGCCTCCTCATCAATGATACGACGGGAGACGTTGGCATTCCGGATCTTGACAGGGATTTGGAAGGTGACGGAGGCAGGAAGGGGGAGATCTTTTGACCAGTCAACATCGAAGACGATAAAATGATCATCTGAAGGATCCACAACTCCCATGGCAGTTAGTAGAGATTTTCTTTAGGAAGGGCACGACTGGAGGACTTCCAGCCTTGACATGGCAGCAGGGGATTGCGCCAAGTCATCTACTATAATATACGAATCGGAAGCTTTACTAGAAGCAGTGTTTCGGCGTAATGGTCCCTTGGGGATCTTGGTATGAACCTCTGACTTAGGCTAAGGGATCAGTAAAGGAACATTGGGTGTCGAAAGAGGCTCCGTGGGACCTGAAGAAGGGGGCTCGGGGGCAGACGTAGTGGGGGGCTTGTTGTACTGACGAGACCGAGTCTGAAGGTTAAGGTCAATGGTAATGGGTTGGTTAGAGTTCATCATGATAATCTGGTAATTGGAGGTACCATATGGAGGAGGTTGAGTGGCCGCCTGAATTTCAGGGGGTTGGGTAGCCACGAATCCTTTCTAGGGGAAAGGATTAGTAAACATAGCCGGTTGGATAGGGGCCGCATTAGGAGGAACCGAAGGGGAGGCTTGTTGTCCTCGGGACGTTGCTTTAGCTTCCCACATCCGCCACATCTAAGGTAAAAGAGGACAATCGTGGGTGTAGTGACCATAGACACTGGAACAAGAATAAAGTTTGTTTGTGCGAACTGGCCTGTCCTTCTACTGAGTTCCTTGTTGATGGGTTGCAGTGTTAGGTGCGTTCCCTTGGGGATTGTTTCCTGGATTACCTGGGGTAGATTGAGTTTGGTTGCCTTTCCTCTTCTTTTTGGAATTAGGAGGATTAGTCGCACCCTAATGTGCATACACCTGACCCTAGGGGGGGTGGCTACTATTGCGGGGGTTAAGAAGGCAAGGGAGGCTAAGGTGCTAATGCTGGAGGAGCTGGAGCACCAGGCTACGAATACAAATAATAAGGAGGTTGGGAAACATTGTGGTAAACAGGCTGGGCAAAATGAGGAGGCATGTCATATCCTGGATACATGCTACCAGGAGGGGGAGAAATGCTGGAGGAGCTGGCCCCTCCATGAGGGAAACCATAACCCATGGGAGGATGAGTGTACGGATGAGAAAGGGCTCCAACGATACTGTCGGTAGCATGGGATGCCCCTGGTGCGTTGGCATCACTGAGTGTAGGGATACCAAGTAAGATGGTATAAACATAACCAAACTGTGCATATATTAGGTCATATTTCAATGCAATCTGGAGGGAAGATTCCTGGGTCTGAGGGAAGTGAGATGTGACATCTTTTCCATTGTCAGAAAAAAGGGATCTAAGAAACCAGTCCATGTAGACGCAATCTTCGAAGGTAGGGGATCGACATAGGCTCTTTCTTCTCCGCCATTCTTGGAAATGATCAGATAGGCGGGTCGCAGACGATTGACGAAAATAGGTCAAGAGTTCGGTACCAATGTCATAGTGAAGGGGAAGATGGAATTAAGATAGAAAATCTCGGGAAAGAGTCTCAAAATTAGTACGAGAGGAGGAGGTCTGGTCGACATACCACTTGGAAGCTTCTCCAGTAAGCGTACGTTGAAAAAACCGAAGACGTACGGAGTCATTGGTGATGGTGTGGAAAGAATGAATGTATGGTTAGTAGGATCCTCTCCAGCAAGACCTTCAAACTTGGGGATGTCTAAAGGGAGCTTGGTTGGCATATCATGCCAACTAGGATCATGGTGTATGGGGTTGTTAATCAACTGGTTAAAATCGGGAAGGTTGAGGCCTGCCATATAAGGGAGCAAGGGAGCAGCCGAAATAGTTCCTGTTGGGGCCCCACTAGTGGTATTCCCAGAATTAGGGTCGAGGCTACCACCAACGTTAGGTCCTAAACTAGACATGGTGAAGGTGACAGGAGGAGAGCTAGGGATAGAACCAGAAGGGGAACTCGATGAACTAGAAGCAGAGTCAGACTGGGGACTCGGTGGAGGATGAGCTCGAACCCTACGCGGATGAGTAAGTCTTCCTATCGGAAACTGAGGATGAAGGCCAATAAGTCTCCAGGATAAACGCCTTGGGGGCGCAATGATGGAAAACAAACATGGATCACAGAAGGAAGAGATACCAACAAGGGTAAGGAGGCGCAGGATAAAATGATTACAATGTCGAAACAAGGGCAGGGAGGTGCAAGATCACTTGATTACAATGTTATAGTCTTGGCTTGGCGGTGTAAACCAGATGCTCTTTGCTTAGGGTGTGCGTGTATGTGATAAGTGTGTTAATTTTAATTAAACCTAGACGTGTGTAGAGAAAAAAGAAAAAAGGTGTTGTATAACTGTAAATAAATCTGAAAATAATAGTAAAGTAAACTGAATATGATAGAAAATAAACAACTAAAGATGCGTTAATTTAAACCCAAGGAGGAGGGCTTCCCAACAACTAGTCTATGGGTGGGTAAAATCTAGTTAAAACACACAAAATGGCCAATGGATCTAAATTCGGGAGGGATAGGGATCTAAAGGTCTGATCTTCTGGAAATAGGTGCATAAAACAACAAAAAACCAGAGGGAAAAGTGTTGCAAATGAGGTGGCAAAAGGCTACAACCTAAAGGGAAATGGAGGGGACCCTAGAGGAGGAACAAACAAAACTGAAAAGAGGTGTTTTGGAAGGATGAATAACCAATCTGAAATGGATCTGAAAGTACAGGATTAGATCTGAAAAATGGTTGAACACACTAAAATCTCAGATGACCTCCTTCAGCTAAACACCTCCTAAAAAGGTGGAAGCGTACTGAAGCCCTAAGGGGCTTGGTTCCTACTTCGATGAGTAAAAAAGAGCAAGAACAGGTCCAAGACGGGTGTAGAAGGAGGTCAGAAAACCCTGAACAGTAGCCCAGACAAACCTAGAAAAATCACAGAAAAAATCCCGCAAAAATTTCAAGTCGCATTTTCTAACATGTTTTCCGCAGAGGTCGCAATTTCCTGGTTTTTTTCTGCGCCCTGAAGGTTGAGGTCGCAGGTTTTGGCCCAAAAAGTGTGGCCTGCACTTCCGACCATCTCGGGAGTAGGTTTCAGAAAAAAGTGTTGTCTCAACTGCGGCTGATACCTGTCACCTGCGCAATAGGCCCAGGAACACACGTAAGTTAGAATTTTTACTATTTTAGGGTTTTAAAAGTTAAAATTAACATCAAGAAGAGAAAAGAAAGAAACTGAAGAAAAACCCTAGGGGTTGAAGCAGCTCGTCATGTAGGGAGCAACCGAAATATTTCCTGTTGGGGCCCCACTAGTGGTATTCCCAGCATTAGGGCCGGGGCTACCACCAACATTAGGTCCTAAAGTGGACATGGTGAAGGTGATAGGAGGAGAGCCGGGGATAGAACTAGAAGGGGAACCCGATGAACAAGAAGCAGAGTCAGACTGGGGACTCGGTGGAGGACGAACTCGAACCCTACGCAGATGAGTAAGTCTTCCTACCAGAAACTGAGGATGAAGGCCAAGAAGTCTCTGGGATAAACACCTTGGGGGTGCAATGATGGAAAACAAACATGGATCACATAAGGAAGAGAGACCAACAAGGGCAAGGAGGCACATGATCAAATGATTACAATGTCGAAACAAGGGCAGGGAGGTGCAAGATAAATTGATTACAATGTTATAGTCTTGGCTTGGCGGTGTAAACCAGGTGCTCTTCGCTTATGGTGTGCGTGTATGTGATAAGTGTGTTAATTTTAATTAAACCCAGACGTGTGTAGAGAAAAAAGAAAATAGGTGTTGTATAGCTGTAAATAAATTTGAAAATAACAGTAAAGTAAACTGAATATGACAGAAAATAAAAAGCTAAAGATGCGCTAATTTAAACCCAAGGAGGAGGGCTTCCAAACAACTAGTCTATGGGTGGGTAAAATCTAGTTAAAACACACAAAATGGCCAATGGATCTAAAGTCGAGAGGGACATGGATCTAAAGGTCCGATTTGCTGGAAATACGTGCATAAAACAACAAAAAACCAGAGGGAAAAGTGCTGCAAATGAGGTGGCGAAAGGCTACAACCTAAAGGGAAATGGAGGGGACCCTAGAGGAGGACCAAACAAAACTGAAAAGAGGTGTTTTGGATGGATGAATAACCAATCTGAAATGGATCTGAAAGTACAGGATTATATCTTAAAAATGTTTGAACACATTGAAATCTCAGACGACCTACTTCAGCGAAACACCTCTGAAAAAGGTAGAAGCGTACTGAAGCCCTAAGGGGCTTGGTTCCTACTTTGATGAGTAAAACAGAGCAAGTACAAGTCCAAGATAGGTGGAGAGGGAGGTTAGACAACCGTGAATAGTAGCCCATACAAAACTAGAAAAATCACAGAAAAATTCCCGCAAAAAGTTCAGGTCACATTTTCTGACCTATTTTCCATAGAGGTCGCAATTTCCTGGCTGTTTTCTGCGCCTTGAAGGTTGAGGTCATAGGTTTTGGCCCAAAAAGTGTGATCTCCACTTCCGACTGTCTCGGGAGCAGGTTTCAGAAAAAAAGTGTCGTCTCAACTATGGCTGATACCTGTCACCTACGCAATAGGCCCAGAAACACATGGAAGTTAGAATTTTTACTATTTTAGGGTTTTAAAAGTTAAAAATAATATCAAGAAGAGCAAAGCAAGAAATTGAAGAAAAAATCTAGGGGTTGAAGCAGCTCGTCATGTAGGGATCTGAAAAATGACATTGGTCATAATTATAAACCCTTGTGGAGTCGCCAGTTGTTAGTGTGAATTCTAATCGTAAGCATACGAAAAAGCTCACTTTAGCTGTGCATAAAAAAAAGCCCTAACGTCAAAGATGGCTGTCAATTTCCTTAGATCTGTAGTTAGTGATCAGAATAAATGCTATAGAAATTCAGATCTATGCAGTTAAAGACATTAAACAACAAATAAAAGCAAGAGTTGCTCCATGCATCCAATAGACAAGACAAAGATGTTTTTAAAGAATTTTGTATTTAGGACACCTGGGAAGGGAACATAGAAAGATGTTACCAGTCCCCCTCAATGGGATGGGTTCTTGTATGTCCTCAGCGCTTCAGATCTAAGATCTCTCTCTCTCTTGATGGTGTAGAAAACCCAAACAAAAATGGAACTCAAGGGGAGCTCACAAGCAAAAAGGTAGAAAAATATGACAATTATGGAGAATCAAAGTCAGACCAAAAGTATAGATCCAGAGCGATCTTTAGGCAAAAAAAGGCAGTGAATGAATGGGAAAACCCTTCTATTTATAACAAAATATTGAGTTAGTCTAGATATTGGTGCATAATTAAAATATTATTAACCAAATCTAGATCCAACTTTTATGGAATATTTTATTATTTTTGTTGGAGGGAAAAAGAATTTGAATTTAGTCAAATCCTTTTATTTGTAAATAATAAATAAATAAATGGTTTATTTATTATTTTAAGAGTGTGGTTGAGTAATAATTAAATAAATAATGATTTATTCAGTTATTTATAAATGATTTAGTCAAATTTAACAAGGAATATTATTTAAATAATGTTTTAAATAATTTTTCCTAGAAAATAATAAGATAAATAATGATTTATTTAATTAATTTTCCTGTTTTGGGTTAAATATGACTAGGAATATTAATTAAACTATTGTTTAATTAATTATCCCTTGATGAAAATAAAAAAATAAGGATTTATTCAATTATTCCTCATGGGGTTTCGTGTTTCGACCATAAAAAAATTAATAAATTATGGATTACTAAGTTATTTTTCATAGTGAAAGCAATTTTACTAGGGTAAAATTGGTCTTACATGGTGTATTTTGGTCCATCTAATAGTAATAGGTTAGATGACCAAAAATTGGTGTAACAAACCCGACAAGGAAAGTAGATCATTGATGCATAACCCACTGCGGTGATAGCCACCACTAAGCTCCAAAAGATGGAACTTGAGGATCTAGAGGAGGGGAAGCTCCTCTTCAACTCAAAGATATGGGTAAAGGGTTTGCCAGTGAATTACATTGTTGACAATGGGAGCTGTTGACTATATTAGCCCCTCCATTCAAGTTTTTGGCCTGCTTTCCCATTTGAATTCGTTTAAAACCTCTGTTGTGGCCTAAAACCTTCATATCCTACCTATCGTTACCCCTCCCGCCGACGAAATACATTGGACAAGGGCTAAAATCTGCACTTAAAAATATATCGGGCCTAGCCCCTTCAGTCTCAGCCCCCTTTATTTTGTTCCCCATACGACTCGGGTGCTAGACCAAGTGCCAAACTGAAAGGAGCTTATCGTTTAAAGTTATCAGGCACACCCCTAGCCGTCCGATCAAAATAGAGATCGACGGTCCACAGCCTGTCCTTGTCCGGTGGTCCCCGCCACGCCTTACCCCTAAAACCAGCCTGTTTATTTCACACCACCTTTGCTGGGCAGGCGGTATTCTGCAAATCGTAGCGATTCCATACATTATGCGCCACACGTCCCAGGCCACTGTTCCAAAACCGCCCCATTTTGCGCATTATCGTTTGATCCCGGACGCGCAGTGAAATTAACGTGAGCCGTCCGATCCCGAGCGCTCCATCCAACGACTGCCAATCTCCCAAGCTGCGCGAATTTTAGTCCTAGTGCACAGTACTTCGGGCCCACCATTCTGTCGCCCTCCAGTGAAGTATTAACCGTTGATTCCGTTTTCGATCGTATGGCCCAGAATTGTTCACGCATCCCGTTGATTGACCAAGTCCGCCTCCATGTCATCCCTTCCGCTTAGCCTTTTGTACGCCTGTGTGTCATTTGCGTTCTCCTCCACCATTCATATACTCCGTTTACGTGTCATATTGCAGTGTTTATGTTACGTATCTCCACCTCATTCATTCATCGTCATTCCACTGTATATTTCATTGTCACCCTGCATCCTCTCGCCATTCCTCCCAGTTCACATCACCATTCCATGGTCACGATCGCATCCACCATCCCTGTGTCTAGTTTCCTTTAACGTGTTTGTGGGTTTTGCAGGTTTATGGCGAGGGGAAAATATCATAATCTACGGCATCCATTGCTGAAGCCAAGAACACATGACAGGACCATGTTTCAGGAGAAAAATTTATGAAAAAGATCTGGGAGCTGCTATGATATGACCACCATTAAAGAAAGCAAGGATTTAAATCTATTAAACCCTCCAGGGTCATTCAAATGCACAGGTTGAGCAGATGAAGAATATCAGTGAAGAACAGGGGATTAAAGACATGCATCTAAGAACTTTGGAGCTGTACATAACCTTTTGGAGGCAAAGTTTCAGATCGAAAACCCTGCAGATCACTAGAAAGATCTTTTCACAGAAAACAATGTCCTCAAGGTTTATTTCAGTCGAATTCTCTTCAGGGAAGGACAAAATGTTTGCATTGTTTATTCTCTATGTCTTGTTCCCAAGAAGATTTCCATCCAAATAATTTACTTCAGAGAGCCGGCATAGAGCGCATACAGTACAACATATTAATTGAGCAGCATGGGCGTGAATGTTTCCACCATTTTATTTGAATTAAGTAAATTAAATATGCATCACCTACCTCATTCTCTAGAGCTTTCTGTCTCTCCTATAAAACTCCAGAAGAAAGACATTGTAGAGGTTCCAGATTTTTATCAGAAAATTGTGCAGTGAAAGGCATTTTTTGTATACATCTTGTAAAGCTTCTGTGTGAAGGCTCAGAGCCCATAGGGTCTCAGTGAGGAGGAGTTCTATCTGTAATGAGGATTTTGGTCTTTGGTATTTCACAGTATGTAACTTTCTCTTATGTGTTTAATATAACATTCCATTTCATCCACTTTCTTGTATCATGTTTTGGAATGCGAGTGGCTCACTGGTTTGGTAAGGATTCATCCTAGCTGATGCCCCTACTTAAATCGGGCAAGCACTTTAAATATAGCTCATGCATGATATACTGTTTCATTTTCATTTCATCCATCTTTCTGCTATAGTAGTTGCTTTGGGAGGGTGCTTTTAAAACGCCATTGTCATGTATGGATTCTTAGATTGATAAGCCCATACATGGTTCTGTTGTGTATCTAGGTATCATACCAAAGATAACTAATATCTTCTTATATTTGTTTCACCGCATACACCTTCTGATATTTGATTTCTGTGGCATACTATTTGAATCGGTCCTCTTTACAGTAAATTGTCTCTTAACTGCCTGATGCTCTTGTATTTGAGCTTTGCACCCTGTCTCTGCAACATTACTTTCCCTGTGGCAGTTTCTGTAAGTTCTGGTCCCATTTAAATCAATTTCCTTGTTTAACAAGAGATAGCAGGGGAGCCTTTGGATTGACACCCAAGTTTTATTATATGCCCCTTGCTATGCTAAGATGTCCTAGGCATTGGTCTATGGCAACTCTAGACTGTCTCTAGGGGAGGCAATATCTGTCGAAAACATCTTTCTGGCGTCGTTGTCGGGGAAAAATTTAAGAAAATCAGTTTCCCTGGGCCTCGAAAAATCATAATCACTCTCTAATCAGGTGAGCACAGAGAGTTGAAGAGTTTCATATCTCTCACCTTGGCGACTCCACTGTTGATTATCAGATAAATCTATTTGTAGTCCTGGCTCCTCGTAAGCCACACCTGAGGTCAGATACATCACAGTTGAAGACCCCTTCAGTGTCTGACCCTGAGAAGATTATACATAGGAGAAGTTGGAAGGAAAAAAAATCAGTCCGTGCTGAAATCCATGACTTTTCCGTGGAAGACTATCTATCTTCTTCCTCTCAAGAAGTTCTAATAGAAAATCCCGACTCCACTGAGGAAAATCTTGAATATTACTCAGATAGCCCACCTAGGGGAAGTGCTAGAACCAAAGAGAACTTTTGTCCTACCCCTGAGGTCGGAGAAGTTAAAGAATTTACAGAGGTAGCCCCTGTTAATCATGAATTGTTTCCATCTACACCTCAGGCTACTATACATTATATTCCTATTGTTATTCATACTCCGCTTTCGCCTCCTCTTCCTCCATTTGTGCATCAGAATGTTACACAACCCCCACCTCCTCCAATGGCTAATGTTCCAGCCTTTTCGTTGAACAAATATGCTCCCTTGGCATTACCACAAGTGTTGAATGATATGCCACAGGATTATTTGAAGATCTTTCCCAGATTCACTGGGGAAAATGAAATTGATGCTCAAAAACATCTTGAGACTTTCTGCTCTTTTGCAGAGAACTTTAATGTATAACATCTAGATGTGGTCTTAAGACTGTTTGTGCAATCTCTAGACGGTGAAGCCAGAAAATGGTTCAAAACATTAGGAAACCGTTCCGTAACCACCTGGGATGATATGGAAAGTACCTTTCTCAGGAAATGGGGAGAAAAGAAAGATCATGGACAATGTCTTACTGAGTTCAATACACTCAAGAAGAAACATAATGAAGGGGTGTCAGAATTTATCAAGAGATTTAATAAGTTATATCTAAACCTCCTTGCAGATATGAAGCCTCATCAGAATGTTGCCAAAGTTGTTTTCATAGCAGCCTTTGACTCAGATTTTGGTTTCTCTCTCCGGGAAAGAAAGCCTGCCACCATAAATGATGCTCAGTCAGATGCACTTGAATTGGAAGCAAGTTTTGCTTCCACTGGAAAATTAAGAGGGAAAGCTGAACAAGACACCAGAAGAAGGGGTAAAGAGGAAGTATCTACTTCTAATCAGGATAAGGATTCAGATAAAATTGAAGAAATGAGCAAAATGATTAAGAATCTTTCTAATAAACTGGTCAAGCTTGAATTGGAGACCAAGAACTCAGCTTCCAAGAACTTTCAGAATGCTCCAAACAGGGGTTACAATCCTCAGTATAGAAAACCACCCCTGCAAATATTGCCAAGGGAAGCTAAGGAGCAGCAGGATCAGGTGCCACACCCATTATACTTGGAAGGCCCAGTAGATGACTCCACTGAAGATGCTACCTATGAACTGCAAGATGCAAATCTTGCCTTTTCAAACAATGATGAAATAGAATGCCCATTGGAAGAAGAAGAAGAAGAGATCAGAGACACAGAAGATGCTGAAATTGATCACTATTGCAAACAATTTAATGATTTGATGCAAGCACATTTCAACAGAAAATATGATCTCAGATCCACCAGAAAGAGAACTCGGACTCAAGAACATGAAGAAGAGCCTCCCCAGAAGGAAGCACCTGCTCAAAAGGAGTCAACAATGAAGAAAGTCATAGACAAAGGTAAGAGTCCTCTAAACAAACCTTTGCAGTCTAATGATCAAGCTCCTTCTTCCTCAAAAGTAGCTACTCCTCCTAATGTTGAGTCTGTATCAAAAGAAGTTAAACCCTTACCTGAAAATAAAGAGTCAAAAGAAGTTGTAATAGAAAATTCCCCTCTTGTTTTCAATTTTCAAAAAGAACTTGAGAAAGTCAAAATCCCAGTCCCTTTGACTGAACTATTGAAACAACCTGCAGATCAATCTCAAGTTACTTCTTTATTGCTCCCTCCTGAAGCACCAATAATCCCAGACAGTCTTAATCTTCAAGAAGAAAGACCCATGGTAGTTTTTGGCCCACATGTCGAGGAGATAGACCCCTCTACTCCTTCTTTCTATGTGTCTCTAGTTATTCATGACCTGCTGTTACACAATTGTATGTTAGATTCTGGAGCTTCCCATAATCTCATGCCTTTATCAGTCATGGAGCAACTAGGTTTTCAGATGACACGTCCATATAAAGACCTCTATTCATTTGATTCCAAAAGAGTTAAATGCTTGGGAATGATTAAAGATTTAGTGGTCAATCTGGCCCAAATTCCAGCAAAAAGTGTAGTAATGGACATCGTGGTAGCTGACATCCCAGCTCGTTTTGGCATGTTGTTGTAAAGGTCCTAGGGAACAAAATCTGGTGGGTCACTCAAGATGGATTTAACCTATGCCACTATCCCTGTTTTTGGTGGCCAAGAGAGGAGGTTATACAGAGAAACCAGGTTTGTCAAGATGGTGACTAAGGCTGACAGCTCAGAGAATTCACCAGTCTACAACAAGGAAGGAGATTTCTCATGTTTGATGTTGGAAGAAGATCAAAATTATGCTCACGAACCTTCTTTCTGTCAAATCAAGACTGAGCAGCCTTTAGAAAACCGTGAAGCAGGAGTATGGACTTTGCATTTTGATGGAGCAAATTCAAGAGAAGGTAATGGAGCTGGAGTGTTATTAATTTCTCCTACAGGCAAATGGATCCTGTTAGAGTCGGTCTTTACAGCCCTCCGTCAGAGATCATTTCTCTTATTGCATTTCATTGTTTAGGTGTCTCATTCCGCTCATTCATCTGCATTCCGTTAGGGGCATGCCATTGACTGACGGAAGGGTTTGGTTTTCCTATTTCCCTCATGTTTGTACCTGCTGGGTTGGTCAAAATTTCTCCAAAATCATCAAAGTTCATTTCAAGTCATTTGCAGTCATAGATGCTATTTTGGTCAAAAAGAGTCATTTTAGTTTCTGAGTCTAGGGTTCGGTCTTCTGAAATGTCAAATCATATCCGCAAGCCATGAGGATGGTTTCCAATAAGTTCTCAGTTCAAAATTTTATCATCAAACATATTCGAGGACATTTCTTGTTCAAAACTCTGTTTTGAATAAGAAATTGTCTTATTCATTTTTGTAATGAGAGGTATCTTTCCACCATGAAGACTTCAAAGCATCAGTCTTCCTTCGCTGCTTCGACGCCACCAGCCCTGCAAAAATCAACCAATTTCATCATTTAAAACTCAGAAAGTTAGTAAGAAAACAAAGGGACAAAGTTGTATTAAATGAAAAGTGCCAAAGGTAAAAAACATTACAAAATGGGTTTTGGAGAAGAAAAAATCAAAACCATGTCTATATGAGATATTTCTCAAAGCTCTTCATTCATTTGCAACAAGTGTTGTTGAGAAAATCCAAGAGAAAAGTCGAACTTGCAGCGGAAGGACGAAACTGGGTTTTTAAGCCGTGACTGTGTCTTGGAGGATTGAGCGCGGCGCGTTGGCATAGGGCGCGACGCATAGAATCGACGCGGTGCATAGAGCCGAAATTAACAGTGTGTTTTGCCACAGGTGCAGTGCACCCACAGAGCGCGGTGCATTGGCTGTGTGTGCGGCGCATTGAGCCCCCAAGCCCGAAATTCATAAATTGCTTCTCAATTTTTCAAAATCAAACAAATCTTTCCGCTCCAAGTAAGTTGAAACTCTTTGCTCATTGATTTGAAAACGTGCTTGGTGTGTTTGGAGGTCAAAGATCAAGAGTTTAATTGGTGAAAAAATAAACCCTACATTTATATCAAAATCTGCTCTGAGGGTTTATGTGGGAAATTTGAAAGTGAGTTTTGGTGCTAAACTCTGGTCATTTTCCACCCTTTCCATTCCCATTACACTGTTATCACAGTCTTTCTCTTTTATTCCTATTGTCCCATATCCCTTATACTCTTTTATGCCCATGTGTTAATCCTCAAACCTTATTACTTATCATCACTTCCCTCTATTGACAAAAGCCTAATCTCCATAACATTCAAGGGCTGCCTTTATGTCTTTGATTTTACTTATATATTGTCATTTCATCAACTCTTGTTCCTAAAACTACCCCCCATCATTATCACCTATTCCCATATCATTTGTAAAGGTGCCTAATCTCAAATTTTTCCAAGCAGTGAGTGACTATCTGTCCATTCCAAAATCACTTGATAGTCCATTGTATTCACTGTGACACTTCCTTGCAGCTTCTCATTTCATATGTGGCACACTTGGCATTGAAAAACAAACTCTTTTTTTCACCATATATTTATCATCATAGACTTTTCAAACACCTTGTTTTCAGCACCATGTCAGAGACAAATTCATCATATGAGCAGGGATATGAGCAAGACAGTGATTCATCTACCAGGCTTAATGTGCCGAGGAGATCTCATAAAAGTGGCAGGCATGTCAGGGAGGAGCCCACTTCTTTGACCCAATTGCAGGCCTGTCCGCTTGCAATGGATTGTTTTCAGCGTCAGTCATGCTTCCAGTATTGTGAGATGATTGCCCGAACTCAGCATCATCATGAGTTAGCTTGCCTATTTGTCCTACATTTGCATAATGGTCATGTAAATCTTGCTGGAGTGAACTTCACTTTGACACCAGGGACCATTTATGATGTGACCGGGATACCGAACATTGGTGAGGAGTGGAATAAGAGACAACAACTGGATAGAGCATATTATGAGCCTTACATCAGACCTGGATATTTGAGGCAGTTGAGAAGGGTATTTCCATTCTGATTTCTGCAGGAGTCTTATGCACCATTGATGAAACTCATCATCCGATATTTCAGCTGTGAGGGTATATTCTCACGCCTTTATGCATACCATATCAGAGTTTTGATGCATTTCACGAGAGTACGACTAATGAATATTCCATACTTCATGTGTCGGAATATAGAGCGGATGACTACCCTTGTGCAGAAGAAGACTCCGGAGTAGTAGCATAACAACATCTATCATTATGCGCTCATCAAAATCATAGTGGTACATCAGCTTGGTTTGTAGGGCATCACATCGGAGGAGTTCATCTCTCGTGACTTCTTTGCAGCCCCTCAGCCTCCTCTCAAGATTGTTCATGATGAGGTAGAGCCTTCACATCAGTTTGAGGTTCTTGAGACTGAGCCTATCAGTGCTCCAGTGTGTGTGACATATCAGAGAGGCCATAGAGCATTATTTGCAGCAGCACGACGAGTACTATCTCCACCAGGGGTGGAAGGGGTCTCGTTATCTTCATCAGCAGCGCAAGTACTATCTCCACATGGCGTGGAAGGGGTCTCGCCTTCAGCATCAGCACAGGTATAGGTTCAAGACATAGGCAAGAAGCCTATGCATGATGAGGGCCCTTCAGGAGGCCATGACACTGATTTTATACTCATCGATGTTGATGCGAGTTCTCCCAGCTCAAAGCTGAAAGAGATAATACAGGAACAGAAAGCTGAGATCGGCACACTGACCGAGAAGTTGCAGAGAGCTCAGTGGGTTATAGATTATTTGGAGCAGCGGAATAAACAACTGGAGGATCAACAAACACTCATAGAGTTGCGGCAAATCCGTGAAGACCGTGAATTGGCCTGAAAGAGACCAGGTGACATGACACCATTTGAGTGAGAGACTTGCCTTACGCACGTCAACATTCATCTGGAGAAGCTCTTGGAGAAGGCCAATAGGGACAAAGACATGCTCAGACATATGAAAAACCACTATTGGGCCCGCACACACGTTTGCAGAGAGAAAATGAAGATCTTGAAGGCGAGGTTGAGAAAAGCACTGAAACGTCGGAAAAGGCCAGATCCACTCCGAATCTTGGCCAAAGCTTCCTTGGATGAGCATAAGACATGATGGGAGACCTTCACTCCAAATTTCAACAAATTTGGAGAATATTTTGTCATTTTGAAAATTTTGGTTGCAAAACAGGTTTTTCCGCTCGACGCGTCGCGCCACCCGACGCGCGCTTATGATTGGGACATCTTCTGGAGGAAAAATTTGAATTTTTGGGGTTTTTATGATATATTATGTATGTTCAGGAATGGCTGAAGCATTTCATCAAATTCTGGGCTGCCTAAAGGGCCCAAAACACCTTGAAAATGGCCTTTCTGCCACTTTTTACACCAGTAGGAACCAATCTTTGGAGATTGCAGTTTTGGAGGGGAAAATGACATCCAAATTGAAAAATTACACTTGGGTTGGATAGAAGACATCCAGGGCTTTCCAACGAGCTATCATGAACTCAATTTAGACTTCGGGAAGTGCCCCAAAAATAGGTCCAAAGTGGCGCGGTGCATAGAGAATTTGAGCGCGGCGCATAGAGAAATTTTGCCTCATTTTCACTCTTCAGCTCAGAAATTCACCCAGTTTTGACTAGTTTTACTTTTTCATGTGGTGATTGACCTACCATGATGTAATTTGGTAACTATGATGTAAATTTGGCCTATTTTTACTTGTTCTAGAGGATTCATTCACTAAAAAGTGAAAATTAAGTGAATGGATCAGTTTCCTAGCATATAGAGGCAAGTTGTTTAGCTGCCTAGATTTTAGCTCCATGTTTAGAATTGGTTGAAACAGCTCCTAGAAGGATGAGCTCAACCCCTAGAGGCATGGGAAGGGGTTAGGATGGTATATATATTGTATTTTCTGAGACATTTTCAGGGTTGGACTCTTGGGAAAAGTTTGGCACTCCATTGTATATCCATTTTCAGTTTTTGGCAAAGGAAAGTCCAGAGTTTTGCAGCACTTGTTGGGATCCTTGTGGCTCCTGAGTTTTGATGATGTTCTTCTCATTTTATTGTAAGTTCCATTAATTTTATATGTATGCCATTTCCCTTCTCTTTGATTCTGAATTAAACAAATGAGTAACTGAGGTAGAATTCATTGATTTGCTGGTGCTCTGCCTTAGACTTTTGTTTAGTTTTATATGTTTTTCGTCAGTTTGAAGAGGATTCTTGCACTCTCTTTCCCTCTTCAGCTCCTTATAAGTCTTTTCAATCCATTCATTTGATCTCAGACATCAAAACCGCTGCCTACCTTGCCCCAACTTGAACTCTGCAAGAATTTGGCCTCATCCCTAAGCCCGAAATTGTTTTTCCCCTTTTCCAACAAAAATCCCTAAAAATCAAAATAAAACCCTCCTATTTGTTTATCTAGCCTAAGATCAGTTGTGTTTTAGTCATCTCAAGCCCCTTTGAATATTTTTATTGAGATTGACCCGGAGAGAGCCCTCTCCTGTCCTTGTAGGGCTAGGTACGAGGCTGAGCGTGGTTTGGTGTTGTCCTTCTTCTGCCTTATTTCAGCCTGAGGTGGATTTGGGAACTAACATAGTGGCGACCATACTGGGGACAACGGGTTTGTTGGTTAGTGTTTTTTGATTTATAGCTGCAGACAGAGCTTGAAGTCACGCCAAGTAGCCTTCGAACTGCTCTTGCTCTGTGAGTGCATAGTAGATAAACGCTGCTTCAGTCAATATCCGGTTTAGCTTGCAGTTATAACACTTAACTTATAAATTTCCCCAGTACATGTAATCAAGTTTAGATCTGATTGTTGATGGTGGACAACGATCAGAAATTAGAAGGATGAAATCATTCACCTGGCGATTTCACTGAAAAATCCAGAAATCAATCCTTCATGGTGACTCCACTGCAAAGAGATCAGTAGCTTTAAGATTTTCAAGATGGAACGGGTTGCAAGAAGATACGCTCCCATGAGCCGAGATCACATCCCAGGTTTTCCAAATAAAATGCCCAAGGTAGATTGGCTTCAAAATTTTCCTATGTTCGGAAATGTGGAAGGTAATGACGTTGCTCTTCATCTGGTGAAATTTCACATTCATGTGCATAAATTAAAGATCGATTTTCCTGAAGACTGTTTGATGAAGGTGTTTATGGCTACTCTGGAAGATGAAGCTTGATCTTGGTATGAAAGTTTGCCACCTGCTTCTATTTATTGTCTAAAAGATTTTCATACAATATTCTTTGAAAGGTACAGAGAATCTTGTCCGTCTTTAATGTTAGTGCAGAATTGTTGTGAACACGTTGATAGTTTCATTGAAGATCTTAAGAATTTTTATGGAGATAATGAATTGATGGACGAAGAAATCATGGAAGCATTGTATGAAAATCCGTTACAGCAGCACACAGAAATCTTGAAGGATACTTATCTAGATCAGCAAGTTGAAGACGGCCATATGGCTGAAAATGATGAAAGAGAAAGTTTCGTTTCAGATCTGCCTACAGAAGAAGACATCATGCAGGGAAGTCAGGTTTCAATTTCAGAATGTGATAATGTCAAGTCAGCTATTTTAGATCTAGATTCAGATTGTGATGACTAAGAATACCTTGTACGGAATCCCATGAAGGAGAAATCTGTTGTTGAAATCATCTGGAATGAAGAAGACGGAGTTATGGATCCAAATGTTCTCATGTCATCAGAACAAAGCCTTCATAAAGAGGTAATCGAGTCAGTTCATGAACAACAAGATGAGATCTTTGTTCGGCTAAGTGAAAAGGTTTCCTTGGATGAATCGTTGGTAGATGATAGGAATGTCATGTTTGGATTTCAAGAATCATTTGAAGTTTCTTTTCTTATGATTGATGAATGTAATGAGAATCTAGCTGTCATATCATATGAAGATAACCTACAATATATTCAGGCTACAGAAGATCAGACCATTCAGGATTCCCTTTCAGATTCCTCTTCATATGTCTCATGTTTTGAAATGTTTTTTCAAGAGGAGATCTGCTCATCTACTTGTTCAGAATTTTTTGAGGACCAGGAACATATTTTTACTGAAGTACATTATGAAGGAAGATCAGAAGCAAGAGAAAAAGACACCTTGTTCTTTCAGCAGGAGGAAAATCTTCATGCTTTTCAGGATCCAATGGAAGATTTGTTGCAGTTAGCAGTGAAGGCGATTATTGCAGTATTTAGTAATGAAGGAGATCATGGTCGATTATGTTTTTGGATGCCCAGTTATTAGTATCTATTGTCAACCAGGAGATCTGATCAGGAGAATCAATAAAAAAGGCATCTGCTTGATTGGTTACATTGGCATTTTGATATAGTTTGATGGTATATTGTCTTTTAAGAAACACAGGTGGTCATGTACTGCCATCAAGCTTTAAGTTTTAAGTTTAGGTTTTAGTCATTTCGAGTTAGTTTGATAAAGTCAAATTTTTTCAGTCATTTCAGTTTGCATCGAGTTAGTTTGAGTCGGATTTTCAGTCAATAAATCAGTCAATTTTTTTGTGTCAATTTGTCAAAATAATGGACTCCATAGCCCAATGGATGAAGGCACTAGTCTGCTCTCCCAAAGATCTGCCGTTCTTGGCACCTCCAAGGAGCTACCATCCCCATTGGAGCCAATGTTAGAGTCGGTCTTTACAGCCCTCTGTCAGATATCATTTCTCTTATTGCATTTCATTGTTTAGGTGTCTCATTCCGCTCATTCATCTGCATTCCGTTAGGGGGCATGCCATTGACTGACGGAAGGGTTTGGTTTTCTCGTTTCCCTCATGTTTGTACCTACTGGGTTGGTCAAAATTTCCTCAAAATTTATCAAAGTTCAGTGCATGTCATTTACAGTCATAAATGGTTGTTTTGGTCAAAAAGGGTCTTTTAGTTTCTTAGTCTAGGGTTTAGTCTTCTGACATGTTAAATAATGCCCGCAGGCCATGAGGAGGTTTTCCATAAGTTTTCAGTTTAAAATTTTTATTATCAAAAATGTTTGAGGACATTTCTTGTTCAAAACTCTGTTTTGAATAAGAAATTTTCAAAATTGTTTTTGTAATAATATGTATCTTTCCACCATGAAGACTTCAAAGCAGACTCTGGTCTTCCTTTGCCAAGTTTCGACGCCAACATCACTTCAAAAAATCAACCAATTTCATCATTCGAAGCTCAGAAAGTCATGAGGAAACAAGAAAACAAAAGTTGTATTAAATGAAAAAGTGCCAAAGGTAAAAAACATTACAAAATGGGTTTTGGAGAAGAAAAAATCAAAACCATGTCTATATGAGATATTTCTCAAAGCTCTTCATTCATTTGCAACAAGTGTTGTTGAGAAAATCCAAGAGAAAAGTCGAACTTGCAGCGGAAGGACGAAATTGGGTTTTTAAGCCGTGACTGTGTCTTGGAGGATTGAGCGTGGCGCGTTGCCATAGGGAGCGACGCACCCACAGAGCGCGGCGCATTGAGACCCCAAGCCCAGAATTCATAAATTGCTTCTCAATTTTTCAAAATCAAACAAATATTTCCGCTCCAAGTAAGTTGAAACTCTTTGCTCATTGATTTGAAAACGTGCTTGGTGTGTTTGGAGGTCAAAGATCAAGAGTTTAATTGGTGAAAAAACAAAACCTACATTTATATCAAAATCTGCTCCTAGGGTTTATGTGGGAAATTTGAAAGTGAGTTTTGGTGTTGAACTCTGGTCATTTGCCACCCTTTCCATTCCCATTACACTGTTATCACAGTATTTCTCTTTTATTCCTATTGTCCCATATCCCTTATACTCTTTTATGCCCATGTGTTAATCCTCAAACCTTATTACTTATCATCACTTCCCTCTATTGAAAAAAGCCTAATCTCCATAACATTCAAGGGCTGCCTTTATGTCTTTGATTTTACTTATATATTGTCATTTCATCAACTCTTGTTCCTAAAACTACCCCCCATCATTATCACTTATTCCCATATCATTTGTAAAGGTGCCTAATCTCAAAGTTTTCCAAGCAGCGAGTGACTGTCTGTCCATTCCAAAATCACTTGATAGTCCATTGTATTCACTGTGACACTTCCTTGCAGCCTCTCATTTCATATGTGGCACACTTGGCATTGAAAAACAAACTCTTGTTTTCACCATATATTTATCATCATAGACTTGTCAAACACCTTGTTTTCAGCACCATGTCAGAGACAGATTCACCATATGAGCAGGGATATGAGCAAGACAGTGATTCATCTACCGAGCTTAATGTGCCGAGGAGATCTCATAAAAGTGGCAGGCATGTCAGGGAGGAGCCCACGTCTTTGACCCAATTGCAGGCCTGCCCGCTTGCAATGGATTTTTTTCAGCGTCAGTCATGCTTCCAGTATTGTGAGATGATTTCCCGAACTCAGCATCATCATGAGTTAGCTTGCCTATTTTTCCTACATTTTCATAATGGTCACGTAAATCTTGCTGGAATAAACTTCACTTTGACACCAGGGACCATTTCTGAGGCGACTGGGATACCGAACATTGGTGAGGAGTGGAACAAGAGACAGTAGCTGGATAGAGCATATTACGAGCCTTACATCAGACCTAGATATTTGAGGCAGTTTAGCAGGGTATTTCCATTCTGATTTCTGCAGGAGTTTTATGCACCATTGATGAAACTCATCATCCGATATTTCAGCTGCAAGGGTAGATTCTCTTGCCTTTATGCATACCATATCAGACTTTTGATGCATTTCACGAGAGTGTGACTGATGAATATTACATACTTCATGTGTCGGAATATAGAGCGGATGACTACCCTTGTGCAGAAGAAGACTCCGGAGCAAAAGCATAACAACATCTATCATTATGCGCTCATCAAAATAATTGTAGTGCATCAGCTTGGTTTGTAGGGCATCACATGGGAGGAGTTCATCTCTCGTGACTTCTTTGCAGCCCCTCAGCCTCCTCCCGAGATTGTTCATGATGAGGCAGACCCTTCGCATCAGTTTGAGGTTCCTGATACTGAGCCTATTAGTGCTCCATTGTGTGTGACATATCAGAGAGGCCACAGAGCCTTATTTGCAGCAGCACGATGAGTACTATCTCCACCAGGGGTGGAAGGGGTCTCGTTATCTTCATCAGCAGCGCGAGTACTATCTCCACTTGACGTGGAATGGGTCTCCCCTTCTACATCAGCACAGGTACAGGTTTAGGATAGAGGAAAGAGGCCTATGCATGATGAGGGCCCTTCAGGAGGCCAAGACACTAATTTTATACTCATCGATGTTAATGCAAGCTCTCCCAGCTCAAAACTGAAAGAGATAATCCAGGAGCAGAAAGCTGAGATCGGCACGCTGACTGAGAAATTGCAGAGAGCTCAGTGGGTTATAAATTACTTGGAGCAGTGGAATAAACAACTGGAGGATCAGCAGACACTCATAGAGTTGCGGCAAATCCGTGAAGATCGAGAATTGGCCCGAAAGAGACCAGGTGACATGAAACCATTTGAGCGAGAGACTTGCCTTACGCACGTCAAAATTCATCTGGAGAAGCTCTTGGAAAAGGCCAATAGGGAAAAATACATGCTCAGACATATGAAGAATCACTATTGGGCCCGCACACACGTTTGCAGAGCAAAAATGAAGATCTTGAAGGCGAGGTTGAGAAGAGCACTAAAATGTCAGAAAAGGCCGGATCCGCTCCGAATATTGGACAAAGCTTCCTTGGATGAGAATGAGACCTAATGGGAGACCTTCACTCCAAATTTCAGCAAATTTGGAGAAGATTTTGTCATTTTGAAAATTTTGGTTGCAAAATAGGTTTTTCCGCCCGACGCGCCGAGCCACCCGACGCGCGCTTATGATTGGGACATCTTATGGAGGAAAAATTTTCATTTTTGGGTTTTTCATGATATATTATATATGTTCAGGAATGGCCGAAGCATTTCATCAAATTCTGGGCTGCCTAAAGGGCCAAAAACACCTTGAAAATGGCCTTTCTGCCACTTTTTGCACCAGCAGGAACCAGTCTTGGGAGATTGCAGTTTTGGAGGGGAAAATGACATCCCAATTGAAAAATTCCACTTGGGTTGGAAAGTTGACAGGCAGGGCTTTCCAACGAGCTATCATGAGCTCAATTTTGACTTCAGGAAGTGCCCCAAAAACAAGCTCAAAGTGGCGCGACGCATTGAGTTTTTGAGCGCGGCGCATAGAGAAATTTTGCCTCATTTTCACTCTTCAGCTCAGAAATTCGCCCAGTTTTGACTAGTTTTACTTTTTCATGTGATGATTGACCTACCATGATGTAATTTGATAACTATGATGTAAATTTGGCATGTTTTTACTTGTTCTAGAGGATTCATTCACTAAAAAGTGAAAATTAAGTGAATGGATCAGTTTCCTAGCATATAGAGGCAAGTTGTTTGGTTGCCTAGATTTTAGCTCCATGTTTAGAATTGGTTGAAACAGCTCCTAGAAGGATGAGCTCGACCCATAGAGGCATGGGAAGGGGTTAGGATGGTCTATATATTTTATTTTCTGAGACATTTTCAGGGTTGGACTCTTGGGAAAAGTTTGGCACTCCATTGTATATCCATTTTCAGTTTTTGGCAAAGGAAAGTCCAGAGTTTTGCAGCACTTGTTGGGATCCTTGTGGCTTCTGAGTTTTGATGATGTTATTCTCATGTTATTGTAAGTTCCATTAATTTTATATGTATGCCATTTCCATTCTCTTTGCTTCTGAATTAAACAAATGAGTAACTGAGGGAGAATTCATTGATTTGTTGGTGCTCTGCCTTAGACTTTTGTTTAGTTTTATATGTTTTTCGTCAGTTTGAAGAGGATTCTTGCACTCTCTTTCCCTCTTCAGCTCCTTAGCAGTATTTTCAATCCATTAATTTGATCTCAGACATCAAAGCGGCTGCCTACCTCACCCCAACTTGAACTCTGCAAGAATTTGGCCTCATCCCCAAGCCCGAAATTGTTTTTCCCTTTTTCCAACAAAAACCCCTAAAATTCAAAATAAAACCCTCCTATTTGTTTATCTAGCCTAAGATAAGTTGTGTTTTAGTGCCCCTTTGAATATTTTTATTGAGATTGACCCGGAGAGAGCCCTCTCCTGTCCTCGTAGGACTAGCTACGAGGCTGAGCGTGGTTTGGTGTTGTCCCTTTTTGCCTTACTTCAGCCTAAGGTGGATTTAGGAACTAGCAGGTGGGTATCTAATATAGTTCTCATAACCAAGAAACAAGGGACTATCGAGGTATGTGTAAATTATCGGTATATTAATTAGGCATATAAAGACAATTATCCTACCACACAATATCAACCAAATTATTGATGATTGTACTAGGAACAAAATATTCTCGTTTATGGATTGATTTTCTAACTACAATTAAATCAACATGCTCTTTGTTCGTCATCCTAAAACAACATTTATATGTCCATAGGGCATGTTTGCATACGTAAATTACCATTTTGGATTAAAAATTGTTGGTCAAATTTCCTTGAAGTTGCATGTCTTACGGATTTCACGAAATCAAACATATTGTATAGCCTTACTTGGATGACTTACACTGCTTATTTGTACGAAAAAGATCATGTCATCCTACACGTTTGCATCTTTATGAGATGTAGGCATTCTAACATTCATTTGAATCACACCGTGCTTTTGTGTATAATCGGGATGTTTACTTGGGTTCATTATTCAAAATAAGGCATTCGTGTCAACCCATAGAAGGTTGAGGCTATTGTTAATCCCCTACCTCCTCCTTCCTCTTACGCCAACTTCAAAGTTTGCGAGAAAGAAAAAATTATGCATCGTTTTATCCTGAACATAGGGTACAACTAAAAGTTTCCTTTGATTGTGGCTGTGATGTTCCAGCTAAGTGAGATCTTCACGATAAATTTTTTGATACTTAAACGTACGTTGTTAATTGTTGTTGTTGCATCCACCAGTTCTCATGAAAACATTGCCTAAGTTTTATTTCAAGAGGATGATTCTAACAACGAACATGTGATTTATTACCTAAGTCGGAATCTCGACTGAAGTGAAAAATAAAATATTCACATGTGGAGAAAATTGACCTTGGGAGTTGTTCAATATTTCCAACGATTTTGTAATTACACTTGTTGTTCCATGAAAACCGATGATATCGTTGCAACTAGGTAGTGTATGTTGCAGCGAAACAGTGCTGTTGGGAAAATGCTCTAAATGGATCGTTATCTGCCAAGATTTTCTTTGGAATTAATCCAAAGTCTAAAAATCCATTGGTATTTGAACTTATGTGTGATTTTCCGTGCGGATACAGAAAACGGTGGCCGGAAAACCATCACTAATGAATTTATGTTTACAATCGGTACATTAGATCTGCTGGTATGGGGATATATTCAACCCGGACTCCGACCTTTGACCGAACTTTCACAATCAAGTCGATGGATAATTTGATACCAAAATCGACAATATAATGTTATTGACACTCTTTATTGTCATGTTGGGATATGTTTTTAGCGGTGTATAACTCATGAAGAAGCCAAAAGGTTTTTGAATAGCATTTCGCCACTTTGGAGTGTGTCATGGTCATATGTTTGGGTTTTCAACCAAAAAGATATTTCACGGCTATTTAAGCAGTCGTCTCTGTTCAAAAATTTATATTCTCATGGTTAGAAAGAGTTCACTATGGGGGTCCCAAAATTGTTTGTTTGACACCATGCATCATATTTTCCTTACTCCCTATCATTATCAACTTAACGGAAAAGAAAAACACATGATTTTGAAAGTTAAAGTATATTTGTGTCCTATTCTTCATATTTATTAATATACCTTATTGTTTTATTAAATATTACATTTAGCTACGGAAGTTGATACAATTCTCTGACTACTCACGAATCTGTGATTTCACTTCATTGTTAGCCGGGGTTTAAGGGCATAAAATCAGCAAATGATTACATGGATGGATAAAGGGATGATCCCCTCATGGATTTGAGCCCTCATATCGAGCCTATTCATCAAGAAGGTTGTGCATTCATCCCGATTAAGATAACGGTCAACACGTTGCGGCGTGCGGAAGACGGACAAAATAATACGACTATGTCGATTCGCTTTCAATAGAAAATTGAAAAATAAGCGATATCTCATTTTTTATTTAAGTTGTATAAGATTGTAATATAATATAAATGAGCTTAGAATTCACATATGGTTGAATGCATCCTATAAAAACATATGAACTACTGTATAATAGAGCATGCAAATTTCATTTTCTTGAGCATTTTGTTTGAATATTTTCTATTAATTTAAAGTTTCCTTTTCCTTCCAATTTGGTTGTTTATAGATTTGAGAACCCTCTTTGCAATGTGGAGGGACCCTACGAAGCAAACGATTAATTTTACTTTTGATTTTATGCATCTCAACCGCATTTCTGTTTCGTAATTGATAAGTTTTGATTCATGTCTTGTTCTAGTTCACATAGGTTTCAGCCAGTTCAACTTGTTTTGAATGTTTTATTATGTAGAACAACTACTTGAATTCATTTTATTCCATATGCTTTATGTAGTTTAGTTCAATTATTTTCATTTCTATTTCTGGCTAAATTTGCAATGAAATTTGATTTCAGTATGTTCATGGTTTTTAGACTTTCATGCTTTCATAAGATTAGAGCTATGTCATATTCCATGCTTTTTAAATTAGTTTTGTATTTTACCCATTGTAAATTATCAAATCAACAGTAAAATGTCATTGATTATTCTTTTGAAAAGAGTCATCATTAAATATTTTTAAAACTCAATTCAATAGAAAGTAATCATATAAATAACATTTACTTAGATGATAGAATTGTAACAACATGTGCTAATCCATAAGAATTTAACATTGATCCATAAAGTTCAAAATTCATAACAAAATCTAAAAATTCAAATATCACTTTAAATAATAAAATACTTCTAGCACATATGGTGCACTTGCACATATGAGTTTAATGAATATGATCGATGATTTATGCTTGCAATTAAGAACATTAAATTGACTAAATATTTGAGTATGGATGACGAAGGTATAAATATAAGTCTTAAATGTTATGTTATGCACGAGGAGAGATGCAAGGGTAGGTTTATAAGACGATGGAAAGTTTTGATTCACCATCATCATCACTCTGCGACCTCGAAGTTCTACTGCCACTCAAACTCGATTCCACGGCCACCGATGGTCCCATAGACTTCTGAGAATCCTGAATCTAAATTCTAGCCTACTTCCACCTGTTCATCTACTTGGCTTTCGGTGCCAAAATAAAATCTTGTCTCCAACTACAAGAGTAAATTGTCTGTCTTAAATAAGTTAACTACTTCAGAGACGAGGAATTGAAAGTCCTAATAGAAATAAGAACAAGAAATTCATTCAAATTACCAACGACGGAAAGAACCAAAGAAGCCAAAGAAATTCTGTTGAAAGAACTAAATACTTACATGGTTCTAAGGTATCCATCTGTGGTTGAAGGAACGAGTACACAATCTCAATGGTGAACAACCTAAGTTGGAAAATCGAGAGGTGGAGAGGAGGAGGAAAGAGTGAAATGAAACTAGGAGATCCGGAGAACCTATTGGATACAACGCCCAACTTATACAATGAAAAATATTTCACCTAGTATCTCCTAACTTTCATGGAATAAGAAGTGAAGACCCAGAAACATTTTCTCTTTGAATTTGAAATGTATACCCGGATCATACAATTATCTACATGACTCTTAAAAATTAAAATTTTTCACTGTAGAAAAGTTCAACATTAAAATAGTTTATGAAGTTTAGGTACAAATTCTATAGGAACATAGGCATAAATGAAATATAAATTCTTAAAGATAAATATAATTATTATTGTATGCCACATAGCATGAAAGATGACGCTTTTAATATGGCACAAAAAGAAAGATAAAATCTTGAAGATCTTATAAAATATTTTTTTATAACATCAAGAAAGACCAAAATGGTGTCTTGGATGAGGAAACTTTGAAAGCCCTCCTATCAAATCTCTAAAAGAATGGTGGATTCGATCTTCCTCAATGTAATGGGAAAGGAGACATTCTGGTTACCATTAAGAAAAATATGAATTGTACTAGCATATTTCAAGAGGTAAAACATGAACTAGGAAAAGTCCAAGAGATCCTCCATTATCAAAAATAAATAAATATGCGGTACAAGGACGAGTTAATAGGGAAAAATAAGGGCCAAATTTTCTTGATAATTTCAAAATAGATATTTGGGGAGTCTTAGTGAACAAGTTGGCTTTTGTAAAATGCAAAACAAGAAAAAGTTGAGAATGGTGTTATCTATTTTTTTGTCCTAGATGTAGAAAGAAACATGCTCTAAGAGAATGTTCCTTAGACTTAAAAAATCCATAGAAACTTTTGTGTGATATGTACATAAAATCATGATGTAAATAATGTCCCTCTATACCGAGGACTTGGGTTGTATACTGGTGAAGAGGATTCAGAGTCCAGAAAGATCCTCTCTACTCTGCGAGAAGACAGGGGAAAAATATTCAAAATCAAATGAAAATTTTAATTCCCAACAGTTTGCACAATATTCACGAAGAGTTAAGTCACTATGCCATGTCGACCTTGGGATCAGCCAAAACTTTGGAATCAAGGGTGGAAAAATCCTATGGAAGATATGCTCAATATCACTCCTGCATCCCTCCCTGTCAAAAACTTTCCACCACAATTATTTTCCCACAATAATCAAATACCTCAAGTCGAGCTCAAAATAAAATCACGACTCTCCTAATACACAAAAACCCAAACCAATTACCCGTCCAACCACTTGCAAATCCAAATAAAAACACTGTTTACAACATGGAAGAAAAAATTCTCAAACTTATATAATAACTTACCTAGATCTAATAATGTCGATTAAAATTTGGTAGGTAAATGAAAATAAGAACTCTTCTATTTTTATTGAGGATACGAAGAAAAAATTCTCAAAAAATAGAAATAAAGTTGAAAAACTTTCTTTATTGAAGAAAATGATCGAGCATAAAATAATATTCCCATAATGTCTTGTACGTCCTCCTATTATAGAACAACATTAAGTATCTATTAGACCACCTTTTCCTGGGGACAGAAAGTCAGTAGAGTAGAATAACAAATCTGCTTTCATGATTGTAGTATGATGGATGAATTAAAAAATATGCATGTAAATTTATTTATTTTAAGTATAGAAATACCATTTTTTTCAAAAACAATTAAGGAATTAAGTACTCGAAAAGAAAAAAGAAGAGACACAAAAGAATCAATTAGTTGGGGTGGAAGTAGGCATCTTGATGGGAAGACAACAATGAGGAAATTGTTGAATCCGGGTAGCCCCCATTGTGAAAATCACTTTGTCAATGGAATTGAAATACCAAACATATGATTAGAGATTTGGGATGTCTATAAACATAATGAGTAAACAAATTATGAATCAACTAAACTTCCTAACATTCAATACACACCAACATTATTACAATTAGCAGGCAATTAGGTAATTAAACACAGTGGTGTGTTCGAAGATATTTTGTATGCTTATATTTTTACGAATATCCTATTAATTTATGGTTTTAACACCAAGGATAATTTAGGAGGACATAGAGTTAATTTCCAGACCTTGGTTGAATACATTTGATGCTTTCATCAAATGTGATCAAGAGACATGTTTATCTCATGGTAGTTCAACAAATAGTTTACATTATATCATTTGAAAAAACAACAATAGATATAAGTGAGAATGGATAAATGATGATAATGATATACAACCCATTTTTACTATTGCACAAACAGGTGAGGATCAGTTTTAAAATTCAGCACTAAAATAATGGATATCATATAATATGACAATTATCAAACATTTCAATAACAATGTAATATCGAATATTTATCATATGAACAAATATCTTGACATTCTATGAGAAAATTAAAATTAAATGAGAAATTTTTCAGGAAAAGCATTGAATATTAAAATGGGAATAATACAAAAAATAAATTGGTAGAGACCTTGTAGTGCTCTTGTACTTTCACTTGGTCTCTGGAATGTAAAGATTAATCCCCCAAAAATTGTATGTATCCTGTGTACAAGAAATTTTTAATTGTCACTGCAATCATCCAGAACATTGGAGAGCTCATTCTATGACCAAAATAAAGTGTCATGCTGAAAATACCATCATTTTTTGTCCCTTTTATGAGCACAACATTCACTCCTGAACAAGCAACTTCCTGAACATATAGAAACACTGTTTGTGGCGGCCTGGTGGCCATTCCTTTCAGCTTGGTGAGAAGAATCTTTCTTTGGTCCCACTTTGGTGGTGGCGCTCTGTCTCCCCGGTTGTTCATCCTTAATCTGTTTATGGAAATTTTTAAAAATGGTGAAGTTTCCATCATAAAAAATTCATGGGTGTGAGTGGGGTTGTTTAAAATATTACAGCCTTCCTCCTTTGGCATCTTATGCCTTTGGGAAACTCTGAGAATAAGGCCTCCCTTACTGTGTGTGAGATCCCCAACCTCCTCATCTCCTATAAATAGCCATCTTCCATTGATGAGCTATAAATGCAAACATGTCTGTTGCTTATTTGAAAGACCTATACTACATTTTGTGAAGAAAAATATAGAGAATGTAAGAGTCCATAGTTAGAAGCTTCGACTTATGTCTTCATCAAGTATGAATTCCTAATAATCGTCGAGGACGTGCTTCCGTGAACCGACGAGAAGATTCCGGCAATAAAGATCGATTGTAACTCTTTCTTCTGTTAATACATATACATGACTATTGTTGGTTTTCTGTCTTGTATTATGTGTTTTATTGGTACAATGTTATTAAACCATCCTTCGCATTGGTTAGTTGATTATATGAATGAGATCATTGTTTCGTATGTTGCTCATTTTGAACGGTCTTCGTACGGATATCAGCATCGTATCGAAGGATTGTGACCGGGTCAGATGGAATCAATAAATTCATCACCACCACAACAAAACAGGCGTTCTGGGACTCTGATGGACGAGTACACCACTGTCGTTTCTTCGTCAATTAAAGAAAACTACATCGCTTGTCCCGCTTTGCTACTAGACCACTCTAAGGTTCGAGGGATCATCCTGCGAAGGATTTGTTCCATAAAAATTGGCGACTCCACTAGGGATCGATGCGAGTTTGTCATTTCACCCTTGTCGAGTTGACTTGGGTCATTCCCTTGCTTGTCTCTCTTTACGACTTCCTTGATTTTTAGAAACCTCCTGTTCAACTCCGATCTTGTCAAGATTGACCTCTTTGCTCATGGGCCCTACTTTATCCCATAGATATTCAGAAGCAGCAGCGCTTTTGTTTGTTCTTTCACCAATTGGTGTTGGTTGCCTTTGTTGCGATGGCACTGCTTCTGTTTAGCCGTTCTTGTATACTGGTCGCCTTTACCTATGAGTTGGTTTGACTACCTATTAGTTTTAGCAGCCTATTTCAGTTTGTTTTTTAGTTTACTTATTGATGTTGCAGTTGTTTCCGTGCTTTAGTTTTCTCTTCTCAGCTGGCCTTTCTCTTTCCTATCGGTCGTTCACTTCTAGGTTCTAGGTCTTTCTCTCATTGAGCCTTAAGGTTGAAGGTTGGCCTCTTTTTTTGTTTTGGTAGTTCAGTTCACTTGATCGATTTTGGTGCTATTGATGCTTTGGTTTTGGTTTTGTTGAACTGATGCTTTGTGCTGCGTTGACTCTCCATCTCTTGTTTGTTTTCTAGATTGTTATCATTTTTAGTTGTTGAAGGCTTTCCACTTTTGCTTGAAAGAATGCTTCATTAGTTTTGAGTGTTTTTTGTGTTTGTCGCTGATTAGGTCCATTTAGTTTGAATCCTCATTTTAATATCATAACTAGTGTTGCTTTGTTTTTTAATATTGATTGGTGCATTGTAGCCATTTCATTTGAAAAACTGAAAAAAGTGCATCCTTTCATTTTGCATCGGAGAAATGAAAAAGTCTTTCGCATAACTGCTTTCTGAGAAGAGTTTTGAGTTTGTCTTTCAAAGTTGTATTAGATGCCATTAGGGGACTTCTTTGTGTGTTTTCTATGTTCATGATTTGGTCTCTATCCTTTTTAATTCTGGCATTCATCGGATGGAAAAATGGTGTTCTGTTCATATAGCTTGCTTGAAGTTTAGAATCCTGATAGTGGGGCCTTAGAAAGTGAAACACTAATTCAAGATCAATTTTAAAGTCAATTAGAAGTAACCTAAGGAAACATTGGAACTATGTGAAACTTTTAGTGATCTGGGCTGAAGACGTGTTCGGCGTCTTGAAAACCTGATAAACTGTCATTCTCCATGGTTGAGCATTTCCGTGTGGACTTATGCTCCGTGTGATATATAAAAGGAATGAGAAAATTTGAGCGAATTTTAAGGATTTTAAATTTTAATAGGGGAGAATTTTTTTTATATAAAACCCATTTTCTATGTAGTTTTATAAATTAGCCTTAATAATGTTTAAAAATATTAATTATTAAATATTAGCCCACCAAATAATTTCCCCATAAAACTAAAATAGAGATTACGCTCGGTTTTTCTCTTTGTTGGAGAAAATTTCAATAGCATTAACTTTCAGTTCTGGGTGTCGAAGGAGGGCTTGGAGTGGTGCTTCATTTTTTCATTGGTTAACGGGAATTTACGGAGTCGGAGAGGTGGTTCAGGGCTTGGAAGAGGCATGGAAGTTGAATGTGAGGATACTTATGAGCCTACGAGATCGATGGGTGTGGTCGATGAAGGTGGGCACCCCAAGATGCGGACGCCGATGACGGAGTGACGTGCCCTTTGCGTGGCAAAGACGGTTGTTCAGGGAGATGGACATGGTGGCGGATTTGGGTTCAATGTCCAAGATAGCCCCATTTCACAGAGTGTGAAAATTAATGCCAGCAACGAGGAGGGTTGCAATGGGGTGGGTATTGGCCCCTTGGGTTACCATTGTATTTATATTTTTTCTATAAATTTGTTGGTCAGGGTCGGATACTTCAAGTGTCTGTGATTGTCTTGGCAGGTCTAACGGTGCTCTTGTCATTATTATTTTTAATAAATTTTCCGATTCGAATGTGTGGACCGGCTGGTGAATGCGGACTAAGTGATTGCATCAAACTTCAACGAGGGTCCTCATAGGTGAAATTTCAGCCCTCTCTGAGAAATTATTCTCTGACAAAGGTGCGACTCCTAAGGCATAATTTTGCCCTAGGACAAAAATTTTCAACCATTAATATATGTAGTTTTATATATAATTTTAAGCCCTCGTATCAAGGACAATTTTGAGCCATATTTATTGATTATATGAATCTTTCAAAAGTTTTCTTGTGTGTTGAATTAAACTTGGATAATTAATTTAAACCTATTTAGTTGAGCCTTATTTGAGAACTATGTAGTTAGATACATACTATACGATACTGTTTTTGGCATAATTTTACGCCTGCTGTAGCCATTTCTTAATCTAATGTATTTTGTGTCATCTAGAACCTAAATACGAGCCATCCTAAGAAGTTTCTTTCGGACCTAATGAAGAAATAAAATTGTAGTAATATATTTATGGTGTTGCGGTCTAATAGTGCGGTGAATACGGGTGTCTGTCCTAGTCCTTGGTGAATGCTTAAGAACACGAAAGTTTCGGAAGGTTCAATGTGTGAAGGTTGCAAATGTTTCCTTAGCGTTTAAATTCGGTGGGATTTCAATTTATCTCTTATATGCAAGGCTTTCTCTTGAGAACAATTCCAGAGTAAGTGTGATCTTTAGGTTTTGAAATTAATATATGATATTCATTTGTCTTTCTTTTTTTGAATATTACATTGGTTCATGTTGTGATAACCATAAGATGAAGTAGAAAATTAGTGCTTGAAATTAAAGGTGTTGTGATTGTAGAAATGTACAAAATTTTACAATATGGGTTTGGTCATTTTATAATCTTCTCGTGATATCTATTTACGCTCTAATGTTAATAAGTTCAAAAGAATCTGTTTCGAATTGAGGAATTTGCATATGATACAAGAAGTTGGAACTAACTCACAAACCTAGCGTTGTTGATACATAGCAAGTTTATTTTCACTCGTCTTTCATTCTCATGAATAGGTAAGAAATTTGTTGGGAATTTCTAATCAACAAGTTATAGGGTTGTGTCGATTTGGGTAGACTCGTAGAGTTGTTAAACGTGGTTGTTATAAACTCTTTTGTCAACCCATGGATACATGGAGTTTAATTTCCCTTGATTTGAAATTTCCAATGATTTGACACTAAGAATCATTGAGTGGTAACGATGATTAACAGCTTATTTTCTTATTTTTTTGCCTTTCCCTTGAATAGTCAGCAACAGGAGGGAAGTTTGGAAGTCTGAATATTGTGATTTGTGATGTGCATTTATGTTGAGTTAGCTCTTTGGTAACTTGTCCATGATCGTGATTTGAGGCTTATGAAGTTTGTTGTTGTTTGTAGAATCTTCTTGGTATTAATCTCATCCCAGGGCCATTGTTCCATGGAAGTTGGTTAAATAACAAACACTAAGTGATAATTAGGGTTTTAAATTTTTGATACAATAACTAATTTTGGTTTATAGGATCCAAATGTGCTTTTTTGAGCTGAAAATTTACATGGCACCCTTGTGTTTAAATCATGGAAAATTTTGAATCTTTTCGTTATTTCATGGCCATGCGGAGGCGTGTTTCACTACAAAACAACAGGATATTAAAATACGGGTGGTTGAATTTCCTGCAATTTAGGTTACATAAAACACAAAATTTGGTCAAATTTTGTTAGTAAGTAATCCCCAGCAGGTTATCCAATCATGTTGTGACATGAGAAGAGCTTGTAGATTAGCCCATGCAAAATGGCTACCAGTTAGGTGGTCCGTACATGTTGGTTTAAGAGGGATTGATACCAAGAACAATTATAAAAAGAAACACAATAATGTTTTGAAATTTTGATATGATAAAAGTCCATAGCTCATGCTCATGAAATTGGACAACATACCATATTGTATTCTATTTGTTGATGTTTCTTCATTACAGAATTCAAACTAAAATGGTTATTGAATGCAAGAGTAGAAATCCCGAGTAACTACGCAACACGTAGAATCTCACCCAAGCTAGTATGCCACAGTGAGAGTAGGCTCCCCCGAATGAATACACCTGCAGGGCCTAAGATAAATGCACACCCTACCAGAAATAAGATGAGGTTGTGTCTATAAATCAACCACATCACTGATCTCTTCCATAGGTGTGCTGCTATTTCCATTAAAGGCCAATTGCTCTTACACCGGAGAGGGAGAACATGCTGGGAGAAACAGTGGGTCGTAGTTTGAGTGTCGGGCATGCTCTATCCCCTTAAGATGCTATTATGATGTATCATGAGATTTAGCCGCAATTTGAGGTGGTTGCATTGCTTGCTTGCATCTTTTCTCCTATTTGTCTATGTAAACATGTGTTTTAAGGTGTAGAGAAAGCATTCTTTAACAATAAGTTGACTTGGAAAGTGAAATTTGGTTGTACGATAAGTTAGTGTTGCATTCTTCTATGTTTGGGTCAAGAAAGGAGTTTCATAAATATAGGATTTAGGCATTTAAAATTTTATTGAGTTGCAGTAGGGGCTTGACTTTTATGTTGCATATGCTATGAGATGGGGTTTTCACAGGTCAACAATGGATGCCCCCTTGTGTCATTATACTTAGACATATCATTTTAATTTCGCATTTTTAGTCTATTTCGATGATTATTGCATGGATGGGAAATTTTCAGTATATGTTCATGCCATTGGTTGATGTCCAGATTTTATGCGAGAACGTAACCCGGAGCATATGTAACCATAGCACGGAGATGCAATGGAAAAATGATTATTTTTATTAATAAAATAATAGTGAAATAAAGCTTACAAACATAATGGAAACAGAAAGCTGGGCGCGGCGCGCATGTCTGCGAGAAGAATGTGGCGTGCACATGCCTCCCAACTATGTTACAATGAGGCTCGCAGGGAGCTGTGGGACATAATGAAAATGAATGGAGCTACTAGGGTATTGGCTGATATCACGGAAGGATGTTTCGCATTCCTGACACACAGGCACGTGTTTATAATGGAACCCTTGGTGGGAACAAGCGGCCCCAGAGGCATTGGTGGCCATATCTCAAGGAGAATATGTGTCGCTCGACCCCACAATTGTGCTACAATCGGAACATGATGTGGAATGTGGCGAGAAGCTAGGGCCTTTGGTAGTGCTTGTCTTTGAGAAAGATGTCTTGTCGGCTCCCCATTACTGAGCGTATTTAATGCAAACATGATGGAGATGTGAGCGAGGCACAGAACGCGGTAGTGCTTATCTGCGAGAAGAATGTGTGTGAAACAAGCCCCATGAACTATGTTACAATGGGGCTCAAGGTACAAAAGCATTGTTGAGAAACAGCCAATATCCAACGTCCAAAAACCTAGGAGATGGGCGCCAAAACTATGAGCCTGTTTGGTGGGTGGTGGTTCCGGCATCCCGAGGACGTAACTTTGGCATCCGATCTCCGTTTGTTGCGCTAAATAGCCTGGGTCAGAAAGATCTGTTAGAGGACTACAACTTTTGAGTGAGCTACGATGGTCAACCTTGTATTCACTCCAAGCCCCAAAAAGCGTCGTTTAGGGCCTCGAAAACGGCTCCAGTTCAGGACCCAGCCTGTATAAATAATGAAAGTTGTTGCTAAAACACGAACTGAAATAACTGATGGTGGGGGTTCAAATGGACTCAATGGGTGGCCACCAATATCATGGATCATTAAGTCCACAAAAGCGACTCAGGGTCTGAGACCAAAAACACTAAAAATAGTAATTGTGATGAAGGTAGCGAAAGAATTGATGTTGCGGGTCCCAGAAGAAAATGGAATAGATGGGTATTTGCCGATAATACTGGATCATTGGTACACATTTAAATTAGTGATTTTATAACATGGATTGATATTATGGAAGAGATATGTTCCATGTTGAGTATTGATATCAAGTGCTTGTTATTGATTTTAAAGAAGCTCCAAAGCTCACAAGAAGGATAAAAAAATGAGCAATTTTTTTAATGTTGAAATAATATGTGTCCTCTTTTTTTCATACAAAATACAGGTTCTCGAGGTCATGTGGAAGGAGATGAAAAATAAGTCAAGGTTATGTTACTATGTAAGGAGATGTACCTTAGTAACAGGGTTGTATGGTTAAGTAATATGAAAAAATTGGACTTGGGAATTAAACTTGTGGAGAGGTCAAAAAATTTGAAATTCAGCAACCTTGGAAAAGCAATGGAAATGACTTAGCAAAAAATGGCTAATCATTAAAAAATGCAAAATATTTCATTTTTCATTTAAAATTATCTCTTAAAATACTTGTAAATATATAATCATATTGCCATGCCATATGAAAAGAAAGATACATATATAAAAAGGTCTAAGATTCCAAATGATCTAGTATCTACTATCAATGCCTCTTTGCTCCTTTAGTGGGCATATATATTGGGTCATCCTCTAGTAGTGGAAGAGTTAAGCAGCTTGGGTCCAAACATAGTGGTGGGTATTGAGTCTAGTATAGGACTTTGTCCATCTTGTGGTAGCTAGTTAAGGACATCCTCTACGCGGCAACTCCTACTCATATACATCTACGGCGGAAATCCATGAAAAGATTTATTGACGCGATTAAATACTCAGTGTTTTGGGTGTGATTTTTGAGGCCAAGAAAAACTTGCGATTTTATTTGGGTTATTTCTTGGGATGGGAGAAAATGGAAAAAAAATAAATATAATTTCAATATTTTGGCATAATTATACATTATTATAGAAATATAATATTCATTGACATTGGATACAGGAAAAGAAATTATACATTAGGCAAATTTTGTTTGTTTTGCTTAAAATCTTATACAGTTTTGTCACATTTGACATAGAAAAATATTCGTCTTTCCATAGAATTAACAAGGAGAAATAATACGGAAAGGAAAAAAATGGAAGTAGACGGATGATTGCTTTGTCAAACAAAAAAATGATCTATTCTCAATTTTTACATGGTCGAGTCTAGATGGAAGATATGATTTTATAAGTGTAGCCAAAGTGTGTCTATGCTGACAAAAACAACTTCGAGCATGTGTCTAAGATAGTTGAAAACTGCTAAAAAATAGACCTATTTGATTGTGTAACCCTTAATATACGGGTCGGTAGAAAAACATTTTGGGCGGTGGTTGTTGGTGAAAAAATATTTTCATCCCAAGGGAAGGTAGAGATGAGTTTCTCCAAAGACATCTCTGACAACTACGTAATTGACATAAATTAGTCATTCTAATATTGGAATTGTGTAGGCAGGGAAGTGATGGCCAGAACTTGGTACAAACGTGCAATGGAAGCATGTGCTTAGACTGAACCATTGAAAAAGGTTGTGTTCAAGTTCTTATGTGGGCTGTGACTATTTGGACGGAAGATGGAGACTACAAAGGTTAATGCCCTTGATGAGAGGCATTGAGTGATGCAAATATTTGCAAGAAATTGAAGGTACGTATGTACGAATTTTTATATGACAAAATATTAGTTTATTATACCAATCTAAGTAAAAGTGGGTGATTTATCGGTTTTTTCCTTTAACTTGTTAACGATGTCTAATTGAATGGTATGTTCGATAGCGTTATTTTGATTAGTTACTTAATTTAGTAAGTAACTACAGAGTTTGCATCTACAAGTGCTTTGATCGGATTAGTTACTTAATCTAATAAAAACTTCAACGTTTGCATCTCACAGTTTTCCAAGGCCAATTACAATAGTATAAAACTGATAGTATTATAGCAATAATAACTCAACATGTCATTTGCTGTAACAATTGAATGCAGGACCTGGAGTGAGTAAGCATAATCGCTCCTTCCAATCACAAGAGATAAATCCAATTCTAATTGACTCTTTCATATTTTAGTTTGTCCACTATCATTTCTTGGTTACCAAATGAATCTTGCTTCTCCGGTCCATAAATCATGTCCAATTAGCTTTTGGATTTTGAAATTTCTCGGAATGATAATACATGCTACATATTGTGGCTAACCCTACAACAATCCATATCCAATTGATCTTTTGGCTCTTAAGATTAGAAGTGATACCACATCATAGAGAATGGGTACATATCATCTTCTCTATAGCCATGCAACAATCCATATCCAATTCATTTTGTCCTTGAAGTTGCCCAAGTTATAAATGCATCAAATACTGATAAAGTCTACATATGTAACCTTTTTCTGAAAATTTGGTGCATCTTGAGCAAGGGGCTAAAATGGCTTTGTGCTAAGTATATATATTTTTACATAGATAAGCTAAATACATTGTGGTGGGGTATTGATTATTGTTTTAAAAAAGGGGTATATGTATAAAATTTAGGTGTTTCTCAAATATTGTGTAGTTCAAAGTAGTATTCGAGCCTTAAAGTGATGTGGTATTCATGTTCCTAATTACTGCAATGTTATTATTCACATTTATGGTACGCATTAGCCAGACAACATCGAGAGAGGTTGCATGGGCGCTATTGTGGACGAGAGGGTTGAATATGGTTGCAATCAACGCATCTGCAGTTGTGGGACACGAGTATCACATACAAAAGCTGGGATCTACCATTTCATATCTTAAAGGCTGAAGGGTGAGAGATGCGTACGAATAGACTCGGTTCTAGAACGTACAAATATGGTATAATGGCTCCTTGGAGAGGATCTAATCTATTGGTATAGTAATCATGGAAAGGATCTAATCTATGGAATGAACGGATGATTTCTTTGTCAAACAAAATAATGATCTATTCAATTTTGACATGGTCAGTACGGATGAAACAGAGATGATTTCCCATAGAAATTGTAGCCAAAGTATGTCTATGATGACAAAAACAACTTGAGAATGTGTCTAAGACAGTTGAAAACACACTAAAAATAGACCTATTTCATTGTACAACCCCTAATATACGGGTGGGTATAAAAACATTTTTAGATGGAAAGTTTTTTGAACTAAAAAAAAATTTCATCCCAAGGAAAGGTAAATGAAGTTCCTCCGAGGCATCTATAGCAACTATGTAATTGACATAAATTAGTCATTCTAATGTGGAATTGTGTAATACGATGATGGTAGAACTTAGTACAAGCGACCCATAATGCATTGGAAGCATGCGCTCGGACCAAGACCATTGAGAAAGGTTGTGTTCACTTCTTTTGTGGCTACATCTATTTGGAGAAGATAGAGCTGAGGTTATTTATGATAGGAGAGGCATTGGAGTGATGCAAATATTTGCAAGAAATTGAAGGTCTGTATATACGATTTTTTATATGAAAAAATATTAGTTTATTATACAATCTAAAGTAAAGTGGACTAATTTATCGGTTTTTCCTTTTTAACTTTTAACGATATCTAATTGAATGGTATGTTCGATAGCATTGAAGTACGATTAGTTACTTAGTTTAGTAAGTAACTCAAAAATTTTCATCTACAAGTGCTTATGATCAGATTAGTTGCTTAATCTAATAAATAACTTCAAGTTTGCATCTCCTGAGTTTTCCAAGGCCAATTACAATAGTATGGAAACCATGATAGTAGTATACTTAATATTAACTCAACATGTCATTTGTAACAATTGAATGCGGGACTTGGGTAGGTAACATAATACGCTCCTTCCAATCACAAGAGATAAATCCAATTAAATTAAATACTCTTTCATATTTTTAGTTTTTTCTTTATCATTTTTACTAAGCTATCTGATGCATCTTGCTTCTCTCAGTCCATAAATCCATATCCAATTAGCTTTTGGCTTTTGAAAATTGCTCAAATGATAATACATGCTACATATTGCGACTAACCCTACAACCAATCCATATCCAATTGATATTTTGTCTCTTAAAGATTTCAGTGATACCACATCTAGAGAATAAATTACATATATCTTCTCTATATGCAACAATCCATTTTCAATTCATTTTTGTCCTTGAAGTTGCGCGAGTTATAAATGCATCAAATATTGAGAAAATCTACATATGTAACCTTTGTCTAAATCTTTGGTGCATGCGGAAAGCTTGAGGGCTAAGGCTGAAAGCACTGTACTAAGTATATATATTTTTACATAGATAAGCTAAATACATCGTGGTAGGGTATTGATTATTTTTTTAAAGGGTATATGTATAAAATTTGGGTGTTTCTCAAGATTGTGGAGTTAAACGATGTTCCAGGAGCCTTGAAGTGATCTTGTGGTATTCTGTTCTAGTTATGCAATATTTCTTTGTTCACGGTTATGGTACACATTAGCCAAGACAACCTGTCGGTACCGCATAGGCGATGGCCATGGACGGAAGGAGTTGAAATATAGTGACAATCAATGCACATATACGATTATGGGACTGGTATCACATCTGGCTTCAGAGTTCTGCCATTGCATATCTTAAAGGTGAGGGTGAGGAATATGCACTTTGGAAAATAGAATCACATTTCTAGAACGTACAAATATGGTAGTAATCCCTTGGAGAGGATCTAATATGTTGGTATAGTAATCCCTTCGAGGATCTAATCTGTGGAAGTGCAAAATATTAGCTAGTTTATTTACGATTGCTGGTCTTTTGTGATGGCGGAAATTTGCTACCAAATGTATGAGAAGGGCACTTTAGCTAGTGTGGACATAAAGTTTCTAGCAGGATGTCATATGTGTGTGAAATCTATCGCCTATGGGAGATATGTCTGTTTCAATCAAATAGTCGATGATGGGAAGATATTTGTCAATTTGGCACGAGTTTCGCATTTTTTGATGTTTAGTTCACTGATAGGTACAAAGCAATTAGTTATTGTTCGGGTTATTAAAATCTTTGAAGATTGTATACGATTTAAATTGGGTTTTCTGTTGATATTTTATCTTTAGCTATTATGTCACAGTAAAATTAATCATACATAGATACTTGTTTGCCACCACGATACTATTCCCTAACGGATGTGAGTAATTAATTATTGTTTAGTTATTGAAATCATGAAGATTATGTATCTTTAGAGTTTAAATTGAATTTTCCTAATGATATTTTTCTTTAGCTATTCCCATGTCCACCATGAAATTAAATGTACATAGATACTCTCCAAAGATAATCATGAATTCATTATTTTTTTTTATTTTTTTCTGTAATTTGGTAACGATTTGAAAAACCAATGGTCTACCAAAAACGTACGAATAATAAGAGACAGCGGATTGATGGTTGGATATGGGCTTAGTGCAACCCTAGCGACGGCGCAAGGGGGAAGGGGGGGGTTTCCCATGTTACGAAACAACAACAACCATGAATGAGGGACACGATAAAACTTGGGGGAGTTCTTTGTTCCAAAATATATCCATTTTTGTACATGTTGTAATGTAATTTCCTTCAAGGTTGGGATAGTTGGCAATAAGTCGATTTCCATAATGACCGGCATTAAAATTTTAGGCGGTGACTAAGGCTCTCTACCATATCGATTTTTCATTAATTTAAAGTGTAAAATCAATTTCTGATTTAAGCAAGGACAAGTACGAAGTAAGATTTTGATGGGTTGTTTGGTGTGTGAATAAAAAGTGGGATACCCCACACTTTGGAATTGTTTTACATTATTAAGGTTCCTCCTTTTGTTTTACCATTATGGGAAGTTTCACTTTCTCTTATCACGAGTTGTGTTATGAATGGAATGAAGTTACACTTTCTCTTATCACGAACTATTTTATGAGTGGAGTGCACAATGTTAGTTTGATGGTATTTTTATATATTGGGATGTTGCATTATTTAATTACAAGATTAAAATTGAATACTTTTCTGGTCGAAACTTTTATTTTTAAAGTTTTTAGTCAAGTACCATCTCGATCGAGCTTTCGCAGAGAGCCACTGCGCGGAGGGCACAGATTGTGTAATAGTTGTGTAGCTGGCAACATGCTGTTGGTGATTATATGCATGTAGGAGAGTTGAACTCCATTGTTGCATTATCTTGTGAAGGATTAGTTGAGCTTAGTGAATTTGTAATCTTGCCCTAAGATTCTGATCATTCCACGAAAGAGATGCTGCCATGAGCTAAGTTGGTTTGGATGTGCGTAGCGAATAGTGAGGGGCTGTTGTTGATTTGGAGGGTGTGTTTGGATTGTCGTATTGACTCTTCTCATTAGTTATTGGTGTTGTAATTTAAGTGAAGCTTTTCTGTCATTGAAGAAATCGGTAGAGGCATGGGCCTTTGTGTTGGAGGATTGTTGAAACAAGGCTGATGCTGTAAAGATCCCAGTTTGTTGAAACTCCTCCTCCAACCTCATCCATCAAGTGCTAATGTGCCTGTTGCTGCTATGCTTCGTAGAACTAGAAGAATGTGTTTTCCAAAATGTACGAGAACTCTTTTGCCACGGTACATCGCATGCCATGCTTGGTCCTAGGTGGTTCTCTTCCTTCTACTCACGATTCAACTACCATATCTTCATTGGAACCGACACCCGAACTCCACTAGAAAACGATTCACCATTTTGTAGTAGTGATTCACCATTTATGGTAATTCACCATGATTTTACAAGATAATATAATCTCATGAGAGATTAATAAAAATTATATATTGTATTATATTATTAATAAAATCGCCTTCCATTTTCCTGTATCATGAGGATTTACCCATTTTATTATGTATATAAATTTAGGGGGTTCTTACAATTTTCACTGAGGGCTTTTCGACGGGTTTAATCCTTTATCCATAGGAAGCGGGGTTTTCTGTGGCTGTGATACACGAACACGAGCGATGGGGGAGACTACTGTACACATACGCCATGTCCTTGGTCATTTCTCTTTCATTTGATGTTCAGAGTTATGTGGAAGTTCATGGAAACTTGGTACACCCTCTTTTCTTAGATTACTGAGTATTCATTTTCAGCAATCTTTTCTTGAATATTTAAAAGTGAAAAGATCATTGGTGCTGTCCTTTCACGTTTGTTTCAACATGAAAGTGATCGGTCTTTATTTTTGTCTGTTCTCTACTCTTAAAATAAACGATAGGTTTTATTTGATCATCTTAAAATATTGCCCTTACAAATGTGTGATTAAAAAATTGCCTTCCTTAGTGTTTGGTTGCCATTTGTTACCCAATGGAAAATTTTTAGGAGTTTAACAACAAGAAATCCCCTCAAGAGAATCCTTATCCTTTTCACTGCTTTTGGGAGATATTGGTGCTCCTTATGTAGCAACATTATCTTTGCCTGGGTTAAGCACATGGGTTTCTGTTGATTGCTACTCAACCTCTTTGTGGTCTCAGAATGTTCTACCCAACGCTTCAGTATTCTCTGTGAACAACAACGTGTTGATTCTAAGGTAATTATCTCCCCTTCTTCTCCTATTTCTTCATTCTCTTCTTCTAATTAACATGGTGAAAAGTTTGGATTCTGTTAACTAATTTGGCTAAGAAAATAAAAAAGAAGACGAAGAAGAATAAGTCGAGATAAGAGAGAGGCCAGCTATGTGACTGTTGTGCCTCGGAACACCCTCCGTTTGCAGGCCATCCAACTTCCACGGAAATTCAAATTCCCTTGCATTTCGTGAAGGTATTCACCTAACAAATATTTCCTAGCATTCCCAAGGTGGCCGAGCATGGTCGGGTGGACTTCCGTCGTTTCCTTTGGCTTGGAAGTGTTAGTGGCACATCTTGACTAGCCATGATAAGAATCATAAGAGACAAGGTAAGATTGCAATCACCTTAAGTTGTGTGATAGGCATCATCCCCATTCACCTTTTAACGACACGTAAGATGAAGGCAAGGTGTTGGACATGTTGTAGCCTAGTCACCTCGAGGCTGAAGGCCGAGTTCGAGGTAACACCAAGGCACGCTCGGTCTGGTAGCTAGCCCTACCCGAACGAGGATAGGGCTCTCTCCGGGTCAATCTCGGTAAAAATGTGTCAATAGGCACAGAGATGGTGAAATGAAGATTAACTAATTTTAGGCTAGGTGTGTTAATCGAGGTTTGGAATTATTTTTAGGGGTTTTGTTAAAAATAAGGAAAAGGCAATTTTGAGCTTGGGGATGAGGGCCAAATTCTTGCAGTTCAAGTTGGGGCGAAGGCAATGGCTTTGATGCTCTTAGATTCAATGAATGGATATAAAGGATTCTTTGAAATTTGAAGAGGGCAAGAAGGTGCGAGGATCTCTTAGGCAGGTGAAAACATATAAAACTAAAAAAAAATTTAAGGGCGGAGCACCCATTTCTTCGTGAATTCTCACCTTGATTTACTCATTTGTTTAATTCGAGAAGAAAAGGAAAAGGAAAACGGCATACATATAAAATTAATGAAACTTACGAGGATACATGGAGAAAAACATCATCAAAACTGGGAGCCACGAGGATCCCAACGGTCTTTACTGAAGACTCTTGGTCTTTCCTTTGCCAAAAAGTGCAAGAAATGAATGTGACAGTGCTGAAAACTATTCCCAAGGTCAACCTATGAAAGCCAGCTGGGAAGAAAATACATAATATATGTAAAACCTAACCCCGCCCATGCCTCTAGGGGTCGACTCCTCCTTCTGGGAAATTTGTTTCAACCAACTCTAAACATGGAGCTGAAATCTGGGCGACCCAGAGCAACTTGCCTCTAAAAAGGAAAGCACCGGATTCATTCATTTTAATTTTCACTTTTTAGTGAAAGAATCCTCTAGAACAAGTAAATGTGAGCCAAAAATTACATCAAAAGATAGATCCCAATAATTATTAAAAGTGTTAGTCAGCTGAGCACAGATTTACGAATTGAAAAGTGAAAATTGGGCAAAAATCCTCTGTACGGCAAAGCGCCGGAAAACTCAATACGCAGACACACAGCTGTTTGCAGGTGCTTCCTGAAGTCCAAATCGAGCTCCTTGATAGCTCGTTGGAAATCCTATCGTACGCTATCCGACCCCGAGTGATTTTGATTTGGATGTCATTTTCCCCTCAGCGCAATCTCCCAATACTAGTTCTGGTGAAAAAAGTGGCGGAAAGGCCATTTTTTGGAGGTGTTTTACCTTCAAGACACGAGAACTTGATGAAATATCTCAGCCATTTTACGAGCATGTAATTTACCATAAAAAACCCAAAAACATCAATTTTTTCTTCTGAAGATATCCCAATCATAAACGCGTGTCGGGTGGCGCAACGCGTCGAGCGAGAAAAAGCTTTGTTTTGCAACCAAAATTTTCAAAAATGACAAAATTTACTCCAAATTTGCTGAAATTTGGAGGTGAAGGTCTCCCATCATGTCTCATGCTCGGCCAAGAAGCTTCGGCCAAGATTTGGAGGTGAGATCGGAAGGACAGCACTAGGCGTTTCGTTACTCTCCTCAATCTTTGCCTTCGGGATCTTCATCCGCTGCGCAAACGTGTGTGCGGGCCAATAGTGGTTATTCATGTATACCGGCATGTCTTTTCCCTGTTGGCCTTCGCCATGACCTCGAATGTATTTTTAACTCTCTCAAGCCAAATACGCTGTCGCTCAAGAGTGTCTGTATGCTGATGTAACTGGGCCAATTAAAATCTTCTTCGGGATCTCTGCAACGCTACGTGAGTGTCTGCTTAAATCCTCCGATTGTTTATTCATTTGCTCCAAAATAATTTTATAATCACTTGGGCTATGACACATTATTGTGTCGATCCTGAAGCCTTTTGTTCTTGGATGGTCTCTCTCATCTTTGAGCTAGGCTCAAATCAACATCGATAGTGTAAAATGGGTGTCTTGGCCTCTGGAAGAGTCTTCATCGTGCATAGGCATCTTTCCTCGTCTGTGCTGTCTGCGATGTCGAAGGCAAGACCCCTTCACACCAAGTGGAGATAGTACTCGTCTTTCTTTGATGGAATACGCAAGGACCCCGCCACCCTGGTGGAGCCATGCTCGTCGTCGCACAACATAAATAAGGCTTTGTGGTCTCTACGATGTCACACACATTGGGCCAGCACGTAGGCTCAATCTGGGAACATCAAGGCACGGTGGCAAAATCCTTCCTCATCATGAAAAATCTCGGGAGGAGGGTGGGGGGCTACAAAAGTCACGGAAATGAACTCATCCCATCGTTGCCTGCGATCCAAGGTGATGTACAATAATTTTGATGAGCGCATAATGATAAATGTTTTTTAATACTGTATAGGGTCTTCCTGCGCAACGAGGGTAGTCATACGCTCTGTGTTTCGACATAAATATGGTATACTCATCAGGTCTCACGCTCTTGTAAAATACATCAAAAGTCGATGTGGTATGCATGAGAAGACGTGAGAAATGGCACTCACTGGATTGAAATATGCGATGATGAGTTCCTCGATGGCATAAGACTCCTTCGAACGGAATGGGAATACCTGCTCGATTTGCTCAAATATCCGGGCACAGTCGTAAGGTTTCGCAATATGTTCTATCCGTTTGTTGTCTCTTGTACTCTTCACAATGTTTGGTATCTGGTCGCCTCGGAAATGGTCTACTGGTGTCAAAAGTAAAATTACACTCCGGCCAAGGTTTACATGACCATCAAATGTAAAACAAATAAGCGAGCCAACTCACAGTGGTCTTGAATACGAGATGTCATCTCACAATAAAGCAGGGTGACTAACGAAAGCATGTCGACACAAACGGCCAGGCTGCCAATTGAGCCAAGAAGTGGGCTCCTCTACGATACTGCCACTTTTGTAAGACCTCCTCGGTACATTGTATCGGTGGTTGAGTCTTTGTCTTGCTCATATCTGCTCATATGATGAATTTTCTATAAACATGATGTGAACACAAGAGTGTTGTTCGAAGCATATCTTTGATATGTATGTGGTGAAAACAAGAGTTTGTCTTTCAATACCAAGTGTGTACCCTGTGAAATAGAGTAGCAGAAATATCCACAATGAATACAATAATTTGTCAAGTGAATTTGAGTGTAAGGACGGTCACTTATTGTTGAAAATTTCGGGATTTGGAGACTTTATAAGTGATATGGGGTAGAGAATAGTGATGGGAAATGTGGTTTTTAGGGATAGGGTGAAATGACAAGATATGCTCAAGCTAGGTGAAGTCAAGGATGTCAAAATAGTCTTTGAATGTTTTGGGAATTGAAATTTATCAATGTGAAAGAGGATGTGATGGAAAGAGGTAGGGTTTGGGGATGAAAACATGGGAACAAGGTATGAGGATGTGGGACGGCGGGAATAGGAGAAGGGATTATGATAACAATGATAACAATGATGGAACACAAATGAAAATGGGGTGGGGTGTTAAGCACCAATAATCAAATTACAACACTTCTTTTCAAACCCTAGGAAGCCGGCCTTTGTCAAAAGATAGGGTTTATGTTTACCTGGGTATAATTTCTCAATCAATCTTCAAAATCACACGAAACACCGTACAGATGGGTTGTATCTCGTTACTTGAACAATAGGAGCGAAAGGTTTGCAGTTTCGTTTGAGACGATGATAAAAACGCACAGGGGCTGCGTGCCACGCACAAACCCGATGCGTCGCGCGCGCGTGTGGGTGCGCCGCGCCCGGTGAAATCACAGGTGGACCTCGGCTCTGTGCGCCGCCACCGGCCTGTGCGCGCGCGTACGCGATGCGCCCGCGCGCAATCGAAACACACGGTTCGACTTAACAAATGACTTCGCCTCTCCACGATTGAAGCTTGATTTCTCTGCTATCTTCTTGAATGAAAATGGATTGTAAAAATAAAAATATCTTATAAAGCCATGAGTTTGATTTTATTTTACAAAAAACCCATTTTTTGTAATGTTTCAAAATTGGCACTTTCACATTTTAATACAACTCTGTTTTTTCAAATTTCCTTCGATTTTTTGGCTTGAAATGATGTTTTCTTGGTTGATTTTGCGAGGATGGTGGTGTTGGACTTTGGCAAGAGGACCGGAGTACGAATTTGAAGTACTTTGTGGCGGAAAATTTTAAAAAATACATATTTGTTCAAACAATAAATTTGACAATTTTCTTCCTCAAAACGAGTTTTGGAGAAGAAGCATCCTCGGCACTAATGACGATCGCGTCTTGAAATGAAAACTTGTTGAAGACATCCTCATGGCACCTTGGGCATTGTTGTGTTCACGAGATAAACCCCTGAACCTAGAAAGAGAAATGACTCTTTTTTTGCAAAATAGCACCTGCTGTTGTAGATGACATGAAATCAACTTTGATGAACCTTGACGAATTTTTGACGACCCGGCGGTAAAAACATGAGGAAACGACAGCCCTTGGTCAAACGATGGCATGCCCCTAATGGAATGCGGATTAATGAGCTAAATAAGACACTAAATGATACCAATAAGAGTGATGACAAGACCGACTCTAACGGGTTCTTCTTGTTTACGCACCACCGCGTACGTTTACCGGAGAAGCTTTCTTCGAGTCCTTCACTGAATTGGTTCAACGATCGATCGAAATTATCCTTGATAGGTCATTCCTCGGAGAATTCAAATTCAAAAATCCATTCCAACCAACCATTGGTCGTGGAATGGGTTGATTTGATCCCCTGGTTCATTAGGTCTTTTTTAGGCGTCGAGAGTGGATCTCCCCATTCCCCCTCGCGTCCTTCTTATTTCTTTAGATTCCTCGGACTTGGAAAATATTCTCCCGTCCTATTAGTTCAAAAGCGCTCATGCTCATAATGGAGGTCCGGAAGGGATGCTCCTCTTGCTGCAGTAACACCCGAGGGATGACCATCTCGAGTTCAATGGTACCCGTCCAAGTAATTTGGTCGCCTTCGATAGGAGTGGGTTGCCGGAATCACAAACTTCTACGCTTCTTATGTGCCTTTTGAGATCATGGTACGAGTATTTGATATGGTCGTACCTAGCACAATTATAGATGAAAGGCGCGTGTTTATTCGTATTTTTTCTTCCACTAATTGAAAGCTTTTGGTTGTCATCACTTGTGCACCATTGAACAAAATGTTGTCGTTTAACGAGAAGAACCAATCAACCCGGGTAGGGATCCTTCCGAAGTTTCTTATCACTTTGCAGGAGGGAAAATCGTCTATCTGAACATGATGGTTGTTCTCGGGACCCTTAGAAGTTTCAACTTACTCTTGGGGCGTGATTATGCTTACGTCCTTGGGTACTTGTCTCCTCCCTATTTCGTGTTGATCTTGTTTTCCACACAAAGGTCGGATTGTGACCATTGTTGTTTCATTCTTTGGTCACGATATGGCCGGTTGGCCGCCAAGCCCAATATATGCCACTTCAACATCTTTATTCGTCGTTGCGCCACATTTCCTTTGCCGAGTTAATTATGTGGCTACTTGCCCTGGTGTTCATATTCGGTGATGGTGTGCGTTGTGCACATCGTGTGCGGGGGGGCATTGAGTCCTGATTTCTAGGATGTTGTTCTCCCATCGAGATGCCAAACCTCTTGGGTATGACCTCTCTGTTACGTATGGTAAAGGTCTTTGTGAGCGAAATTCCTTTTGTTGTGTCCAAGCTCATTAAAAAATGAAACAAGGTGTTACGAGGATTGTCGTCTTCAATGTCCTTTGCGTTAAAAAATAATTAGGTCATGAGGATGAGTTCTTTTAATGTGTCAACCTCGTTAAAACAATTAAACATGTTCCTTTTCAATTCAAGTCTTTAGTCGGATCTCATAAAATACGATCCCGCGTCTTTCTCTAATCTCATAATTTCAACTTCTTCACTCCATCACTTTTAGTTCACTACAAATGGTGGATCTTGGGGGGGCATGTGCCTCGGAATTGAGTCACCATCACAGGCATGCCCATTTTCGAGCAAAGTTTACATTTGTTTCAAGCTTGCGTGAAAATGAAACCAATTTCGAGCATAGTTTAATTTTTCAAGCTTACGTAAAAAATAAATCTTTTGGCTTTATGTGCTTGTGAATGTTTTCTGTCTTTGGGTCATTTCTTATTCTCTGATTATTTAACTGATATATTAGGTAACATTGTATTATACATTTGTAATGCAGCAAAATCATCTCATCACGAAGACCCATGTCATACGGAAAAGATAAGTGTATATATATATCGAAAGTTGCTTAGGTGTGCACCATAAGTTTTAAAAAATATGTGTGTTTCTATTACATCACGAGACATCATGTATCTCAAAATATGTAAGTAAATCCTAGGTGTCTAATCGGTGTGATGATCATGATAGCATGCCACGCCCGCCACAAGCCACCTCAAAAAGCGGTGAACTCGGTTTGACACCCCTGCAATATGTCTCTGGTATGCCGAGTAACGTGTTCGAATTGTGCATAGTGCGGAACTCACGAGAGATCCCCTCCGGTTGCGCACGATTTCATCCTTCTCACCTCCCTCACCATGAGGGGAAATATCAAAGTTGTGGGGGGACTCGTCTCGCTATTGGAGACATTCCTGTGGGTCACTTTGCGGTCCAACATCTGCTTTAACCATATATTTAATGTGAGAACATACATTAAAAAAAAATCATAATACTCATAAAAATAAAAATGAGTCTTACCAAGTGCTTCATCCCAATCCTCTCATGCCGGAGTGGGAGGTACGGATCACTAGTGAAATCTGTTGGGCGGTAGGGTCGGTCCTCCATGACAATCGGGTTAATAAACGGGAGCCAATCAAAGAACTCCGGTCTCCCGGGACATACAGTAGCCGCCCACGGCCTTGGCATCGGTGCTGCAATGGGCCATCCATGGCTCTGCTTGTTGGTGGTGTTGGGACTATCACTTCTTGTCGTTGGAGAAATTAGTAGTCGTTCGAGGAAGAACGATACCGGGATGAACCCATAAACAAATTTAGCCAATTTGGTCTTCTTTGCCTTTGTCATCGCGTTTCTGTTGATCGTCACTACCTGCTGCCCTGAATTGTAGAGGGTTGGTGTTAGATAGTCTATTACGAAGAAAGATGTGTTTTGTTTAGCAAGCGTGAGGTGCTTACGATCATGCTCACGTTATGGTGTGTACTTGCTACTTTTAGTGCCAAGTCTTGGATAGTTTGGATATCCGCTCTCCCGCTTTTTGATCATTTCCGTGCCCCTCGACATGCTGTCGATCACCATGGTCATGTTTTCCATGGTGGAGTCGAGAGTGTCGGTTGGGAATAGTGTTTTTTTCCCCATAGTGATAATCGTTTTATAGTTAAACATCTGGAACATCCCAATCTCTGGTTCTTCAGTCCGGAAAAGAATGATTTTCACAGTCCTCATCCCGGATATTGATCAAGTATTACAACAACTGCGAGATTTGAGCTGCGGGGCACGGTGTCATGAAGAAATATTTCATCACGGTCTCGAGAATTTCCCTTGTCTCTCATTATCCATGGCAAGCTCGTCTTCTTCTTTGTGTTCCCTTTCCTTCCACTCGATCACCATTTGCCTGCATTTTCACCTACAAACATGTTCATGTGGACATTATTAGCCAAATCAAAAGCTAATATTTTGGAATTAAAGGCTTTCTTACTTTCATTTTAAGTTTTAAAGGTACGTATGATTGGTGTGTTGTTTTAGAAACAGACGCTGATGGGCATGCCCCCGATTCAAAAAATTGGGCCGGTGCTTTAAAGTCATGCCAAACCTAAGTACGACCGTCATGCCCTAGTTTTCACAATTTCCCCTCAAAATTCAAAATTTAAGGTTGCGGGGTAATAAAATAATATTTAAAATATGAGAAGGATGTCAACTCTTACAGAGCCCAAGTGATCCGAGATGATACTGTTGGATTTCCCACTATCGTCATGGCAAAATCGCGATGTAAAATGGTGGCTGTACGCTCCACGAAGTAAAAATGAAAATTAATTGTTTTACCATTTTTGAAATTTTGTAAATTTTCAAAACCCTAATTAGGTTTTAAGATATTTTTAGAATTGTTACATTATGTTATTTAGAAATGGGTTTTACCTTTGTTTCTTCGTACGCTTAACGAGTTTTTAGTGAGATAATGATGGTAACGAGTTGTATTTTATACTTTTCCGGACTACAGTAAAAAAACACAAAAAAGTCACTACGGAGTCATCTTTTAGCTCTTTTGACTCTCTAAAGCGAAAATATTGCTAAGGCTCTTGTCAATTTTGAACTAGATTGGAAATAGGTGCCGAAACAATATCTTGATGTACGTTTGTCCCCCGGGAGTCTAGGATAGATTATTTATGAAAGGGAATACCTTGTCCTGAAGCTAAGAGGTTCTGTTTTCAGGATATTGTTTTCTACATTTTTTAGATGCGGACTATTTTACGAAAAGGAGACATGCGGAGTTTTCTTTTCGCTTCTTTACCTCTCTAAACATGAAAATATGCCAGTTCTCCTTTATCGGACTCGACTAAAACCTAATGACCCTTGAAATCATCACCATGACGTTAATTGAGTTCCTCCTTCTAGGGCTCATAAAATGTACTAGGTTGGATTTTTCCGAAGAAGCACATTGAAAGCATATGATGTCCCTTCAAGCTTGCTTTAAAAAATAATTGGGGTACTTTCTTGAGAAATGAGTGAGGGGAAAATGGAACCAGTGTTTAGTTGTGTCGTGATATGTCACTCTTGAACATGACGCTCGTCTTGCATTCGTGTGTGGGGTTGCAAAGGGGACATCTAATTTCATCATTTTTCCTCCATGGGTTTGGGTAATCTGTTTTGACCTCTCTGTCTGCTCTTTGCCACATCATCATGACCTCGAATCCCTTTGATGTAAAATGCGCAAATCGAGGTCGTGTCAACGATAACGACCGAAAGTTTTGCCTGCGTTTTCCGCCTCCCTCTTCGATTCTCTGTTGGTCTGATTCATTGTCATCATGTTCCTCTAACTCATGTCAATGATGTAGAAACATTATGGCACTCCTTCCGTTGCTGGATCACTTCCTATCGACTTCGACTCATTGTCGAAGAAGTTGATCTAGAGACTCCCTACGGGGGACCGCACAACTTGTATGCCTCAATGACAGTTCTTCGCATTTGACGATAGGTCCACATCATTGGCCTTCGATCGGGTGATTTTGTGGGTGTTTGACGTCAGATCAACATTCACCATTCTATTATTGTGCTGTTGTGCCTTGAGATCACTGGCCATTATTGGTGGTTTCTCTCATGCATATTAACATCTTTCATTATTGGCGGATAATAAGGGGACTTTCTTGCATGTTAAGCTTAAAACTCCATCTTTGTGTGCTTTACTTTGTACCTATTCGGGTCGAGATGGACGCAAGACCACCGGTTTTTACGAAGTAAGATCTAGGTTGTAGGATATTGTGGTTTTATCATGACTTGTTGCATGACTCTTTTTTGTTGGATGGTTGCAACCATTCTAAGGTCCATTTTTTGATCATACTATTGGATGGTTGCGTCCATGCCGGATCTTGGATTGTGTATACTCTATAATGGATGGTTGCGCCCATGTCGCATGTTCATGTCAAATATATTAATTGTATTTGTAATTGTAGGTCTTTCGCTTGATGGTGTTTGGTTCAGATGGAAGTTTCACTGTCTTGGCTTGTTCACCTTCATCTCTCTCGGACCTCATGCTTTAGGGGCATCTATTGCACATCATTTTGTCACTAGTCCTTGCAATATCATTGTGAACATTGGAGGGTAATTTAACCTGACCAAAATAGAGTGTCATGCCTTGCAAATACTCTCATTGCATCTCTTACTGTGAGCACAAAATTCCTTATGTTACGGAAGTGGGCCATCGAAACACTGTTTTCCTTTGGCGGCTGGTAGCCCGTTGTACCCTCATGCCAATGAGAATATTATTCTTGGCTTCCTTTGATTCAGACTCTGTCTTAGTTGGCTACTGCACCAATTTGTTTATGGAAAGTTTTTTTAAAAATAGAGGTAGAAGTTTCCATCACTGTAACCAGTAAAGCACGAGTCATGGGGAGTGATTAGAGCTGAATAACCACGGCCTTCCTCCTTTTGGCCTCCTGTTTCCACATTTTGAGGGAAACCTACCAAAGGATAAAGACTCCCTTCAACTATTATGAGGATCCCAACCTCCTCCTCTCCCTCTATAAATATAGCCATCTTCCATTAGTGAGCTAGTTGAAATAGGTATATTATAGGTGAAACATTGACGATATTTTATACATGCATTTTTGAGAAAAGAATGGAATAGGAAGGTCCTAATTAGAGATCTTAGACATGTGTCTTCATCTGCACGAATTCCACTGAAGATCCATCGTAGCGTGCTTCAGTGATTTACTAAAAAAGGAGGTTGTAGCGTCAAAGCTCGGTTACAACTCTTTCTTCTATTAATAAATATACATGACCTTGTTTGGGTTCCCATCTTGCATTATGTGTTTTATTTGATGCAATATGCTTAACCCTCATATTTGGTTAGTTGATTATGAATGAGATCATTGTTTCATGTCTGCTCTTGTTTCGCTGATCTTTGTACGGTGTCTGGCTTGGTAATGAAGACAATGGTAACAAACGAGAGATCAGAAGGCCATCACCACCATGACCACAACATCATTGGACTCCGAGTAGGTTGATATTTTTAAAATGAGGTTCCTATGTTTCTTGTTGACAAAAACAAAAGATAAGTGTGTCAGACTCACTTTAGGATTAGGGGATCTAGCCCTCACGAATCCAGAGAGATCTCTTTGTGAATGAGTTTAAATATGTGATCTTTAAAGCACAGAGAGTAACAAATGTGGGCTCTTATGAAACGTAGGTTTGTTTTGTTTGTTTTGGTTGGGCAAAGACATGATGAAGGTGAGCGGGTTCATAATAAAGGGTGAATATGTATGCAAATGAAGAATTAATGGGTGATAGAAAGGGAAAAAAATAGCTTTAACCCATTGGGCTGTAGGTCATAGGAGGATTTTAATTGGAAAGAAAGTTTCAAGAAGGATCCGCCAGGACCGTCCGCCATAAAGGATCTCTTCAGTTGATTGTATGGACAAACAGGATAGAAATGAACACAAACTGACAGAGTGAACGATACCGAAGATCAAGTAAGTGCTTTAAAAAAACTATCTTTCTGGCATACTTGAAAACTAAAACAAAAAATAATACCGGTCAGGGTAAGTGCTTTTAAACTGCCACACGTGAAGTAATTTCGATTAAAAACATTTTATAACAATTAGAATAGCTTAAAATCATGTAATTACTTCAAAACCAACTTTGCTTTCATATTCTAAAAAGGAAAACACGGAGATAATCATCACAAAGAAAATCTAGATCGAGGCAAGTGATTTCAGAAAACCAGCTTTTAGCACAACCTGCTCTTTCGAAGAACTTTCAAATAGAAGAAAACATGAAAACAAAGCTTTCGGTAAGAAGTAGGGTATTGTTGAGAGTAAAGTCCTAGCTCTATGTTTGTTTGCTCATATGGAGAAAGTGAAAAGGAAAAGTGAAAACATTAAAGAAAATAACAATTGACGATCGACGAACATCACCATTAACACAAATCGGAATCCCATGAATCAGCAGCTTATTGTATTTGTTATTCAAACCACTTACAATTATGGCTAAATTGAAGTCTCTACAACTTCAAACTTCTCATATCATCTTATGTGTCTTCAAATTTCTTACGCAAGACCTTGATAACTTTGATATTACATCACAATCGGATGTCTAGAGATTAACATTGGCTCATCTTCTACGAAATGTTATAGAAGAATGAGAGGAGTGGGAGATTTCCTAGGGTTAGGTATCAATAATTATGTAATCAATGAAATTCTTGACGTACAGGAACCGAGCAAGGCATGATGCGGGAATGTAATCATTTCTAATTGTGTTTCATAACTACTGTTGCTCTTTCGAGCCTAATGAGTCAAAAAATATCCTTGTAGGTTTGTTCTTAATCTTTTAAAATATTTTTACGACAATTGAGGACAAGATCATGATTTTGGTCTAATTGTTCGGTGTCTCTAGGCAAATACCTCTTGTGCAGTAGTGACTCGAAACTTATTTGATTCCTATGAAGGTGCGGTATACTTTAGGTCTTCAGAGAGGGTTCAATTGGCCTCTTCTTATGGTGGTGTGAGCTTTCTCGGCTAAAGCGGATGTCTTCATATTTCCCTAAAACACCTTTAATTTACTTGAGATATTGTGTTTTGGAGTCTTCAATCTCTGTTAAGGGTGTGTTAAATATTAGAAACAACAATGCTCTTTGATTGGTGCTTGATTTCTTTGTTTGTTGGTATGCGGTAACGGGGGGTGATATGGCATCCATTCCTTATGGAACCTGTTGAACGTGGGTGCAAAGCCACTGCGAATGATTTCTCTGGTGAATCGAAGGGCGGGGGAGGATGCCGTCACCCTTTGCCTTTGAATTTTATTCGAATGTAAGCGGAAAAAACCTTTAAGCAAAATACGAAAATTTTTTATAAAAATCCTGCATGTATAGGTTTTGCGGTTCGGAGAAGGCATGTGGAGTGAGTGTGGCCATTGGATGGCCTCATCGTAGTCGAATTTATTGGAAGGGTCGAGAGCGGAGGAGAAATTCGTCGAAATAGTCGATCGCTCGAGAGATCGACGGTCGACGAACGCGAAAATTCAAAGCGGATAAGTCATTTTTGGAAAAATGGAGAAAATGGATTAAAAAACCTTTGTTTCGGCGGTTAAAAACGGTGTGGGGTTCGGGATCATCGTGGGCCATCGGACGAAGGTGACTCAAAAAAATATAAATAGCCAGAATCATATGTCAAAAAACCTTATAAACATGGGAACTTCAAACCTTTTAAATAAAATCATGCTGAATAATTATCCCGGTCGCATTTATTTGGTACATGTGAGGAACCAACGACCCATTCCAATATGATGATGCCGTGTGGATGTTGATTTGGTGGGGTGGCGATGGAGTATGGGCCGTGCGATGTAAAATTAGATCGACGGCGAGAGTTGCTTTTACGGTACCGCACCATACTGTCGAGGGTTAGTTTTCGGGCTTCTTCCAAGCGCGATCCCAAAATCCCGATGAGCGGACTCGGATCGAGCCCGATTGCACATCAATATCGCACCCGGTCCTGGTCGAACGCCTAACGTGTGATGAGCGAGCGGTTTTCCAGTAGTGCTCTAGGCCACGTGTCGATGCATTTCGAATGGAATGTTTGTAGCGTGAAAAAACCGCCGCCCTCGCAAGCGAGGTCGATGAATCCCGCCTAGTTTTTCTTTTAATAAAATGACAAAATACATTAAAAACCCGAAAAATCCTTTATAACAAGGTTTAAACTTAGAGCGGAAAAATATTTGCACGATACGGTTCGGCTCCCATACGGCAGGGGCGTGGGTTTGTGGAAGATAATATGGCCAGGGGCTTATGCATAGGGCTAATCGGCGTCGAGAAATGGAGAAGTAAGCACTTGGATGGCTAGCGCTTGGTTCTAGCACCGAGGCGTATGTAGTGGAAATGGTTCGGCGTAGTGGAAACGGTTGAGACATAGCCAGGGGCTTCGAATGCATAATATAAAAAATGTGATTTTCATAGATTTTCATAGATTTTTAATGATTTTCAATGGTTGTTGGGGGTTTCAATAAGGCAAAAGGGTCTTAAACCTTATCAAAGTTTTGATGAAGAGAAAGGAAAAACATGGAAATGATTTTAATGGGAAATGGAGGGATAAAAATAGAGTTGAATTTTGGAAGAGGGGGGAATGGCGTGTTTCGGCGGTATTTTGGCTTTGAAATCGGCGAAATTTTACGAGTTTTTAAATAGGAATAATATTAGTTAATTTGAAAGAGAGAGATGATGTCTTCAAGAGGCTTCAAGAGATAACAGCTTGTGCATAAAAACTGTTCTTGAAGGCTCCAACAATTCCACAGCCACCTTTTGATAGAACAAATTTTATAGGTGGCCAACGGTGGCTTCTGCTTGGGGATGGTGCCTTCACGAAGGCATCAAGAACTCGGAACTTGCATTCTGCGGGAGGCTGATCAATGCTTTATCCATTGGGCATTTTTTCTTGGATGATTTGCTTTTGCTCTAAAAACATGTTCGCAGCCATGAAAAACAATGGATCTTCATTCGACAGGCTTCTACCTACCAATCTCTTTTGATCTAGCATTTTTTTCTTCATTAGAAAGTGCACTTGGATTTGAGAAAAACTATTTATTTTACAACATTTTATTATTTTCGAAAATAGGAGAAATATAATCTGTTCTACTCCTTGTTTCTCATGGACTCGAGATTAGCCGATTGAGCCGCCATAATTCTCTACCTAATCTACCATTTGTTGAGATTATTGTCCAACATGTTTATTCTCCTAAATTCTACAACGAAATTTAAAAACAGTCAAGTTAGGATTAAACGGTCTAACGGTATTTAGTCCCCATGGCATGAAACAAAGTGCACATAGACATTTATTTTATAGAAAAATTTAAAATGAGAAGGCTTCGGATCTAACGAGTTCATGTACTTCCTTCATCTTTTTACAACTCTTGTTTTTCTTACATTTGAAGCTGTCTTTCCTTTGTCAAGCTGGTTCCAGATTTTTGAGGTACAGTTAGAACCAATTATTCACCTCCTTTATTGACTCAAGGAATAAAAAGATTTGAATCATTTCTCATGAAAACTTAGGTTAGGATTTTAAAACGTGTTTGAACCCTTCATTTCTAACCTAATCTATCTTGATAAGCCGAATTAAACAGTTTGGAAAATCGAATTCCATATCCTATAAATGAGAAAAAATTTAAAGCTAATTAGTCAAGATTAGTGTTTGACTAACTATAAGTGTGTTCTTTTAGGAGTGGCATTTTAGGCTTGCGCACTTTCGGAATTGTTTCTCCTTTTTGGTATGGGGCTATACCTTTCTTTTTTCACAATCTTCCCTCTTTTCTTTTATTGTTTGTATTTTTCTTTGTAAGCGAACAAAATGGTATTTTCAATGAAAATGGAAGCTTTAAAATTGAACTCGGCGGTAGTAGTAGCAGGCATCCTGTCGTTGACGAGACCCCAAACATATTTGTGCCATCTAACTCTTGTAGAAAAAAGGCATTTGGTCAATGTTTGGTGAATCATGTAAGGACCTTACCACAAACTATCAAATTTTCCATGTTTGTATCCTCTCTTACGGGTCCCATTTGAGTACCTTGTCTCCAACATTGAAGTCCTGGCTTTTATTCTCTTGTCGGGCTTAACTTCTTCTTATTTCTCTTGCACCTTTTGAGCTTTGTTGTAGACTTCTTCCTTGTCTGTGGAGATGTATTGTGCGATTGATCCTCCTTATCATCTTGTCCTCTTAAATTTGTGTTCTTGGATTAATTTTATCTTCAGTACACCTAAGGTGGTAAGGCTCTTATCTGCTCCATGTGGTGGTAAGGGGGGACATTCCAATGGACTTCTTTGTAGTCAACCTGTACGCCTAGCGCCACCAACTTGTTATGCCATGATTTTTTATTTTTCCTCCTTTGACTTCTTGGTAGTGGTCACAAAATTTTATTTGAAGACTACTGCTAACCCATTACCCTTCAGGGTAATAAGCGGTGGAATGAATGAGTGTAATTTGATACTGTGACAAAAATAAATCATCTTTTTGGAACAAAAAGCGATATAACGTATCGGTAATAATCTTCCTAGAACTGAAGTACGGGCCGTTATGATCTTCAAGAGGTTTTGTAATGACAAAATACGCGGCATTCCTGGGGATGGCCTCTATCATTGGTGAAGTAGTCGGTGGGTTTGTGAGAATCCATTTGTGTTGGGAAGATGAACGGGATGGATTTCTCCTATGAAATCTAGGCCCCATTGTTGAAAAGGAGCTTCAACGGTGATAGGTTGTAATGGTAAAGGGAGTTTTCTTTTGCCCTCAAAAAATTTTGGCATTTTGTGAGAAACTATCATTTTATGGACATCTTGGAAGAGGGTGGGCCATTAATAGCCGACTCTAAGGATTTTGTTAGCGTGATTTTCCGATGAAGATGACCTCCACACTCTCGTTCATGGAATTCATGCTTGATCCTCTGCGCATCAACTTCGAGCCAAACATTTAAGAAATAAACCATTAGCATTTTTCCAATATAAACCTTCATTTTAAAATACGATAGTTTCACAACTTTCAACTTTAAAAAACCTTGCCTTTGTTTTTTGATAAATCGGGAGAAGCATTAAGATTTGTAAGCACATACGAATGTCGGTGTACCAAGGTGAGTTTTTGCTCTTTCATAGTGGGCGATGGCTTTTCCTGTTCATCTAGGAATCTACCATGTTAATGTCAGGGGCTTATGTAGATTCGATTCAGCCATTAATTGAGCTAATACGGCCTTTAATGATTTTTGTGGGTTTGATTTCCAAGTGTACTCTAATATTGCAGCAATCCATTTTCCCCTCTTTCCATCTGGGTCTTGTGACAAGATGTCTTTTACAACTATGTGGGCACATAGGCAATGATGTGGGAATAGCGAAATATACACCACAATTCCTGCAAGGCATTTACTGAAAGCATGTTGTTTTTCAGCTGTGTTATATTTCGGTGCATCCTTAAGCCTTGCGAAAAAAACGATAGGTTGCTTCTGCTGTCCCTGCGGGGTTTTACGCAACGGAGGCTGTGTACAGTATGTACGAAACAAGAAAAAAATAGAAATCCTTTGAAAATTCGAGGCTGATTAGGACGGGTTCCTGGTGAGTGCATGTTTTACCGATTCCGTTATCTTTTTGACTTCTACGGTCCATTTCACTCCTACTTCTTTCTTGAGCATATTAGTCATGTTTCTAAGGGCTGCTAAGTTGGGAATAAACATAAAGAAGTTAATCTCTCCAATAAAGGACTATAATTCTTTTATGTTCCTTGGTTGGATAAATAATATTCCCTCAACTCTTTTTGGATCTATTTTAATCCATGTACGTATGATAGCGAGGTTTTACCTTCTTGTAGGCCAAACTCTTTATCTTTGGGATTTAAGATAATCCAAACATACTGCCTTTCAGAAATTTGCCGAATCTTCAAGGTGCTCTTCATCGGTTGAATAATTTGTTATGTCATCCCGAGGTAAATTACAATGAATTGCCTATCTCCTGCGAAAATGCAATGTCCATGGACCTTTGGAAAGTAGCGGCATTCATTAATCCAAAAGGCATTTTTACATACATGAAAGTGCCCCAAGGAGTGGTGAAATTTGTCTTAAAAGGTTGGTCATGCAGGAGTACTAAAACTTGGTTGTACTAGAAAACCCATCTAACGGAAAATCCTCTTTGAACCAACTAGCCTTTGTAGGATGTGTTCCATTTTGGGTAAAGGTAATTGTCCTTTAGGAGGCTGCAGTGAGTTTGAAATCGTACGTCTGATTTCTCTGTCCTTTCCTCACGGCTACAAGGTTAGAAACCCAGTTTGAAAACCTCACGGGCACTATAATTCTTGCCTCACTGCATTTTCTTCGATTTCCTTTTCTGCTAGGCGATTGCATTGGGTTAATTCGATGCGATTTTGCCTAAAGGGTTTTGGTTTCTTTCAATGGGGGATCTTGTCTTGGATGATTTATGTATCGTAGGCTTTTAAGTCTTCATAGCTCCGAGAAAACACCTTGACAAACTCTTTAAATAAGTCAATGTATTTATTTTTCATGTTTAACGGTGAGACCTAGCTAATTTAATCATTTTAGGTTTATCCTTGGTGCCTATGTTTCATTCCTCGACATGAGAATACATGTATTCTACGGTCGTTCTTTGATACGTCATTAAAATCAAACGGTCTTCTAAGGTTCTAACCCCCTAGGTATGTTCTTGTCCTTTGACAAAAATACCTCTATGTCTTCATTTTCTGCGTCCTTGTGCTCTTAGGTATGAGTTCCAAGTTTTTAGTTAACATGTTTATTTTTACGGAACCGGATAGTTTTTCTCACCCGGGGGGACTCTTTGTTGAGGAAATTTTCATCGGTTTAGAATATGAATCGGACAACTCAAATACCATTCTGTAGCGAGGAAATCCTATATCTTCTTGTACGCCCTCAAAAACCTACCAACATTGTTCATTGTACGCGCGGTCTGTATTTTGTTTGAATGATGATCTGTTGTCACCAAGTGATTCTTGACATGAACTAGCGGTAACGAGCATTTGGTTGTGAGGTATGTTTTGACTCATGGGACAAACAGGAAGCTCATATTTTGTAAACGTGTTCAGGGAAATCTGGCATTATTTAGGTGCCCTTAGTCTAGGATGCTTAGCATACTCTCATTTAGTTGTTTGATGAATAATTCTAAAATCTATGAACAATTATCTTCTTGGCTCCTAATTCTCTCCAATATGAGCAACAGCTCTGGGATGAGAGCCTCATGCTACTGCAGTGTTGTTAGTGCATTTGAAATCTGCTTTCAGAAATCATGGCTTTAGGAGTAATTTTTTTCAATGTCGACCAATGCCCCCATCTCCGCACTCCTTTTAGTGCAAGACCACGTGAAAGTTCATGCACCATAAGGGATTGTTTGTTAGGGTTAACATCATTTTCATCCCTATTGCTGATTCATCATTGTATGTTCTATCCATGAATCGCAACATGTTATGCGGGTCTCATTCCTCGGGATTTTCATGGAGTTGAGCACGAGGTAGTACGGCCCCATTTGCCATCTTGGCTTTGTTCACTGGTCTTGTTGTTTCGGTAGCACTATTTAACGGTTTCTCTCTCATTTTCTTCCATATCTCGAACTTCCATCATTCTAGATTAGGGGCCTCTAACTAGTTATACGAAGTCGCTGTCTTCTAGCTGCGGCTCCTTTGTGGATTCATTATTGTAAAGGATAAATGAATCTGGGTCTGTGGACGGAGGTAAATGGGGGAATTTTTGAAGGCTTTTAAGGCTACGGCAAGAATATCATGTGTGCCTCTGTGTGGTCTTCTAAGCTAGCTAAGAAACCCGGGGGATAGTGGCATATGTCACATCCATCTATATGGTGCCTTTCGACTTGGCCCCCCATGACCTTGACAACAACATGCCATACTTAGGAGGCACATAGGCCACCACAACATCATAACCATGCACTTGGTGGGGTTTAAGTCAGAAAACTCACACAAGGTCTTTGATTAAGCCAAGGCACTTCACTGCGCTAGAATCAAAAGAATATAAATCCTTGTAAGGTCTGGTTATTTCTAGTCCTAGCCTTTCCATTATTACCCTTGGCATAAGGTTGTGCGAGGGCTCTGATCATGCTAGCATTATCCCGAGTTTTGTCATGAACATTTAAACTCACATAAAAGGGAGGAACATGTCCCTCTTGATATATACCTTCAATCTTAGGACGAAAAATGAGCTGCGGCTGGTCATCATTAGGAATTGGGTTGTATCATTATTATCCTAAATATTTAAAGCCTTCCAAAATTTGGGTCTATCACCATTATGGGCAGCTAACTGTTAGGGGAACAAAGATTGGAAAGTCTTTCAGAGGCTATATTCCTGAAAATTTGAAAGGAATTTGGTTCTTTGAAGAACTTGTCTCGGCCTTACCGCTACCCGATCTATCGGCAACATCGACGCGATTTTGTTCTATTGTGTTGACAAAATGGTCTTAACATGAAGTACTAGGCTGAGTAGTAGTGCTACTAATGTCCTTTTCTGTTTTCATCGTTTTGGTGCCTTTCTCCTTTATCGAATTCATTATGTTTTATCCTTTTGTTTGACAATTTTGGGCTTGTTGTAGTATTGTTTTGTCGAAGATTTGTTGGAGGTTTTGGTGTTGGGAGCTTGTTCTTTCGGTTTTCTTCTAAGGTCATATTATTTTGAAGACTCTACGATGACATTTTCCATGTCTTGAAAATAACTTTCATCATCATCTCTGTTGTCATCATAAGGTATGTGAAGACCTTGTCTTCTATCATAATGAATCTCAAAGTCATCATTATCTACCCCAGCATGTTGATATCATCTTCTGTTATCTCATCTATTTCCTCCAACCTCACTTATATAGTTTTGATGAAAGGGAGGGAGTGATATGTTGATCATCTTCCCTGAAATCTTGTTTTGGGTTAGTTCCTTCTAAAATTGATTGGTTTTGGTTTTTGTTTTGAGGAGAAGTTTGGCTTCCAGGCCCGGCATGCTCTCTCGGGATACTCACTTTCTTCATCATTTCCTCCATCATTCTCTCCATTTTTTAGTTGGAAGTAGAGGTGTAGATTCACTCTCTAAGGGCACTCTTTTCATTTTTCATTCTTGCTCTCTTCTCCATCAAGTTTACTTCTGTAAGAACACCTTTTTTCATTTCTTCAAGAGTTACGAGATCTCTCTCTCTCGATTTTGATAGGCCATCTCGAGGTCGAGCCATCGGGGGAAATTTGTTTAAGGTAAGGCCTTATGGGTTTTAGATGCGGGGCAATGCATTATATACTATTAAATACGGTACAATAAGCTTGTACACTTTCTAGTGTCTCTATGGAGATTCTTGTAATCGAAAGGACTTGGAGAGGTTTTATTTACTTCCCATTTGTTTAAGAATGCTGATGGAAAGGCACCAGAGGATCATTGATACTATGAGGGGTTAAGCCTTTAAACCATTTTAAGCTTCCTCCCAAGCTTTGAGAAAATAATCTAAGCTTGGCAGAATCATCATCAATTTCATTTACTGTCGAAGTAGTCATTCATCTTTGTCCATATGTTGTGATGCATTTCTTCATTGCTAGCATCATATAATGGAATTTTGGTGAAAATCTGTAAGAATTGACTAATGGTACATGAAGGACTAAGGGAGAATACCATGCTGCCATGATATGTGGTGAAGGTGGATTTGCAAGAGAGGTGGATTAACGGGAGGGAAAGTGGTACGGAATGGAGTGGTTTGAGCAGTAGGATGTGGGGTGAGCAAAATTGGATGGACAGGGAGTATATTTTTGAGTGAGCCTTTTATGAGAGACACCTAAGTTGTGAAGGAAATGTAAGTCGGAGGTGTTGCTTCTTGCTACCGAGTTTTCACTTGTTTCGGGGATAGAAAGTAGATACTCGGAAATCTAAGCGGTAAATCATCAAGAGACCTACTTCTCGGGGATTCCTTCAAGTCAACTTGTGATTGTGAGCGGTGAAAAGATTTTGAGAGCGAATTAACTCTTGGGGTGATCAAGAAAACGGGTTGATAATTTAATCCTAGGGACTTCCTAAGGATATGCAGGTTATCAACTGTCTCATGTGGATCGGTAATGATAAGCTACTGGTGTGGGTCTTTCTAGAGGCCACTATGCTATGTTTTTTTGAACTTTAACTAAACAAGAAAAGTATTAACCGGATATGACAATCCTTGAGCGGTTTAAGCGTGTTTGCTAAGACAACTTTGACCTAAAGCCTTCTTGCGATTTTGAATGGTTTTATAATGATTAGGGTCCTCCCGAGTGGAGGTCTTAAGGTCTACGGGGGTTGTGGGTCGCCAAGTGGAATTTTTAGCTCTTTTGGAGGTAAAGAGTGTTATGGTCCACTAGCATGTTTATTGAATATCAATGTGAACTATTTTTGTGTTTTAAGGTTATTTTTCAGTTGTGTGTGGTTTCCCGAAATGTCCTAACTTTGTTTCAAAACTTAGCTACGGTTGTGAGACAAAACAGGTCTACTCTTATGGCTAAGCTAGCTGATTTTTCAAGGTTAGATAAAGCCTTGTATGAAATCCTAGGGTTTTCATAGTTTGTCACGAGATTCAAACAATTCCATCATGATTACCATTTCTTGGTAGTGCTTGAAAAGGTTGCTTTTTACTCATTGTACAATTTTCTTAGATAGAGGGCTTTCTAAGGTCCTTAAAGATATCTGAACCCAAAAACACTCAAAAGTCCCAGGTGAGTCGCCATTATGTTGGGGTTCCTATGTTTTGGCCATTGACAAAAACAAAAGATAATACAACATCAAATAGCACAGGATTCAAGGATCTGTTATACGAATCGGAAGAGGTCTCTCTATGAATGAGTTTAAAGATGTGATCTTTAAAGCACAAATATGATATTAGGCTAGTTATGAAGCATAGGTTTGTTTGTTTGTTTTGTTGGGCAAAGACATGATGAAAGGTGAAAATGAGTTCATAATAAAGGGTGAAGATGTATGCAAATGAAGGAATGATTTAGGCCACGATAGAAAGGAAAAAAACAACTTTAACCCATTGGGCTATGGGTCATAGGAGGATTTTAATTGGAAAGCAAGTTTCAAGAAGGATCCATGAGAAAGTCACTTATGTCAAAGGATCTCTTAAGTTGAAGGTTGTATGGAATAAACAGGATAGAAATGGAGAACACCAAATGAAGAAGAGTGAACAACTTTGAGATCAAGTAAGTGCTTTAAAACTATCTTACTTTGGCATGTACTTAGAGAAACAAAACACAAAAGAAACCAATGCAGAGATCCGAAGTAAGTACTTTTAAACTACCCTACATTGAAGATACTTTTGATTAAAAACATTTTTAGAACAATTAGAATAGCTTAAGATCAGATGAGTGCTTAAAAAACCAACCTACGACCTGTTAAAGGAAAACGCGAGATAATCATCACAAAGAGAAATCTAGATCAAGCAAGTGCTTTAAGAAACCAGCTTTCTTTAATATACATATGAAAGACTTGATGAAGAAAATATAAAGAAAATAAAGCTTTCGATGAGTGAGAAGATATTGTTGAAGTAAGTCCTAGTTCTATGTTTGCTGTCATATCGAAGAAAAGTGAGCAAAAATGAAAACTTGTAAAGAAAATAACAATTTCTGATCAAGGAACACCGTACCATGTTAAATGGGATCACATGAATCGGTGACTTGTATTTGATGTTCCAAACGATTTACAATTAGCAATCCCGGTGGGTATCTACAACGCCAAACTATATGCTAAACTGTATCACCAAGTGCACCACGGAACGTCGATGTCGAACTGTTACATGAAATCGGATGTCCGATTATGTTCGCTCATCTTCTACGAATTATTTATAGAAAGAATGAGGAGGGTGGGAGGATTTCCCAGGGGTTGAGTATCATTAATTATATGATAATGCAATTCCTGGCCTTTGGGATCCGAGCCACGAGCATGATCTTGAGAATATCGTCAATTTCTAATTATGTTTCATAACTATACATTTCTCTTATTTCGAAGGCCTAATGATGAAAATATACTTAGGCTATTCTTAATATTTTAAAATGGTTTTGCGAGCAATTGGGGCCAGATCTTTTTTTGATTTTGCATTAATTGTTGGGTTGTCTGACAGCTTTCTCTTGTTAAGTAGTAGCTAAAACTGTTGATTCTGTGAGGCTGCGGTGTCTTTGGAGAGTGCAGAGGTTCAATTAGCCTCTGCCACGCAGCTTTAGGCTTTCTCGGCTTGATAAATGTCTTTGTATTTTCCACTATTTTATTTGCCAGATGTGTACAGGTCTTCAATCTCCTGACCACGGTATGCTTCTGTCTTGTGCTGATACTCTTTGGTTGGTGCTTCGGTTGCTACGTTTTTACGGTATGCAGTGCATGCCGAGGGTGATATGGCATCGACACCTTGCGGACCATGATTGACGTGAATTTTAAACCACTGCCAGACGGTTTTCTCTAGTGAATCGAAGGCGGGAGGATCGTCACCCTCTAACTTTGAATTTTCTTTAGATATGTGGGAAAAAACCTTTGAACCCTGCAAATATAGAAAAACATTTATAAGATCATGGATGGGTTTCACGCCCGAGAAGCACGTGGGGTGAGCGTGGCCGTTGGATGGCCTCGTCAACGGTCGAAGTTGTTGGAGAGGGGTCAAGGGAAATGAAGGTTAGATTAAATCGGAGCCGTCGATCGCGCGAGAGATCAACGCGGTTCGAGACGGAGCGAAAAGAGTCAAAGCGGATAAAATACGTTTTAAGAAAAATGGAGAAAATGGATTAAAAAAACATTTGTTTAAACGGACAAAAAACGGTGTGTGAGTTTCGGGATGATGCGGGTCGTGGACGAGACCGGCTCACAAGATCCAACGATGGAATCATATGTCAAAAACCTTATAGCTTGCCGGACTTCAAACCTTTTAAATAAAACCATGTTGAATAATTTTCCCAGGGTCCGCATTTGTTGACTATGTGAGGAACCAACGAAAACATGTTCCAATCCGATGATGCGTGTGGATGCGTGTGGCGGCGGGGACCGAGCGATGAGTATCGAGTCGTCGATGCGGATTAGATAAAAGCAGTAGAATTCTTTTATGGTGCACCATACTGTGGTTATTTGTGTCGGGCTTCTTCCAAGCGTGATCACACGTCGGGTGAGTGGCCTCCGATCGGATGGCGCATAATATAATAGGGTCCATGGTCAAACTTTAACATATGATGAGCGAGCGTTTTTAATAGTACTCAAGGCAAGTAACGGTAGATTGAATGGAATCGCTTTGTAAACGAAAAAAGCGTTGCCCTCACAAAAGCGGTGCGGTGAATCACCACCTGGTTTTCTTTTTAATAAACGCGTACATTAAGCGCCGAAAAATCATTTATAACAAAGGTTTAAACTTTAGGCGGAAAAATATTTATGATACGGTTCGGCGCCGTCTGTGAGCACGTGGGTTTATAAGAAGAATATTGGCCGGGGGATTGTATCGGGGCAATCGGTGTCTGACAATACGATAAATGCTTGGATAGCTGAGTGTTGGTTCCCATTGCACCAAAGAGTATGTGGTAGAGATAGTTAAGGACCTAGCCCAAGGGAGCTTGAATCCATAATATAAAGAGTGGTTTTCATAGATTTTCAATGATTTTCAATGGTTGTTGAGGGTTTCGATAAGGCAAAAGGTCTTAAACCTTATCGAAGGATTTTGATGAAGGAAAGGGGAAAAACATGGAAATGAGGATTTTAATGAGAAATGGAGGATAAAAATAAAGGAGTTGGTTTTGGAAGAGGAGAGAAATGGTGTTTACTGACGATATTTTGCTTCAGAAATCGTGAGAATTTTTCTAAGTTTTGAAATGGGAACGAGTAATGAACAATTTGAAATAGAGAGATGATGTCACCCAAGAGGCTTCAAGAGATAATATTGTGCATAAAAACTATTCCTATTGAGCTCCAACAATATTTGGCCACTTTTGATAGAAAATTTTTTATAGGTGACGACAATACTAATCATACTAAATTTCATTAATTAAGGAACTTACATTTTAGCTTGTCCCTTTGTTACTAGACCCATTCTAGGGCTAGAGGGATCATCTTTGTCCACAGAGAGTATTTACCTTCATAACACATATCTATATTGAAGAAAGTGTTAGACTAGTTAGACAACCTCAAAGAAGAATGAACCCAAATTTAAAAGAAATTGTTAAAGAAGAGCTACAGAAGCTATTGAATGTAGATTTTATCTACCCAATATTATAAATTCAATGGGTTTCACCCCTAGTAATCATTCCTAAAAAAAATGGAAAATGGAGTGTATGCATCGATTATATGGAATTGAATAAAGCAACATTAAAATATCACTTTCCACTTCCTTTCATAGATCAAGTCTTAGACACATTAGCAGGGAAAAATTACTTTTCATTTTTGGATGGATCCAGTGGATATAATCAAATTCAAGTAGCAGTACCTGAAGATTAATACAAAACCACATTTACCTATCCATGGGGAACTTAAGCTTACCGATCACTTCCTTTTGGATTGTGCAATGCTCCATCTACATTCCAAAGGGAAGTTCTCGGAATTTTCTCTGATCTTATTCTTGACTGTATGGAAGTGTATATGGATGATTTCTTAGTTTATGGTAATTCTTTTGAAGAAGCACCAGAAAATTTAGAAAATAATTTTTATAAGATGCAAGGAAGAAAATCTTTCATTAAGTCATGAAAAATGTCTTATGATGTTTAATGAGGGAATTGTTTTAGGTCACCATATTTCAGGAAATGGGATAAAGGTAGACTCATCTAAAGTAGAGGTTATTTCAAAATTATCAATGCCAAATTGTCAACGAGATGTTAGGAGTTTTCTTGGTTTTACAGGGTATTATAGAATATTTATAGAAAAAATAACAAAAATAGCATCTCCACTCTTCAAATTACTTACCAAAGATTGTGAATTCAGTTGGGACTCTAATTGTCAAAATGCCTTTGCAACTTTGAAAAATAAAGTCTCTGAAGCACCTATTCTAAAAGGACCTAATTGGAAATTTCTTTTCCACATATCTATGAATGCTTCAGACACAGCCTTAGGGGTTGTATTGGAACAGAAATATCTTACTCCTAATGCCATTTATTACACCAATAAAAATTTAACTCCAACTAAGCTAATTTATATTGTAATTGAAAAAGAGTTTTTAGCCGTAGTGCATGCCATTAATAAATTCAGACATTACATCAATGGATATGAAACTTCCATTCACACAGACCATTTTGCCATCAGATATTTAATGAACAAAAAAATCACTAATGGCAGGGTAACTATATGGCTATTATTATTGCAAGAGTTTAACATCACCATTCTATATTGACAAGGAAAAAAAAATACAATTGCTAAATTTTTATCCATGATTCAAAATGATAATAACGATATTCATGTAGAGGATAAATTTCCAGATGAATATATTTTTTCAATATCTACTAAATCACCTTGGTATGTTCCGGATGTGGATGATATGGCAGCCTAACGGGATTTCAGTCCCCGGCCACATCCCAAGGAGGCTCGAATGGGGTGGCCATATGGCCCCCTGCGGCTCCATTAACAGTGTCATTACTCCACCAGCCCCGAGCACATTCACTCCTCCTCGCTAGCGATTTATATCTCATTTCTTGCTCAGTTGGTTCATTATGGATTTCGTTTTGGGCGATTCAAATTTCTCCTGCTCTGATTACATCCGCTTTCTGCATCCTCGGTGGAGCGCATGCCCTGCTGCTTGTGCCGAGCCAAGTGCTCGCACACAGACAGGGCGACGCTGCTCTCTTCTCAGCTGCTTGGAGACCACTCCTAGTTCGCATTTCACCCAAAGTTTATTCTATTGTTCCAATTCTTGTTTGCCTTTTTACTGTGACGACCATTGTAGGTTCCCTCCGACCCATTCCATCTCTTTGTGTCTCAGGCAGACTCATAATTTTACTTCAGCCATGCCTAGGCTGCGACACCGGATGCGCTATCGCTGGGGTGAAAGTCATGGGCAGTCTGCGCGTTCACGTCCCTCCACAAGCTCTGATGCAGAGACCTCCTCTAAGACTACTGCATGGAGGCGTTCTCCTATAACCTGTAGCCACAGAGGGCACGACAGCCATCCTGACTTTGCACACGCAGCTCAGCCCTTTCTGCATCCTTCTACTACTCCGACTAGTCTTGTTTCCCCTGCCTTGTTTGCTTCAGATAGTCCCACCCTTCGCCAATCCTCTCAGAGGGCGGAGCTCCGCTTTGACTGCTCCTTAAACCAGCCTTCTGTCACTATCTTTGTAGCGGTCACCCTAAGAGAAGAAGTGTCCCGCAGACCTACTCCCTTATCTGTTCCAAACCCCCCTCCCCTATGTCTCAACCATGCGCTAGCTGTGAATGCTCCTGAGAGACCAGTCGAGACCCCAGGTTCAGCTCTTCCAGACCTAGGTAATCAACCCATGCAAGTGGCCGCAGGTACAATGCGCAAAGATGGCGAATAGAAAGGTGATGATGAAGAACCGGAAAGCGATTATTGGTGTCGTATAGTGGAGGATCCGCCTTCTCCAGCTCACGAGCAATAACTCCCGCCTGTCCTAGTTCAAATGGTACACTCGTTCTACTGTTTTGGGAAATCCTTTGTTTCTTATGGGCTTTCTATAGCAGGAGCAGCTGCCAGTTACTCTTGTCTTTTTTGTTTTATTATGATATATGCAATGAACAATGCATCGGTTTCCCTCTCAAGGGCGGTGAAACTTCTCTTAAAAGAACTGGTTTCCCACACTGGGCAGTTCGACATTTTGTTAAAGCATGGACATCAAGCCCAGTCTTCAGGCTTCCATAGCTGAACTGCGGCAATTTTGTAACACTATGTTTTCATAATAGAATTAGTATAATTTAGAAAGAAAAAAAATAATCACCTTGGTATGTAGATATTTCTAATTATTTGACTACAGGAAAATTACCAGATAGTTGGGAAACTTTTTTTTCTCTTTTTTTATGTTGAAAATTGTAAATTTCTATGTTTTTTCAACTTCAAATCCATTAACTCATATTTTTAATGCAAATTATGCTTTGACATAAAAACAAGATTTGTAGAGAATTGTCTTACCTCCATACTCATATTTTTTTTAAAAACAAATATTGACATATAGAGGGGTAAATTTGTTTTTAACTAACTACATATATTTGAAAATTTGAGGCAAACATAAATAGTCACTTTTTGAACCCTAACGTTTTTTAGGGAAGGTTATTCATTTTTTATAAATAAACCATATCATCATAATATACATATATTTCACTAGTGCACTGACTATTGTTCGGTAATTTTTATATTAAATTACTATTTTTTATTATTTTTTGAAATGGACGAAGACAAAAAAAAAGGTGATGTTTCAGTACATTTTATGAGCCCTATATTTTCTTTTCAATGTGATCGTCAATAAGAAAACTGAGAGTACCCTTTTGAAGTGGACAGGGAGAGGAATTGCAATATAATTTTTTTGAATTTTTTGGTGTTTCCATTTTAATGTTATTGAATTTTCATTCAGTGCAATATTCTGAACAATGAAATTCCATAGTGACACAGTTTAGTATAAAATTAATAACAAATTGAAATTTTTAATGAAACTCCACAAATCTTACATCATTAGAAACTATATTCAGAGATGAATCTAATGGTACCTGGTCCGAAATATAACGTTTTTTTTTGTAGGTGTTCTGCCCCTCCAAAGTTGCAGGTTCCTGAAAACTGCAGAAGTTTCTGGGTTTTTCGTTGACCAGAAACTCTCAGCCGAGATAATTTCTCGGATGAGATATTTATTAAAATCTCGATCGAGAAATTTAAAACTCTCGACCAAGAGTTTAAACCACCACAGGTTACATTTAACCGCATGGCTAAACTCTCGACAGAACATTTAAAAAACTCCCGGCCAAGAGTTTGTGCCCAAGAGTTTACCCAAGCCAACTCTCGGCCGAGAGTTTAATAAAATCTCGGACGAGATTTTATTAAACTCTAGGCCGAGATTTTAGCCAAGGCCGACTCTCATCCGAGAGTTTATTATAGTCTCGGACGAGAATGTTTTAATCTATAAATGTTAATCCAAAGCCGACGCAATCTTTCAGGCAAGAGTCTATATAAATACTCTCGTTTGAAAGATTAATTCCACCCACATTCTGAACCAGCGAAAATTGCGAAGTTGCAAGGGTCCGAAAACTGCGAAGGTGCGAGGGTCCAAATTCTTTTTCTATCAAGGTGTGAATATTTTCTATGTGCAAAATTCTTTTTGGAAAAAAAAAAAATAAAGTTTTTTTGGGTGCAAAATTTTTTTGGCGAAATTTTTTTTGAAAGTTTTTCTGGGTGAAATTTTTTTTTTTTAAGTTTTTTTGGGTGCATGGATTCATGAAGTATTTTGCAAAATGTCTCTATGAAAACATGGAGTATTTTTGCAAAATTTCTCTATGAAGGCATGAAGTGTTTTTACAAAATGTCTTTATGATTTTAATTATTTATTTTTAATTTTCTCTCTTATTGAAAGCCTGAAGTACTTATTCTGAAGTCTTTATGTTTTTTTGGGTATTTGGTACAAATAGAATTAGATTTTAGGTTTCCAATTTTGTGAACATGGGAAACCAAAGGAATTACCTATCAAGGCACGATTAAAAAAAGAACTGATTCAGTGGATAAAAATGAGAGATCACAAAAAAAAGGTGAGAGGAAAGGGAAAGATTAAGCCATGAGATAAATGTGGAGGTATAGCATCGTGAAATAGATGTAGAGGTGCATGAAAATGACGAGGAAATGAGAAATGTTGAAGAACTTTTCAATGAGAATATTGAAAACACAAATTTCCAAGAGAATATTGATATCAATCTCACTGGTGAGTCAATAGTTTCTTCAATTTGAATTTTGTATTTTTTTTAAAAACATTGTAGTTCAAGATAGGTTTAAAATTAAAAATATGTATATGTCAATTTCAAATTATAAGTTAATATTGTTTTTTATGCAGGGAAAACATCAGAACCATAAGAAGATACTACCACACCTCGAATTTCACTGCAATTAATTGGAAGTTCCAAGAATGTTGTATACAACTGCAAGTTTCTAGAAAATATGGATCCAACTAAAATTGAAGAATTGGGACCACCAATGGCTGAAAGGACAGTTCGAGATAAAGTAAATTTTGGATTGAAACATATTTTTGAAGGTAAGTCTATCATAGCACAAGCTCAGATGTTATGTGGATTTTTAAACCACATATCTCTCAAAAATTTCATGGAATTATTGGGCATTAAAAGTGAGAAAGAGGTTTTAGAAAATAAAATGGTATCAAAAAATGTGACGTCGGCACTTGCCACACTAGCCAAAAAGTGATCTCAAGTTGAAAAGAATGCTCGTAGATCACTTTTAACAGGTGTAGTCATGAAACGAACTTCATCAAGTCGATTGATGTCAGCAACTTCAAAATTGTTTAAAACATCAAGAAAATTTTTATGGAGGCATACAAAATTTAGAATTCAATTATATGAGAATGATGAACTTGCATGTTGAGCTAATATCTGCAGGCGTCCATATCATGATAAACTTCCTGATGGTGTGAGGGATAGGATAAAAGAGTTTTGGGATTTGAATTCTCGTGTGTCACCAAATGAAAAGGATTATATGCGATGTCGTATATCTAAGGGAGTTTATGAATCTCATTCCAACATATAACACATGTCAGTCAAGTAGAATTATTCCAGAGCTTTATGGAGAGTAACACTGATGTGGAGATTTCCCTTAGCACATTTGTGAATATTAAACCATGGTATGTCAGGCATATCACTGTTCGCGACACATGTTGTTGTTGATACCATGTAAAATTCCAATTATTTTATGAGACATTTGTAAATTTTGGCATCAAATATTGGTCAAATGACCCCCCTCCTTCACGTGTTCATGAATTTTTATCGAAGATATTATGTGCACGAGAGAATAATGAATTAATTTATAAAAAATAATGTGTTGGTGGAATAAAATGCGCATAATGTTCTCATTTGGCACTCTACGATGCAAAGTATCCCATTGGTCCTAATGATCCCGGACTATCAAATCTTAGTCTGAATTGAAAGCGATATGAAAATGTTACTTACACTCCTGTTGTGAATTCAAGCACAACATCAAAAAAGATCACTTTACTTGACGACGAGATTCCAGTGACATCTTTTATGGAGAAGTTCAGAGTGAAATATACAAATATATTAAGCATTGTCGTATAGCACGATGGCAGGATTTACAGTTCAATCAATCACGTGATGTGTTCCCAAAAGGAACAATATTATCAGTAGTTTATTTCGCTGAGAATTACACGTTTAGTCCACAAAAGGAGATACAAAGTGAGTATTATCATTCAAACGAAGTATCTATATTTGTGCATATTTTGTATAGACATGCAAAGCTTGCTATCGATGGTTTTGATAGCGATGAAAATAAACGTGAGGTGATTAATGAGTACCATTTCTACATCAGTGATGATCGAACACATGATACATGTTTTGTTTAGCATTGTTTTAATGTTATTTATAATGAATTGTTAAAACGAAGAGTCACTTTTAAAGAACATTGGGTATGGTCAGATGGTTGTGCTGGTCAATTTAAATCATCAAGATCGTTCTTTTGGTTGTCTCGTCTTCATAAGAGAACCAACATTCGACATACATGGAATTTATTTGAGACATGGCATGGAAAAGTAGAGCACGATGGTGTTGGGGCATGCGTAAAACGCGCACTTAGGAGGCATCAATTGAATCACTCAGCTTCCCAACTTACAAATTCTTTAGATGTTGTTAATTGCTGCAAAGACAATTTAAGTTATGTATCGAACCCAAGGATGGATGATGTGCACAGGTAGGTGTACACATTTAACTAACAATATATTATACATGTCTAGATATATATATGTGTATACATATATGTCTAGATATATCTATGTGTATACATATATGTGTGTATTTTGTTATCAAAAAATTATTAAATGTTGTTCAAAATTTGACTCATACATGTGTGTGTGTGTTTTTCTCAAGCAGGTACTTTTGGAATATTGCAATGGGTGATGTTGATAGATCGTTGCCATTTAATTGCCTTGGAATCCCTCAAAAAAGAAGTTTACACTCAATTAGGAGTAAGAACATGACAAATATACATTGCATTGAGAAACGAAAGTGCTCTTGCTTTTGTTCTGCATGTATTGATCAGACAGAGTCCATTGATGACTGTGAATACCAAATTAAGAAATTTGTTAAACCATGGAAACACGAAGAATTGACACCATTGCCCCCATTTGGAAAAGTGACTGACAAGGAAATGGACAATGAAGTGGTTGTGATTGAAAATGAATATGATCGTGTTTCTGATATGTTTAGAGAAGGTGATGTCTTCGTTGTCATTGCACCAGAAAATAATCAAGAAAATGTGCATTATTATTTATTACGATGCACTATGTCTAAATACACGTTACTGCAAGAGTATAATGATCCATCAAATTATACATACCCAATCGGTTCAATGGTGTTAATGGGACATTTCTTTGAATAAGTAAAGAAATCTAAAGATCATATTATTTTTCGAGATTACCAGCCAGAGGTTATTTATGCCCAATATAGTCACTTGGTCATAGAAACTCGGTTGCATTTGAAGCAAGTGAAGAGTAGAAAAAAACAACAATAATGGAGGTTATTGATAGATTATCATGATGCCATTCTGGAAAATTTTCCACTAGCACATTTCATATGAGTGGAACACATTATTCAAGATGAACAATGAAATTTGATTCTAGGGTTAGAACATATAATTGCTACAATGCATTGGAATTTATATAGTTTAAGACTATATTGTGGATTTCTTTCAAACAAAATGGACCTGTGGATGGTTAGATGTGTGTTAGTACGAACAATATATTATGATCTACTAGATTAGGGTGCTTTGCTATATAATTTTAAGTTATGGTGATTTAATGTATCCATCATGTTTACTCCTAGATGATCTTAACTCGCCCCTTAGTTTGCATGGATATGATGGTGATGAATGAATATTTAGTTAAATGTATAGATATAATAATGGATTTAATGGTGATTTAATGCGTCCATGGTGATTTAATGTTTCCATCATGTTTACTCCTAGATGATCTTAACTCGCCCCTTTTTTTGCATGGATATAATGGTGATGAATGAATATTTAGTTAAATGTATATATATAATAATTCCCAAGGCACCCGTGTGGTCACAACTTATAAAATTTGATACGGGCGCCCTCAAATGAAACGACCCAACCCGAACTCGTTTCATCGGGCGCCCTCAAATGAAACGACCCAACCCGAACTCGTTTCATCGGGCGCCCTCCCAAGGCGCGACGTCCTCCGCTCGACCGAATGAATGCACAAGGGAGAAAATGGAAAATGGCTCGGACAAACGTGCATAAGGTACCCATGCGGTCACAACTTAGAAAATTTGAAATGGATGCTCTCAAATGAAACAACCCGACTCGAACTTGTTTCATCGGGCACCCACCCAAGGCACGACACCCTCCGCCCGACCGAATGAACGCACAAGGGAGCAAACGGAAAACAACTCACACGAATGCGCATAAGGCACCCGTGCGGTCACACCTTAGCAAATCTGATACGGGTGCCCTCAAACGAAACTATTCGACCTGAACTCGTTTCATTGGGCACCCTCCCAAGGCGTGACACCCTTCGCCCAACCAAACGAATGCACAAGGGAGAAAACGACAAATGGCCCGCACGAACGTGCACAAGGCACTCGTGTGGTCACAACTTAGCAAACCTGATATAGGCACCCTCAAACGAAACGACTCAACCCTAACTTGTTTCATCGAGCGCCCTCCCAAGGCGCGACACCATCCACCCGACCGAACGAACGCACAAAGAGAGAAAATGGAAAACAACCCACATGAATGTGCACAAGGCACCCATGCAGGTATAACTTAGCAAACCTAATATGGACGCCCTCTAACAAAATAACCCAACCCAAACTCATTTCATCATGCGCCCTCCCAAGGCGCGACGCCCTCCGCTCGACCGAACAAATGCACAAGGGAGAAAACGGCAAACGTCTCACACGAACGTGCACAAGGCACCCGTGCGGTCACAACTTAGCAAACCTTATACAGGCGCCCTCAAATGAAATGACCCGACCCGAACTCATTTCATCAGGCGCGATTCCCTCTGCTCGACCAAACGAACGCACAAGGGAGAAAACGGTAGACGACCCACATGAACGTGCACAAGGCACTCGTGCAGTCACAACTTAGAAAACCTAATACGGGTGCCCTCAAATGAAACGACCTGACCTGAACTCATTTCATTGGGTGCCCTCCCAAAGGCACCACGCACTCTTCCCGATCTAACAAATGCACAAGGGAGAAAATGGCAAATTTCCCGCATGAACGTGCACAAGGCACCCGTGCGGTCACAACTTAGAAAACCTGATACAGGCGTCGTCAAACGAAACGACCCACATAAACATGCACAAGGCACCCATGCAATCACAACTTAGAAAACTTGATACGAGTGCCCTCTAATAAAATGACCCGACCTGAACTCGTTTCATCAGGCACCCTCTTAAGACACGACGCCCTCCGCCCGACTGAATGAACGCACAAGGGATAAAATGGAAAACGGCCTGCACGAACGTGCACAAGGCACCCGTGCGGTCACAACTTAGCAAACCTGATACGGGTGCCCTCAAACGAAACAACCCGACCCGAACTCATTTCATCAGATGCCCTCCCAAGGCACGATTCCCTTTGCTCGACCGAACGAATGCACAAGGGAGAAAAAGGAAAACAGCCCGCAGAAATGTGCACAAGGCACCCATGTGGTCACAACTTAGAAAACCTGATACAGGCACCCTCAAATGAAACAACCCGACCTAAACTTGTTTCATCGGGCGCCCTCCTAAGGCATGACGCCCTCCGCCTGACCGAACGAACGCACAAGGGAGAAAATGGAAAACGGCCCGCACGAACGTACACAAGGCACCCATGTGGTCACAACTTAGAAAACCTAATATGGGCACCTTCTAACAAAACAACCCGACCCGAACTCGTTTCATCGGGCGCCCTCCCAAGGCGCGACGCCCTTCACCCGACCAAACAAACGCACAAGGGAGAAAACGGAAAGCAGCCCGCACGAATGTGCACAAGGCACCCATGCGGTCACAACTTAGCAAACCTCATACAGGTGACCTCAAACGAAATGACCCGACCCAAACTCGTTTCATCAGGCACCCACCCAAGGCGCAACGCCCTCCGCCCGACTTAACAAACACATAAGGGATCAAACGTCAAAAGACCCACACGAACGTGCACAAGGCACCCGTGTGATCACAACTTATAAAATATGATATGGGTGCCCTCAAACGAAACGACCCGACCTGAACTCGTTTCATCGGGCGCCCTCCCAAGGCGTGACGCCCTCCACTCGACCGAACAAATTCACAAGAGAGAAAATGGAAAACAGCCAGCATGAATGTGCACAAGGCACCCGTGCGGTCACAACTTAGCAAACATGTTACAGGCACCCTCAAACGAAATGACCCGACCCGAACTCGTTTCATCGGGTGCCCTCCCAAGGCGTGACACCCTCTGCCCACCCCTTGTAGCAACAAATCCAAAAAAAATTAGATGAAATTATTATTTCCAAAGGAAAAAAACTCAACTCTCATCAATGTTTCAATATAGATGAAGAGAAATGGTTTGGTAAATTTCAAATTTAAGGAGAAATTTTATTCAAACTAGCTTATAGATCGCATATTGATAGCTTCAAAAAAGTATCCTACAAATGTCAAATGTCATATGTTTCTATGTTCATTTGACATGTTTCTATTTTACATGTGCTTGGAAAATATTGTTCACAACATGGAATAGATCCTACAAAGGAATATTCAACATCTTGTAATCGAGATTTAGTTAAATTTCTCCAAAATTTTGTCTTTAATCGTTTACATATTGTACACATCCCCTTGTAATATATATTTTGTTTTCTCAATATTTCGAAAGTTTCAACATGTTGTATGGAAAACATTCTTATACCTTATTTTGTACAAGCCATTTCCCTTTACTTGGAAGTTTCTATTTTAATTTCTTTTGGAAACATTTTTATGACTCTTTTCAAGTATCATGAATTTTCTTATTCATAATTGTATATCTAAATAGTATAATATATAAATCTAACACATGAATAATGTATGTTATTACTTGTAATAATGGTTTCCTCATCAATCATCATGGAAGTATCAAATATAGTTTAAATATTTTTTCTCTATTATTATTATAATCCAACCTCATGGGCATGGGTGCATTAATCTAGAAAATTTTCTCTTCCATGTGTTGTACAACTTGTCATTGTCATCCTTAAAACTCTTTTTTATTGAGATATAACCACACCATATAACCAAATTTGCATTAGTGGGTTGTTTTATGTTGATCATGGTCCTCCATATAACAATTTTAAGTTATGTGTAGATTCTTGCACTTCCAATGGATTTCTCAAATTTTGACTGTGACCTTAACAACTTTTGCCTTCATAATTACCATTTGTAAATGGGTTTTTAGCAAATATAAACAACAACCAATTAAAAAGAATTTTGTTTATGATCCTTTTCGAGTGTCATGAATTTTTCTATGCAATATTGTATTTTAAAATAGCGTAACCTATGGATCTAACACCAAGCATGATACTACTCATAATAATGGATTTTCAAGATAATCATCAATCATCATGTAAATCTCAAAAATTTGTACCCTTCTTTCTTTCTGTTAATAATTTCAAAACTATTCATAAAGGTGTGTTTAGCTATGAATTATTTCGTATGTCAGAAATTTTCGCTAGTAATGAATTTCACACTTTTATATTAAGAGATAGATATCCCACCCATTGTAGCAATAAATCCAAATTTTTTTAAATGAAATTATTATTTGCAAAGGAAAACAACTCGACTCTCATCAATGTTTCAATATAGATGAAGAGAAATGGTTTGGTATATTTCAAATTTAAGGAGAAAATTTACTCAAACTAGTTTATAGAGGATATATTGATAGCTTCAAAAAAATACTCCTAGTTTTTAAAATTGGAAGAAGGATTAGCTTTATTATTTTATATTTTATTGATGGAGCATAAAATTGGAATCATAAAAAATAGAGGCATATGCACTTTGAAAACGGTTTAAAATCACTAAAGGAATAAGAATGAATTCAATAATTATGATTAATGACTCTAGGATCATTATCATTCATATGATTAAACAACCATTACGAAAATTGATGTTCGGGGTTCATTTGTAGGCATCAATCATAAGATAACCCTTCAAGGATTTTTCAAGGGTTTCTTCAATAACCCTTTTGCAAGTAAGATATATCTCCACTGACTTCTTAATAGGTGCTTCCAAAACTTTCGTTGATTGTTCATTATCCAATGCCTCACTTGTCCAAAATAAGTCTCCAACAATGGTCTTGATGTTGGACAACTCCAACACTTCAAAAATATTTGTTGTGTTCCAAGAGTGATGATACACAGTCAAGGTAATTACAGCAACCAAGGTCTTCACCATTCCGAGAGGTAGTATTATTGTGTTGTGACTGTCTAGCAAGGAAAACCAACCCAAGAATGATGATGCATAGTCAAGGAAATTACGGAAACCAAGGTCTTCAACGTTATAAGAGGTAGTATTATTGTGTTCTGACTGTCCAGAAAGGAAGTCTGAGCAAATAATGATGATACACATTTAGGTCAATTACAGCAATCAAGGTCTACACCGTTCTGAGAGGTAGTATCACTGTGTTGAGACTGTCCAACAAGGAAATGAGTAGAAAATCTATACACAATCCAATACGGTTGTAGTTACTACACAAGAATCATTGTAATCTTCCACAATTTGAGCTTAGGAGTCCACCACAGCTTGAGCAATGAGTTCACCACAATCTTAAGGATTCCACCACAGTCTAAGGTAAGCTTTTTGATGACATTGTCTGAAATTAAGAAGTTTGAATTTATGTTGTCATTGTCCTAAGCTATAGCAAGGGACACATAAATACATGTTGATAGAAGAAAGGGCCAATACTATGCAACATGCTGTAATTGTTACTAAATACTTGGAAAAATTCAATAATTGTTTAAAAACATAAATTAATGCTCAAGAGAATTAAAAGTTAAAATTAAATTTAAAGCAAATTATCAAAAACCAAGGATATTGATAAGCAACAAAACATTTAAACCAACATTTTTCAGAACAGATCACTTGCCTCTTATGAAATATTAGATCATCGATTGGAATCTATATAGCTTGGTGGAGAAATATTACAAAATTAAATTTCATTAGTGATAGAATATCACTTGAAATTTTTCTCTTGATGACAAACACAACACTCATATTTTGAAATTTCTTTCAACTTGGGAAACTGGACTCCATCTGAGCTTCCACAAAAATAGTAAATAATTGTAAGTTTTCTTGCAAGGTCAAATAAAGTACTCATGTTTAACTTAAAAGATATTTTATAGCATGTGGACATAGAGTATACACAATGCACGCAGAATACTTGACTATGTAAATCTCTCTGACTGTCTCGATTATGAAGTGTTCCCTCCATTGGCAGCATATCATAGGTCGCTTAAAATGTTAAATATGAGAGGTAAAAATTGATTGTTTGGTCATCTTCATCATCTTCCAGCCAATAAGTTTCAAGAATATTTACTGCCTTCTCATAAATTTCATTATTTTAATGACTTTGCAGGTTCTCAATCTTTTCAAGTCCTTCAGCATCATCAATATATTGTGCATAGAGATTTACACCTCCAGTGTTCCCCAGAACCTTCTCTACTTCCCCAAATTTCAAAATATTCTCTAGCCCTTAAAGACAAACAGTTACAATTCTTGGGTCTGGAAAGACTAGAAGATCACATAGATGCTTAATGCATCCTTGATTCACAATATATCTGCAACAAAAATCACAAAATAGTAGTTTGTCTAGGATGAGATTACCCAATTTTATCCATGTAACTATTACAATAAATGACTTTTTATATTGACCATTGATTGACATAATACTCTATTGAATAGACGATGACTTATAAGAGAATTAACAAACCTCTCGCATCTATTCAATTTTTTCTTTGCAACCTCTAACATCACTGTAAGTAGCATCTAGATTTTCTTCAACAGTCATCATTGTCACACTGGGATCAATCTTAGGAGGCAAAGGGATATGAATTTGATACTATTTCAATCAACCCTACATAAAGAAAGAAGACAATAAACCATTACATTCCAGACAAAACCCACAAGGTGTGACCTGAAGCAATCTCTAAATATTTTTATGACATTAATGCAAAAAACATAAAACATTAGAGTTGAAAACATAGTAATGATTCACTAAGAATTAATGTGATATCTCACTTGTAAGCGACACTTAGAATTGATGGATAATATCACACTCAACTCTAAAGGAAAAAAACTCCCTAGAAGACAAAGTGAACATAAAAGGATGGTTTTTCAAGGGGGATTTTTTTATTAACTGACCTGACATGCATGCCTTCTTCAATATTAGTAGGGGAGACCTTATCACCCAGTCCAACCACAAACTTCATTCCAAAGAGACAACTTTGTAAATACTACATGCAAGTCAATGTGGCTTTCAGGAAACAATGGGTTTTGAATTCATAAGTTTTGTTGCAAGAAAAAGACTAATTGTTGCAGCTATAGTTTTAGTGTAAGAGTAAAGTAGTAGTTTCGATTCTTGCTGCACCTATAAGAGAATAATGAATTTACTGTATGATCACAACACAACCTGGAGAAATAGGCACACCTTGGAAATTTGTTTAAAATTTATGACATACTGGGAATCATCAGTTTTTGGATTAGTGATCTGTGTGCACCTCACTACCTGGATGAAGAAACAAAACATATTCAGATCAATTAGATGTGAGAGAGACTGATACATGCTTGACCATTTTTACCCTTGTTTACAAGAGGAGGACCTTATTTATTTTCTTGAATATGACAAGTATGTTTTTGAACAGAGGAATGCGACAACCCTGCATCAAGAAGAGAAAAATCTCGTGGTAGCGAAAAAGGATCTTCTTTTTTGTAGAGATTTTGTGGCTTCCCCTAAAAATAAGGGTGAAGATATTCTAGCTCAAGAAAAAGACGTAGAACATGCAGAAACTTTTATGAAGAAATTTCAGGATAGTGATCTGAAGGCATTGCAACCATCCTATGTGGATTTGATGCAAATGTATATGTGGCTATCTATGTAATGTGAAGTAAAATACACATTTTTCAATCTATGGCAATGTATCGACCTAATTGGGAAGCTTATAAAATATATATTGAATCCTTGATTAAATGTGGCATGTTGGACAGGGCTGAGGGGGTTTTCACAGAGTTGCAAAAGGATGGTGACATTGGTACTAAATCCAAGATGTGCAACGTAATATTGGAGGGATATCTCAATGATGGTCGAGAATAAAGGATCAAAAAATTATATGATGAAATGTACCATAAATGTGAAGGTTGATGGAAATGAGCTCAAGGGAAAAGATAGTAGGTCAATGAGAAACTTAATGTTAGATGTTACTGGTGCATATAAAAACCTTGACTTTCAAACACAGTATTTGCAAATTGTGAATTATAAAGACTATGAACTTTGGGCCTTCGATTTTTGCCATTTCGCAGAGGAATTTCATCAATAGTCTGAAATGAACTTGGAGATTCATGACACTACAATTGATGCACTACTTTTGGCACTATAATGTCTCCTGAATCCATATTTCATGATGAACACTAGTGACAGTGACTATCATATCAAAAAAAGTGCCACTAAAAACAAATATTCACACGTGTAGGAAGATGGTTAATGAGCTATTTTCAAGTAATAGAAAGCCAAAACCCGAAATGATTGGTAATCTCAAAGAAAAGAGAGACAAAACTGTAATTGACATTCTTATGCAAGCAGAAGAATGGTACTACAAAATGTAGTCTATTATTTTGAAAGATAGTTCATATGATGAGAAAGAAGTAAATTGTGATTTTGAAGAAAGGCCAAATGGTTTTAGAAAATTTCCCAATGATAGAGAGTCTATAAATGTTGTTACCCTTGTATGCTAGCATCAAGGTCTACTCTATGTCTTTCTGATTCGGTAGTTATAGAGGGAACAACATAACATGTTGTAGAGCATCTCAATACATTGCTTTTCCCTCTTCATTATCATCAAAAGGATTTTAGTCATCCAATAAAAACTTGAAAAAATACTTGGAGATAGGCGACAGTGGACACTCATCAAATTATAGTTTATGCTGCCAGTGGTAGTGGCATCATGACGGAGGATGATGAGTATGGTAGGAAACAGGGCTTCCAGTTTATAAAAAAGATTCCTGCCTCCTCATGGATACACATAATATCAATTTTTTCAACCTCTTCATTTCCTTGGGTTAGATACATAGGTTGGATGGCATTGGCTCGTTGTGCAAAGGAAAACTAGAAGAGATGGCTCCCTCTTGCGCAAGATATGCAACAAATGAAAATCTTACTGTTTATTTTCTCTAATAAAAATACATAGTTTGGTTGGCATTGGATTTCTATGCAAAGGAACACTAGAAGAGAGGGCTCCTCCTTGCACAAGATATGCATCAAATGACAAGCTTACTATTTATTTTCTCTAATGAAATCACAACCGTCAAAAGATGTAAGGGGAATGAGAATGAAGAATTAAAAGAGGCCTCCCTTTTGGAATAGAACAAACATAAACATGAGAAACCTATTCATAAAAGCGATCATTTAGATTAAGCGGATAGTGATGGCTTTTCCCATGCTCTTTACCCCGAGCTAGACATGATATTTCCAAACTTAAGAGATCAGTTTTTCACATACGCAGAAGTGATGCTAGAGGTTGTCTGCTCCCATTTAAAATCAGTTCCACCTAGTTCTATTCCAGATACATTGTTGGTTTTCATAGTTGTTTTCCAACCCATTCATGGATGTAGATAGAGATCAAAATGTAATGAATGATGTGAGTTGTTGCATGTTGAAAGGTGTTGTAACTTCTAATGTGAAGTGCATAAAATTGTAAATACTAGGAGCAATCGTTGTGGAACATAAGGAAGTTGTTAGATAGGTGATATTATTATTTCAAATATATGTTTGAATAAATTGATATTGGCCCCATGTTTAATACATTACACTTATATGAATATATACTAGGACCAAAGAGTCAATGGTTAACTCCGTGGAATTCGAGACATTGCTCTTTTATCTTGGCTGCTTTTTATAATTGTGTGTGATGACTCAAGTGATGTTGTACTAAATTATTATGGTATTGCTCTTTATTTTGGCTACTTCATATTGCTGTTGTGTGACAGAGTACTTTCCTAAAGATTTTTAGTGCCATACCAAGTGCCCTGTATGCGTCATTGACTAGGTGTATCCTCACAGGTTTCAAAATTTATATCTATGACTAGAGAGTCATCTATAATGTAATCGAACATGGTGAGGACACTCACTCGACCCTCAAAGTAGACATGGTTGAAATCGCTGTATGAAAACTAATGTTTATTAATGAGTCGAATGTTGTTGAGATGTTATCTGGCCTTGAGCCTTGAAGAATCCAATTTACCTTATGTACCAAGATGAGGGGAAATTCCATGTGAGTTTCCCCAAAAGACACATTACAGTCAAATAAAAGTACCATATTTAGATCTATACTCCACAAATCTAAAAAAATTCCAAGACAAATGAGGAGATGCCACCTATTATTGTACTTATATAACAGACAAATGTACAAATTCTTCCCAAAGCCCAAGGGGTTAGCTCAAACTTTTTTCATTGATGTTGCTGGGCATTTTTCTAGTTCACTTCCAACAGGTGCCTGCTTAAATCCTCTAGGGTGAGGCACACTAGTCTACAATGACAGGTTTATTAGGGATGTCATCCATGATTGTGACGAAGCTTCACTTGGGTTGGCCACAAGGTTTTCCTTGGAAAAAAGAAGTACAATGCCTAAAATGGCTCCTAAATATATCTATTCCTATGGAACTATCAGGTTGGCTAGATTATAAAGACAATGTATTTAGCAAAAGGTGGAGAAATGGGTGTATATTTATTATTTGAGAATAATTACATAATCATAACAACTGAGAGCCAAAAAACTACAGGTAGAAGTATAGAGAATCCTTCTATAAAACAACATAAAACATGAAGTTATATATATTCTGATAAAAAATTAAATAAAAATGCAGTTAGAGACTAGTATTACACTTGGAATCTACCATTGATTTTCATACATAAAATAGAATTCAGAGATTGACAAGAGTAGAAAAATGCACCTTGCGATCTTGTTCCTCAGCAAAATACTCTCTATTAACATCACTCCTTGGAATAGCCTCATTGGAGTTAATGGCCAAGGTTGTATCTCGAACTTGGACTGGAAATCCATATTCGATATCAAGAAAACACACCTGACAAACTTTTTTGAGTTTACAGCATGTTTGGCAAACCTTTGTTTTCTTGTACCTTGCATCACGACCTAGTCTCCACCTGAAAACTATAAATGGTCTGGTGCAAATTTTACACTCTTTGTCAAAATTTTCTTTTGTCTGCACCCAAAAAAAAAAATCATTTAAACTCAATTCGACCACATATATGTCAGTGCTTTTATAAGCCATATATAAATATACATTACATATAGTACACAAGCGCTAAAATTTGAAATAAGAAAATTCATGCATAATAAATAAGTAATGATACAATAAAATAACTAAGAAATTTAAAATTTGATCTCTTTTATGTTTTAAGTAATGATACAATAAAATAACTAGAGAAATAAGACAAGATACTACCTCTCAAAGTCTATCTCTCTACTATTTTAAACTTGCCTACTATTTTGTTCCTACAGACAGTACATCATAGAGTTGTAAACATCAGCACCTTCCAAAATTTTTAAAAATTTAGATCATCCTTCTTGACCACGTTCTCATGTTTTGATTTGAACATTACAGTGAGCTAGCAGCCTAGAAGAGTAACTAGCATGGTAAATGATCTCAACTCAAATAAGCTATTGTGCACCACATGCTAGAATACAATCATACCCTGACATTAATGCATACCACATAAAACATTAGTTATGAAAACATAGTAATGCTTCACTAAGAAGTAAAGTGATACCTCACGTGTCAGCGACACTTAGAATTGATGGATAATATCACACTCAACTCTAAAGGAAACAAACTCCCTAGAAGACAAAGTGAACATAAAGGATGGTTTTGCAAGGGGGGTTTTTTAATAACTGACCCGACATGCATGCCTTCTTCAATATCAATAGGGGAGACTTTATCACCTAGTCCAACCACAAACTACATTCCCAAGAGAAAGATCTTTAATAACACCAATTACAATTAGTTGAAAAATACCTCTTGGTATAGTAACCAAGTATAATTTACATAGGGATGGTCAACATAAAAGGTCAATAACAACTATAGATCATCGAATGATGTTTAAACATTCCTTCAACAATGTTTCACATCACGCAAACATGAGTTGGAAACATTGACTAATGAGCACCGCATGATATCAATCAACAATGATAAAGACATTGATGTACACTACATAGTGACTATGAGAGTATCCATATGGAGGACTAGAATGACTTATATGTATTGTACAACTCCTACGAAAACTAAAACCCAATTGTAAGGTATTGATGCAAATAGGCAAAACATTAAGGGTGATGTGATCGATATTGCCATTTTTATTGATAGAGTGATCAAAGAAATTACCCTCCCCTCTCTTTTTAGTTTTGGGTATCTCCTTCATGGTTTATAAAACACAAAAGAGAATAAAAGTAAGATTTATAGTTTATTTTTTGTTTACATTAATGAACCCCCCCCAAAAAAAGGATACTCAATTTGAGTGTCTTCTTCTTTGTTTAATGATGTGAACGGAGAGATAATGGTATGCTTGGTATGAGGTATTTTCTTCATGAGTTTTTAATGAGCCTAAAAAATATAAAAGTATGCTTAGAACCCTTCACATATTAATGAGCATGAGAATAATAGAAAGTGATATTCCTTGAAGAAATAACTAATCTAAAGGGTAACAACTTATTTCAAACTAACAAAACCATTGTAAGTAAATACAAGTAGATATGTGATTAGGATTTTGTATAGCTGTTACAGGATTTTTATTACACAGTCAGATACTTGGGTCCACCTTGCACTTTGGGAAGCCTCTATGAGCCATAGTATTATTCCTAGATCTCCTTCGGTGGTGCCCACAACCCTACACCTTCTCCTCTCCAACATTAAATTCATGTACGCTCAGCCTTACCTGGTGTTTAAACCATTGAAGCTCCTTCCTGTTGTACATGGCTATATCCATTTGAAGTCTTCACCTCTGTGCATACCCATACTCGATTACTCCCATGCTTGACAACTCCAATGCCACAAAAAAGAGCCAAATCCTGTTGAGGGTCCTCTTCTCAAGTAGAAGGGAGTGCTCAAGGCACACTTCAAGCTCATAAGGAAGCATGGAGATATCATTCCCAAACCCCTGCTCCTATACAACAGGAAATAAAATATGTTGATATTGAATTTCTTGTTCAACATGATGAGAAATTTTTTCAGGAGGTCTTCGCCTCTATGGTTGAGTGGGTGATTGATTCAGGCCATACTTTAGGGTGCCAAAACTAACATCTATGTATAATCAAGCTATACTAGAACATGAAATCGCTCCCCAACAAGTATTTTCTCAGAGCATAATGAAGCTCGCAGGGAGATATTATTACAGATTGATGAACTACAAATGGAGCACAAGGATCCCAGTTTGCAACACTGTGACATCTATACCAAGTTTACCCTTAAAATTTAATATATGGGATAGAGAAAAAAGCTAAGAACTAAATATCAATCTTCCCAGGGGTTGCATGGTAATAGAATGGGTTGCCATTGTTCATGCCATGGACAATGAAAATAAGAACTTGTTGTGAAAACTTGTGCCCAGATTGAGCATACAGTGTTTAATTATTGGCATGAAGGATTAAGTCCTTAATGAGATCACAAATTTGTCATTATGAATAAACCTTCAAACCACAACACAAGACATTAAAGCCTATGAATCTAATAATTGAAGACTGCTACTCAAAAGAGCTTATTCTACTGTAAACTACTGCTCAGTAGAGCTTATTCATTTCCTATCATGTTGTAGCATGTGCCAAAATAAGGCTGCCAGTTGAAATTAGTGAATTAATGTAGCCACCGCATGGATACAATGGTCCTTTCCTCTCTGCTTAGTCATCATGCAAAACTATGAAACCTCGAAACAAAGATTTTTGCGGGATGGAATATTGTCATTGCTGAGCTATAATAGAACCTGGGTACTTGCAAATGAAAAATGTCATCAATTTTGATGCAACAGTGGACATGATCTTCCACGAGATATGTGTAGTTGTCCTGAAGAGGATTGTTGTGAACTCTGTCAAACCACATACTGCCCCCTTTTCTTGAAACTCCCATTTTTCCATCACATGAGAGCACATAATATTGTCCAAATGATTGTTGTTAAAGGTCTTTATTGGATAGATGAAAACTTGTCACAAGGGAAGCATGATCTGCAATTCTGTCTTTTAAGGAATATTGATTCCATAGTCTTCCATAACCATTATTAGGCCACCACAAGTGCTAGTAATGCAACCCATCTAGAAGTTCTACACCTAAGGCTCTAATTGATAGGCTTATAAATAGTTGGGGAATGTAGTCCACTATCATAGCTACAGAGTTTCCCCTAAGAGATCACATCCACATTATTACAGCCAAATAGTTTTGAAGCAGTAATATGTAGTGTAGAGCACTCCTTGCTAGTTATTATGGAATAGCAAGGCCACCAGACCAAATTCTTCCAACCCTAGGTCATTGACTCTACGAGTTCTTATGTTTCAGTAGGGGTAGAATCTTCCTGGTGTTCTAGGATTTCTTCTACCCTTACTTGTTTTTTTGGAGTAGCATGGGTTTAAGTGGTGGTAGGAATGTATCATGTCCTCTTCTTTCCTGGAACACAAGGGGGCCTATTTTTATGCCCTCTCATTCTCTCAATGGTTGGTTTGCTACTAATTATCTCAACGTCAATATCACTATAATTCTATGGTGTAATAGAATTTGTCTCTTCTTAATATGAATTAGTAGATACTTTGTAGCCAAGGGATTCATGACAATATATTCTGCCTCCTTTGCAATTGCAATGGGTGGAGTCACTCAACATTGGGCTCATTTAGTGAAGTTGCAACCAGTGGAGTTGCAATGACTTCTTCCCAGGATTTTCTTGCTTTGTTTAGAGCTTGTACCATGAGTAAATTGATAAGGCCATGGTGAGAGATGAAATATCTTGGTATGTTTGCTTTTTGTGCATGGGCTTCCTTATTTTGCAGGGACTTGAGTAGGAAGTACAACATATTGACATTGTGACAGTGTCTGAGATGGTCAAGGAAACAAATAACAATGTTACCGATGAAATAGGTAACCTGACCTCAAAACGGGAACTCTAGCCCAAAAAGACTAAAAAAACATGAAAAAACACCCCAAAAACAAAAAAAGTGTATTCCAAAACGCACTTGGTTTTTTTTGAAGGTCAAATTTCAACATTTTATAAAATTATGCTAAAAACAAAATTGTTTCTTGAAAAAAGAATTGAAAAAACACCCTTAAAACAAAACCAGTTGATACTGGAATAACAAAAAAAAAAAATTGTGTCATATTTTTAACATTTTTAAAAATAGAAATAATATTTTTTAATTTTTAAAATTCAAACATTAAAATAAACTTAAAATTTAAGAAAAAAAAAATTTAAATATAAAAACATTTTAAAACTTAAAATTTAAAAATATATAGGAATAAAAAAATAAAAATAAAAACAAAATAAAAATTTTAATTCAAACATTAAAAAAAAACCTAAAATTTAAGAAAAAAATAAAAAATAAAAATAAAAATTTAAACATTAAAATTTCAAAATATATAGAAATAAAAAAACAAAAATATTGAATTAAAAAAAAAAAAAAAAAGAGTTAAAAAAAGAAAGAAATTATAAAAAAAATATATAGAAATTAAATTTAAAAAAAGAAAGAAAATGTTTATTAAATTTAAAAAAATAAATAAATAAAACAATTTTAAAATAAAAAATTAAATTAAAAGAAATATATTAAATTTTAATAAATTTAAAACTTTAAAATAAAAATTTAAAAAAAATAAAAAAAAATACATTATTTAAATTAAAAGTAAAAAATGAAAAATTAATTAAAAATAAAAAAAATGAAAAATAAAATACAATAAAAATATTAAATTTAAATTATAAAAATAATATATATATATATATATATATATATATATATATATATATATATATATATATATATATATATATATATATATATATATATATATATATATATATAAAAGAACTTAAATTAAATATATATATATATATTAGATTTTATTAAATTTAAAAAAAAAATGTTAATATTAAAATAACAAATTAAATTTAAAAAAGCAAAATATTAAATTTTAATAAATAAATGAATAAACAAATAAATTTTGAAATATAAAATAAATTTTAGAAAAAAATGAAAAAAAAAAAAGTTAAAAAACTTTAAAAATCAATTAAAAATGAAAAATTTAAAAAAAATAAATTTAAAAAAATATATATTAAATAAAAAATAAAATAAAAAACAAATTAATTTGAAAATATTAAGTTTAATTTAAAAAATAAAAATAAAAATAAAAAATAATAAAAAATTAAAAAAATAAAAAATCTAATTTTAAATACACAATTTTAATTGAAATAAAAAAATATAATAATTTTATGTAATTAAAAAAATAATAATACAAAAATTAAAAATTAAAAAAAATAAATATTAAATTGAAATAAATTTAAAAAAAAAATACAAAATTTATTAAATTTTAAAAAATTAAATGAAAACACTAAACATAAAATTTAATAATATATATATATATTTTTAAAATCAATTAAATAAAAAAATACAAAATTTAATAAAAATTATTAAAAAAATTTAGAAAAAAATAAATTAAAAACAAAAAAAATAAATAAAATTGAAAAAAAATTTAAAAACAAAAAAACAAAAAAAATTAAGACAAATTAAATTTCAAATATAAAAATTAAATTTAAAAAAAAAAAAAAGAATTTTTTGATCGTGGTGGCGCCGCCAATCGGCCTCCCGCCCAGGTGGCGGCGGAGGCCGGTCGCTGGGCAGGCAGGGAGGCTACATGCAGCCTCCCTACTCACCTAGCGACCGGCCTTCGTCACACCTAGGAGGCCCATTCCATCAATCGCCTCCCATCTTAAGGCACTTTTTGCTCCGCCGCCGACGCCTCCGCGCACCCGAGCGGAGAGGCCGATTCCAGGACCGCCTCCCACGCGCGCGAGGCGCCTTCCTCAGCCGCTGCGCGCCGATCGGGCCTCCGCTCCGCTGCCACTTAGGCAGGAGGCCGATTCCGGGAATCGCCCTCCCACGGCGCAAGGCCGATTCTGGGAATCACCCTCCCGCAGCGGGAGGTTGATTGAGGGTGATTCCCGGAATCGCCCTCCCACCTTGGGAGGGCGATTCTCGGAATTGGCCTCGCGCCGTGGGAGGGCGACTCCCGGAATTGGCCTCGCGTCGTGGGAGAGCGATTCCTGGAATCGGCCTCCCACTTAGGTGGCGGCGAAGGCCGGCCGCTGGGTGGGATTCCGGCCTCCTGCCCAGGTGGCGGCGGAGGCCGGCTGCTAGGCGAGCGGGGGGTTTGCATGCAGCCTCCCCGCCCGCCAAGCGGCCAACCTCTGCTGCCACCTGGGCGAGAGGCCGATTAGCGGTGCCACCACGATCAATTTTTTTTTTTTTTTTTTTATATATTTTTTAATTTGAATTTTTTTTTTAAATTCAAAAAATTTAAAATTATTTTTTTTAATTCAAATTTTTTATTTTAAATTTAATTTGTTTTAATTTTTTTGTTTTTTTTTTAAATTTTGTTTTTAAATTTAATATTTTAGATTAATTATTTTTTAAAATTTAAAATTTATTTATTAAATTTATTAGATTTTGATTTTATTTTTTTTTTAATCTTTTAGTTTATTTAGTTTTTCATTTTTAAATTTTATAAATTGTTTCATTTTTAAAAAAAAGAGTAAATTTATGGGTATTTGTTTTTTAATTATTTGCATGTGGTTTTTTTCAATTTTTTTTGTTTTTTAATGATAGTTTTTTTTATTTTAATTTTCTTTTTCAATTTTAAATTTTGTTTTTCTTTTATTGGTTTTTTTTCTTAATTTTAAAATTTGTATTTTTTTTTCTTATTATTATTATTTTTTTAATTTAAAATTTAAAATTTAATTTTTTCTTTTTTGTATTTTATTTTTTTTATCTAAATTTTAGTTTTGTAATTTAAATTATTTTTAAATTTTCTATTTTTTTTTTTTAATTATATGGTTTTTTTTTTGTAACTTAGAAAAAAATGTTTTTGATGTTTTTTTTTTTGGTTAATTTTTGTTTTTTTTCTTTAAATTACGTGTTTTTTTTTTCAAATTTTGTCATTTCTTTTGATATAATTTTCGAATATTTTTATTTTTATTTATTTTTTTATTTTTTTATTTATTTTTGTTTAAATTTTTATTTTTACGAGTTTATTTTGTTTTTTTTTACATTTTTATTGGTTTTTTTATTGTTTTTATATATTTTTTTTTATTTAAGTTTTGTGTTTTATTACCAACATGAAAATCACCACTCTAAAAAAAAAGGTTGGTGTTGCATCAATACGTTTCAAAATTAGCATGAAAATCACCGCTCTAAAAAAAAGTTGATGATGCATCAATTCGTTTCAAAATTAGCATGAAAATCACTAACATTTTAAAACAAATATTCATACTTCATAAATAAAAATATTAGTGTCAAAAATGTGCACAAAAAAAAGGGTGATTGTGCATCACCACTTTTCAAAATCGGGTACTTTTTATGCTACCAAAAAAAAGTAGGTAACAGTGCAGTTACCTATTTCATCGGTAATAGTGTTAAATGTTCATATTCCTCTAAACCAAATGAAGCACCTATACTGTTAGTAACCTAGTGAATTGACTATGGCTCAAAGTTTTTACTGAAAATTAAATATTAGTTTTAGCATTCACTAGATACATAAAGGAACCTCTCAACTGTCTATAAATTCACTAGATAGCCTGTTTATAATGTGGCAATGATACCAATGAATAAATGGTAAGAGGTTAACATGGTTTAATGTAGACTCTCCGACCCAGAGCCTACACGATCTCCTTGAGGCTCAGTCTGTATCATGTCAATATGGGGTGTAGCCTGAAAAGTAGAAACCAAAGTTAATAGAAAAGTTCGTGAAAAGAAATATAATAAACATTATAAATATGCTTAACGAAAAGTATCGATACCTGTGTCACGACTGGAACCTGAGAAGGAATAATCTCTTCAGGCAGCCCTTGATGTGTAGCTCTAACCTGAAAAATCCATAATGTTAATACTCATACCATATAAAATTATGTGACATAAATTCAATTTCAATTTGACTTACAAAAATATAGATAGATAGAAATGAATGTGGCACCTATACATGATCATGTCCATGATCTATAGAATGAGGACTAGGGGCAAGGCAATGTTCTTCTAGGAATGTTGTAAACTGCATAAGTTAAATAAATATATTGGCATAAGTTTTTGGATCTACTAAATGTATATACACAAAAAATAACTCATCTTATAAATTTGTATTTTAAAATAGATCAAAACATGCTTGTACATACTTCGCCCATAGTGTGCATTTGTCATGTAATGGATTTCTCATAGAGGTCTCTACATGAGGATGCATACTCCATAATCTCATCTCGCTCCATCTCCCTCAACACATCATCTGGAATACTCACAAATTAACGAACTCCTGCATTAGATGAAGGTTGGCTTGTCCCTAAGCCGACTTCCACCCCTCCTAAAGCATTTTCAATATGTTCTTGTATCTTCTCCCTCATTTGTGACACAACACTGGAGATAAGGGCTAACTCCTCTAGAAGTATAACTACCCTAGGTGGTCGAGGTGCTAAACGAAGTGCTGGAGGCCTAAACCCAACATCTCTCATAGCATCAGGTGGTTCATATGTACGAATTTTTCCAGCTCCATAGAATTTGGACCCAGTATTTGTATAGTTAGGGTCCATGTGCTCTCGAAATTGAGCAAACAACATCGTAACAAAATATTGCGGCACCTCATCATTATTTGGGAACTTCCCATATGCATATAGGAACTTCTCATAAATATAAGGTGAAATATTAGGATCATTTAATCTTGCAATCTTCAGACGTTTTTTGTCTTCAGGCCGCAAGTCAAATAGTGACAAGGTCATTTATTTAGTGACCCTACTTTTAACTTCATTGTAGGAGTGGATACCAATCATTGACACTCTCCTCCTATGCATCATGTCAAAAAACACTTGGGTTGATGGTCCAACCCTACGTAAGTCTCTATCAAACTCTCCAAATTGTGCAAAACAATTTGGAGACAATTTCGACTAGGGGTAGAGAGATTGCAACTTTGCAACTCATTGTGCAATCTCGTGGAATTCTCCCTCATCCCACCAACAGTAAGTAAGGAGATAGTATCTTCCCAAGGCAATTGCTTAGGAATATTACCGGGATGGGTGTAAAGGGAATCATAGCTCGGATTTCGAGCAAACTCATGAACCCTACGACCTCTACCCCTAGGAGGGAAAACACCACCACCTGTAACATGTTAAATTATTGCACATATTAAAAATTAAATAATTTATAAGCAAAATTTGTATTTAAAAAACTTGTCAGGTCATTTGAAAATACCTGGTGGAAAAACTATCTCTTCCTCTTCGCTCATACTAGGATGGTTCCCTTCCGAGGAATGAACGTCTCTAACACCCACTGTACAAAACATTAAATTTTTTTATAACACAAGTACATGAGATACACAATAAGCTTCACATTAAACATACATCAAACAATAAATTTTCCTTTAGATTTTACCTGGAGGAGAAGTATCCAAGCGTGGGATGGATGCCACAGGTTGAGACATTGTTCTCATTTTCCCCTCACTAGAAATAGGGCCTACCCCAACTCCTACATTTGCACCTATGGAGCATAATGTTTTCACATTAAACACATTTCATTTGAAAAAAAAAAAATTACCTGTTCAACATTGAATATAATGTAAAATTGAACGTTTTAACTAGCAATTGATCTAATGTGTACCTATACCGTGTATAAGATGATCCTCAGAATGGGATCTATGAAATTGGGGGCGAATGGGAATAGGTCTATGGGCCTCCTCTTGTTCGATTTGCTGTTTGGGTGCACGAGTCATATGAGTGCGTCCACCTGTGCAGGACAAAAAAAAATCGCATTAATCAAATTTTCACAACAAACAATAAATATAATCTACTTGAAAACATGACATAACTAAACAACCAATGTACCTGATAATCCTCCTCTCATGGAGGGGTCTCTGTAGGGCTCACCTGATGCCATTGTTGCTATAGTATCAAATCAAATTTCTACTCCTCATAAACAAATTAGAAAACAAATTATCAATCGACAGTCATGTCATCAGCTAAAAGTTCAACCAAGATAGAGTTTGTGGATTTATCTAAGATGGTAAAGCAGCTAAAAGGGATGTAGATTCACCTGAAATAGAAGTAACTAAAGGCATAGACTAAAGGTATAGACTGCGGATTGATGAAGCTAGTTTGAGAAGAATACAGTGCAAATACTTACAAGGTTACAATGCAGATATCGCAAGGATTGTGATGAATTCTGAAGTCTAATGAAAGGAAGGTAAATCTGTTATTTACCTTCCTATAATAAAAGTATTACTTCTGCTTAAATCATTTGTGTCATGTACACTTTGGTAATTGACTTGATGAAGGATTAATTAAGAAGAATCCATAAGAAAACAAGCTCACAAGTAATTATCAAGAAGAGAATTTATAACCCCTCCAGGTTCTCAACATGGTTTCAGAGCTATGGAAAAATATGATCACCTTATGGTTTTAGAGGAGTGGGATTCCCTGGGCATTATCTAATCATTATAAGTTTTGTATTTTTTTTTTGGAATTGGGTGAAACATTTTGGGTCAAATCTTGTTCTTTGTTTTTTGAAATAGGTTTTTGACTATATATATAGATTTCACTACTCAAACTTGTGATTCAAACAAATCCCTACCTGATTCTAAAAAAATATGCCTGAAAACCTTCTAAAAATTCCTTGGGATGCCTTAGGTACCTTGGCTTGGGAGTCAACTTCATTCAATGATTCAATTTTGCACCAATGCTATATTATGGTAAGATGTTTTTAATTTGGCTTGATAACTATTGAATGAAATTTATGTATAACATATATTTGACAAAAGGTAAATCTTAAATGTTTTCAAGTTTTCGTTTGTTTATTAGAATGGGTGGTAATTTATTTTTTTTGGGTGAAATTGAGGTGGTCTTCCACTTGATTTACCACTCCTCTTGCAATGGGAATGTACAAGGATGTGCCATTGGATTTCTTTGCAAAATGTGTATCATTTATCCTTCTCATTCTGAGTGTATTCATACAATAAAACTAAAGTAAAGGTGGGTGTGAAATATAAAAACTTACTAATTTTTATGCATGCCTTGCTCACCAAGATGAATTTCCAGAACAAGAAGTGCCCAAAACAAATTTATCTCCTCTCATCAAAAAATTTAGTGACCAATCAATGAATGAATGAAAATCACATTCCTTCTATAGGAATTTACATTTGGGATTATTTCCCTTAGTGCTCGGATGACCTATCACATCACTTGTTGGATGATGTGAATCCTGGCATCCAAACTAGTAGTGGAGGATACTTTCATTTGTCAAATCAAGCTTCTACCTCCCCAAATTATTTTCCTTCATCTTGACGTGAAATTTTTCCTATAGGTACCAACTCCCTAAATGATCCTCTATCATCCCAACATGATTTCAGTTTTGAAGCCACCACAATCTCCTTGGATTGCATCCTTTATGACTCCCTCCCATCTCACAAACACTCTATCCTCCCAAAAAATGTTATTCCCCCTCCATTTTTGGCGACATAATCTGAAAACCTTCTAAAACTATGCCTGGAAACCTTCTAAAAATTCCTTGGGATGCCTTAGGTACCTTGGCTTGGGAGTCAGCTTCATTCAATGATCCAATTTTGCACCAATGCTATATTATGGTAAGATGTTTTTAATTTGGCTTGATAACTATTGAATGAAATTTATGTATAACATATATTTGACAAAAGGTAAATCTTAAATGTTTTCAAGTTTTCGTTTGTTTATTGGAATGGGTGGCAATTTTTTTTTTTGGGTAAAATTGAGGTGGTCTTCCACTTGATTTACCACTCCTCTTGCAATGGGAATGTACGAGGATGTGCCATTGGATTTCTTTGCAAAACATGTATCATTTAGCCTTCTCATTCCGAGTGTATTCATACAATAAAACTAAAGTAAAGGTGGGTGCGAAATATAAAAAATTACTAATTTTTATGCATGCCTTGCTCACCATGATGAATTCCAGAACAAGAAGTGCCCAAAACAAATTTATCTCCTCTCATCAAAAAATTTAGTGACCAATCAATGAATGAATGAAAATCGCATTCCTTCTACAGGCATTTCCATTTAGGATTATTTCCCTTAGTGCTCGGATGACCTATCACATCACTTGTTGGATGATGTGAATCCTGGCATCCAAACTAGTAGTGGAGGATCCTTTCATTTGTCAAATCAAGCTTCTACCTCCCCAAATTCTCTTCCTTAATCTTGACATGACATTTTTCCTATAGGTACCAACTCCCTAAATGATCCTCTATCATCCCAACATGATGTTAGTTTTGAAGCCACCACAATCTCCTTGGATTGCATCCTTTATGACTCCCTCCCATCTCACAAAAACTCTATCCTCCAAAAAAATGTTATTCCCCCTCCATTGTTGGCGACATAATCTAAAAACCTTCTAAAAATATGCCTAAAAACCTTTTAAAAATTCCTTGGGATGCCTTAGGTACCTTGGCTTGGGAGTCAGCTTCATTCAATGATCCAATTTTGTATCAGTGCTATATTATGGTAAGATGTTTTTAATTTGGCTTGATAACTATTGAATGAAATTTATGTATAAGATATATTTGACAAAAGGTAAATCTTAAATGTTTTCAAGTTTTCGTTTGTTTATTAGAATGGGTGGCAATTTTTTTTTGGGTAAAATTGAGGTGGTCTTCCACTTGATTTACCACTCCTCTTGCAATGGGAATGTACGAGGATTTGAAATTGGATTTCTTTGCAAAATGTGTATCATTTATCCTTCTCATTCCAAGTGTATTCATACAATAAAACTAAAGTAAAGTTGGGTGCGAAATATAAAAACTTACTAATTTTTATGCATGCCTTTCTCACCAAGATGAATTTCAGAACAAGAAGTGCCCAAAACAAATTTATCTCCTCTCATCAAAAAATTTAGTGACCAACCAATGAATGAATTAAAATCACATTCCTTCTTCAGGCATTCCCATTTGGGATTATTCCATTAATGCTCGGATGACCTATCACATCACTTGTTGGATGATGTGAATCCTGGCATCCAAACTAGTAGTGGAGGATCCTTTCATTTTTAAAATCAAGCTTCTACCTCCCCAAATTTTCTTCCTTCATCTTGACATGACATTTGTCCTATAGATACCAACTCCATAAATGATCCTCTATCATCCCAACATGATGTCAGTTTTAAAGCCACCACAACCTCCTTAGATTGCATCCTTTATGACTCCCTCCCATCTCACAAACACTCTATCCTCCCAAAAAATGTTATTCCCCCTCCATTGTTGGCGACATAATCTAAAAAAATTCTAAAAATATGCCTGAAAACCTTCTAAAAATTCCTTGGGATGCCTTAGGTACCTTGGCTTGGGAGTCAGCTTCATTCAATGATCCAATTTTGCATCAGTGCTATATTATGGTAAGATGTTTTTAATTTGGCTTGATAACTATTGAATGAAATTTATTTATAACATATATTTAACAAAAGGTAAATCTTAAATGTTTTCAAGTTTTTGTTTGTTTATTAGAATGGGTGGAAAATTTATTTTTTTTGGGTAAAATTGAGGTGGTATTCCACTTGATTTACCACTCCTCTTGCAATGGGAATGTACGAGGATGTGCCATTGGATTTCTTTACAAAACATGTATCATTTATCCTTCTCATTCTGAGTGTATTCATACAATAAAAACTAAAGTAAAGGTGGGTGTGAAATGTAAAAACTTACTAATTTTTATGCATGCCTTGCTCACCAAGATGAATTTCCAGAACACGAAGTGCCCAAAACAAATTTATCTCCTCTCATCAAAAAATTTAGTGACCAATCAATGAATGAATGAAAATCACATTCCTTCTACAGGCATTTCCATCTGGGATTATTTCCCTTAGTGCTCAGATGACCTATCACATCACTTGTTGGATGATGTGAATCCTAGCATCCAAACTAGTAGTGGAGGATCCTTTCATTTGCAAAATCAAGCTTCTACCTCCCCAAATTCTCTTCCTTCATCTTGACATGACATTTGTCCTATAGGTACCAACTCCCTAAATGATCCTCTATCATCCCAACATGATGTCAGTTTTGAAGCCACCACAATCTCCTTGGATTGCATCCTTTATGACTCCCTCCCATCTCAAAAACACTCTATCCTCCCAAAAAATGTTATTCCCCCTCCATTGTTGGCGACATAATCTAGGTTTGTCATTATAACAAGAAATCCACATTCCCTCACATCTGATTTCTTTTTGGTGTAGCCATCATCTGAACTACTAGAATGGTTTATTGGGAGTTTCCTTTAGTCAAAACTAATAAATGGATAATTCAACAAATAACAAATGAACCCTCTAGTGCAGTAGTATTTTGAACCACCTACCTTGGGACTAGAAGAAAGACAAAGGAAATGTCTTAAGAGGAAAATGGAGGATCCCAAAATTATCCTAAGAGATATTAGACTTATTGACATACAACATATGGATGACTCCACCATTATAGGTCAATCTTCCAACATAAGATTTTTGATTGATTATCTAAAGAAGTGGATGACAAAGAAGTTTCATTTAGTGATAGGATACTCTCTATGTTTCCTCATAATTTCCATAAGATTGTATGCCTAGGTCACTTCTTCAAGGGTTAACACGAGAAAAATAGAGCATAAGAAATGGTTTTGGGGTACTTAGGCCTTATACCTTGAGAGTTGGAGAATGAATTTGACAACCATTCTAAGAAGTTATAGGTCATCCCCATCTCGATGCATATGCTAGGACTTCCTATTCATCTCTATTTTTATAAAAAAAAATCAAAAGATAGGAAATATTTTGGGGTTTATCTATAATGTTAACTTCTCAGTTCTAGTGAGCAGATATATGGCCATGGCCAAAAACCTGGTGGGTCTAAACGTGGTGTAAGGCGCGGGAGACTTCATCACCATAAAATGAGACAACTTATTCTATTACCAACCACTTGACTATGAAGTTTTTCCATTTGAGAGTACGAAATGTAGAATATATGAACATTTGGTTGTTAAATCATCAAAATTTCTCTTTCGCTTTCCTTTAATATTATCATTACTTGTTTCCACAGACTTCGTCTTCTAATTGGTCAAACCTGGGTCCGTCTGCGAGAGAAATGTTCTCCATAATCTATTTTAAAAGGCTCCCTATTATAGCTAGCAGAAATCAAACCCTCTATCTTAAAAGACGAGGATTTTTTTCATAAAAAACATTGCAGTGTTTCAAAGCTTGAGAATGGTTTCCAGCTTTGTATTTGTGATGAGCAAGAGCCATTAAAATATCTTAGTCATCCTTTTAGATTCACATGTCACCAGAATTTCTCTTCCTTTTAAAATATTTGGTAGCAAAGACAATATGGAGGTTTATACAAGGCGAGGTTTTATGGGCCGAGATGACAAAAGGAAAAATTCTTGGAGAAGAACCAGCGGACAGGGTTTTTTTGCAAGGCAATAGAACCACATCTCCAAAAAAAGAAATATTCAATGCTCAGCTGAAGACGCTTACCTGGTTGGCTAGATGATAATGTGGCTCAGCGGCAACAGCTCCAGTCCAAACGATAGCAAAAAAGACAGCCCGAAAATGTAAACAACAGTGCATAATTTCGGGTGAGTTAAGAAAATTGGGGTTTTATTATAAGAATAGAACTCTCAGACGAGAGTTAAAAAACTCTCAGACGATAGTTAAAAAACTCTCAGACGATAGTTAAAAAACTATCGTCCGAGAGTTTTTTTTAACTCTCGTCCGAGAGTCTTCCCGAGAGTTTATTTCAACACAACTCTCGGACGAGAAAATACCTAACTCTCGTCCGAGAGAATTTTAACCCCGGTTAAGTCCAACCAAATTCTCAGCCGAAATATTAAAAATCTCTCAGATGAGAGTTTTAAAAACTCTCGGTCGAGAAATAGAGTTGACTATTTTCTCAGACGAGAAATTAAAAATTTCCCCCAAATTCTAGCCCTCCACCAAAGAGTGTTTCCCAACTTCGGGATTTCACCCTTATACTACATTAACCATGAAATTGTCAACATTTAGGGCACACTTTCCATCACATTTGTAGAGAAAATTACAATAGAATATCACATTTTTCTTTTCATATCTAAATTTTCCTATATGTAACAACTACCTTGTGCCTCATAGTTTAAATTTGTGCAAGGAGGAAGAGAGGAGGAGTGTTAAGGTGCAAGCTATAATAACAAGAGAAAGATGAATCTTGTTTGGGACATGAGAATCTTGTTTGGGACTTGAGATAGATTCATTAAACTTAATAAAACAAAACTCACCATACTTTGATTTTTTAAAATAAATATCTTAAAAATTAGAATATCAATTTAATACATTTTACTGAATTACACATTTAACAACATTCATTTAAAAAAATACAAATACAAATTACTATTTTAAATAAAAATACTACAACATATTTAACAATATTGATTTTAAAAAATACAAATACAAATTACTATTTTAAATAAAAGTATTTTAAATATAATTAGTTTAGATCTAGATTATTTATGAGAGGGATCAATTCTATTTTCAGTCTAAAAGAAGTTTGCATATCAAGTCATTTAATCCCTCTTGGTTCTTGGTAGATCTATAGTTAATATTGATCTAGGACATCTTAATTTCCCCCTTTAAATAAACTATGATTCCCCATGAATACCATGGGTCAATACCATGGGCTGTTTTTATAGTTTATTATTATTTTATTATTTTTACTTTTTATTGTATTTTTACTTAGTTAAGATTTTCAGTAAATTATGTCAATCTTTTTATTTAATTTACTTTTATTTTTATTTTTGTGTAATTTGACATAGTCTCACCAAAGACTAAATTCAATCTAACTTATTAAAAAGAAAAAAAGAAAAAAACTAACATAATAAAAAACATATTTATAATATTTACTTGTGAATATAATGGCCTAAAACATTTCAATCGTCTAACATTTGATCCAATAACTCACACATGGACACAGTGGCAGCTAAGAAAATTGTTTTTAAATAAAAACACCTTACAACATAAAAATATAAACACAATTTTATAATAATATATATACATTATTATAAAAATGTAATATATTTTTATAACAATTTGCTTATATTGTTTTAAAAATATAATACATTTTTATTTTATATTTTTATAAAATTGAGAAATAAAAATACAAAAATAAAAATGAAACATTTTTAAACAAGAAAAGTGAAGAATATTCACTTCCTTATATCATAAAATTGTTGTTTTATGATATGCATTTCGTAATTAAAAATAAACATATACATATATGACAACATATACATTATTATACATACACATTATATATGTAATGATATGTATATAAATAAATGATGTAAAGTGTATATATCTATCTGTCACTTTATTATAAGTTATATAAAAATATAATAAGGAAAAAACTAATTAATTATTAAGTTTTTTTTTCAAAAAAATTGAACTTTTATATTTATTTATTTATTACACTGAAAGTGTATTCTTTTGAAACACTTCTCATTAGTTGGAGCAAACAACTGTCATTACACCATAGGCCACCATCTGTTTTTTCTTTTTTCTTTTTTCACCATAGTTACTAAGTTCGGTTGTATCAAATCAATTTGGAAATTTTCCAATACAATTCGGTTTGCTGATTTATTCGTCAATTCTAATACAGTACGGAGCTTTTTGATTACTCAAAAAAAATTATATTTGGTAGATTCAAGCTTCGTTCCTCCACTAATATATGCAATATTGGGGAGCTCAAAGGATCTTGCAGTAGGCATGATCGCCTTTGTGTCGATTCTTCTTCGTTCAATGCTCAGCCATGAGGTCTCGCCCATTCATAACCTCGAGCTTTATGTACGTTTGGCAATGACTACCACCTCATCCTTGGCATTTTCAGGTATAAACTTATACATTTATATACTCTTAGATTTAGTTGAATATTTTAAAATTTGAGATTTAGAAGATTTCATATTCCATAATAGTTTCAAAATCTATCATTGACATAAAAAATAAAAGCCCATTATTCAATAAAACTATGCTCCTGAATTTTTTCAATTACTATTTTCTGATTTGATATTCTATGGAATAGGTTAGGGTTCATCATAGACCTACTTTCTCATGCAACTATAGTGGGATTCATGGCGGGTGTGGCCACTGTTGTGTCATTCATGGCATGCGTGGCCACTGTTGTGTCCCTTCAGTGGCTCAAAGGCATCTTTGGACTTAAGCATTTTACTGCTAAGAAAAACATAGTTTAGCTGATAAGGTTTCCCTAGATCAATAAATTTATTTTCTTCAATTTCAATCTCATAAATTTGCCACTGATCAGGCTTGCTGATGTTGGAAAACTATCTGTGTGTGCAATGGAGATGGGAAACCTTTGTGCTTGGAGTATTCTTTCTAATTTTACTTATGACTGCCTGTTATATCGTCAATAAAGCCTGCTTTATATCTCAAGAGTACCATTTATGATGAAAAATGAAAAGATATATTTTATATTGATAAAAATTTGTGAAAAATACTATTTCATATATATTCTTATTCAATTTTGATAGATTTATGCACTTTCTGAAACAAAAATGCTAATAAAGATATTGTGTTGTGGTGACGGAGTAAGTAAGAAATTCCACGGTTATTCTAGATCTCTGATGCAACTCCTCTAATATATGTCATTATAGGTAGTCGGCTGGTTAATTTACCAAGATTTGTGCTCTAATTTTAATTCAGGTGGGCTCTAATTTTAAAGATCAGAAAATTTTTAAATAGAAAAAAATTATATTAAAAAAAAATAATAATAAAAAACAAAAAAATTGCATTAAAACATTTTTGGAAAAAAAATAATAATATCTAAATTTATATTAAAAAAATTTCATACAAAAAAAACAACCGTGGACATTTTTGAAAAAAAGGAAAAAAAACGATAATTTCTAAATTTACATTATAGAAATTTCATATTAAAAAACAACCGTGGACATTTTTGAAAAAAGGAAAAAAAACAATGATTTCTAAATTTACACTATAGAAATTTCATATTAAAAAACAACGTGGTTGAAAACAATAAGTTTATAAAAAAATAGCAGTTATAAGTGAGTTTTGTATTAAAATGAAATGTTTTTTCTCTTTCCACTTTTTTTGAAGAGCAAAAAATCCATACTCTTTCCTCCCACAATTATTTTTGCATGGCTCTACAACAATTATTGGCCCATATGTACCCTTTTTGTTAATGATTATGAGTAGGATTAAACTCTTCAATATAGTATTTTTTCTTTCACCATAACTCTTTATCCAAATACACTTGTGAAATTTATCCATAAATTGTGATTTAATATTGTTTAAAATATATTTTTAATTATAAATAAATTTATTTTGGAAACAAATTCTATTATTTAGTCAAATTGTAATTTTATATTTTTAAATTATTATTATTATCATTATTACCCTTTTTGTTAATGATTATGAGTAGAATTAAACTCTTCAATATATATTTTTTTCTTTCTCCCTAACTCTTTATCCAAATACACTTGTGAAATTTATCCTTAAATTGTGATTTAATGTTGTTTAAAATATATTTTTAATTATAAATAAATTTATTTTGAAAATAAATTCTATTATTTAGCCAAATTGTAATTTTATGTTTTTAAATTATTATTATTATTTTATAAACAAATTCAACTCACTTAGAAATAATAAAAATAAAAAATAAAACTAACAGGTAGAAGATTTAAAGAACAATTTTTTGGTTTAGATCCATTTTAACCATAAATTTACCAAGTTTATGATCTATTTTCTTGATATGTGAACTTCTTTTAGAATGTAAAACTTGAAAAAAAATATGCAAGTGAAGAGATAGCTTGGATATAAATATTTATATAAGATTTATACATAGTGGTATGATTAGAAAAAATGATTTAACCAGGCTTGAGAAAGACATAAACACAAGTGTGAGACTCTTGCAAATCTGAACACTTTTCCTCCCCTCCATCCTCCACCCTTTAGATTGTTATTTTTCTTTTACTATAACATTTTTACAGAACATCATAAACATATTATACTTTTTCTGTGTATCTTTGCATCTTTTAAGAAAACTTCTATAATATATATATATATATATATATATATATATATAGATATATATATATAATTTTCGATGTTGAGGTTTTAAAGGAAATAGATCAACTTACGTGGGAGGTGGATTGACTCTTATAAATTGAATTATAAGCGTAAAAATCTATTTTCCTTTCTTCGGATTCTTTCTTTGATTATTTACAAATTATAATCATAAGGTTAGAATGGACAAGATTTAACGGTAACCTTCGATCCAACTTCAGCAACTAACCTTGGTGGTGTATTCCTCGAGCAGAGAAGTGCGACGTTACCTGATTTTATCCCGACTCCAGCGATAACCATTGACAGCAGTCCCCTACCCGGCTCTGGAAACTAAACCCGACGGTATATTTCTATGGGCAGAGTAGTAATTATGAGCATGTGCAATCCCTAGATGGCTAAAAAGTTGGCAAACCTTGAATATAATGCTCATGCGCATTAAAAGCACACCTCAAATCCTATTTGTTTGTGCGTGTGGTATCATTCTATTTTACTTCATCTCCTTTGTCGGTTCGAGCATGGAGATCCCTCCAAAAGTCGGATTGGAGGCTTTTGCGTTTCAATATGACAAGAGTAGAGCACTTATTAACGAGCAAATCACGGCTCTGGGGCTCCGAAATCAACCAGGATGGAGCACATGGTAATTCTGGAAACCAAGGGTCTCTTCCCTCACGTCTAAGATACAATATGACTACATGGTAGAGAATATAGGATGGTAAAGAGTTGGGCGTCCTAAAATGCTTGCAGAGATGACTATTCAGTTTTACAAGAAGGAAATTGTCTGGCCTATTTGGTTAAGAGACATACCTCTTACGGTCTGGAGGTGGTACATAGGAGATAGTCTTCCTTCTTATATTCTCTTTTATTTCCAACTCAAGTCATGGATAAGGTCATTTCAGTTAGGGTCAGTTATTACATTCCTGTTGGCTATTCGAATGCACATTATCACTATTAATGTAAACCAGCATTTGCAGTTCATGTTAGCGGAATTCATATTAGTTATAAACTTTCTAAGTTAAAAAGAGTCTCATATTCGAGTCGTTATCCTTTCGCTAGATTATATTTTTTCGTACTCTTTACTCACAACTCTGAGTATTGTCCCTCCTTTTAACTCATCGCAGTTATTCTTCTGCAACTCCTTAGAATTTGGACTTAGTAGGGATTTCGTTTCATTGTCCAGTCTTGGTTTGAGGGATACGCGTAGTCTAAAAAGGCTGTATTTTCGCTCAGAATCTGGGAATAATTTTTAGAAAATCTGGTAAAGATTTGTCCAAAATCTTGTTTACAGTTGTTAAACTTTAGTATTGTGCGTGCCTAGATAAAAACTGAACTGAATAGAAATTGCAGCTCACAGATGAGTACTGCACCTGGAGACTGCACTCAAACGGAGAGTACACTCTACATTCATGAGTGGAATGATACAACTATAAGTACATCACAAAGAATCAGGGAGTTGTAAACAAACTCCTATATCCTAGGAACTAATCCTAACTTAAGGAGCTATGTTACAACAATGTAACCATTTCTCCATTAATATACAAATAATATTAATTATTTCCAACTCTCCCCCTTAATGGAGAAAGGATTACCCTGAATTCCTAACATCTCTCTAAACAATTCAAACTTTATTCTCCCAAGAGGCTTAGTAAAAATATATGCCATGTTGTCACAAGATTTACAATATTCAACAAATATTTCCTTTGACTGAAGTTTTTCTCAAACAAAATGGAACTGAGTATCAATATGTTTGGTGTTTTTGTGAAATACTGAATTGTATGTTAACTTGATAGTGCTCTGGTTGTCACTTTTAATGGTAGTTGCTTCTTTTTGTTTTTCTCCCGCATCAGTGAGAAGTCTTCTCAACCAGATAGCTTCACATGTGGCTGCACACAATGCTTGGTACTCAATTTCAGCTGAAGATAAATTTATAGTGCTTTTCTTTTTGCTGCTCCATGCTATGACCCTGGATCCAATGCTAAACGCATAACCTGCGATGGATCTTCAATCATCTAGGTTACCTGCCCAATCGAAATATGAAAATCCTGCTAAAGTAACATTAGATGTGTCAGTGTATAAAATGTCATAATCACTAGTACCACAAAGATACCTCAACACACTTTTTGCTGGAACCCAATGACTTTCGAGAGGTTTAGACATGAATTGGCTCAACACACTAACATAGTATGCCAAATCTGGTCTAGTTGTAGTAAGATATGTCAAACTACCAACTAGCTGTTTATACTTAGTGGCATCCACCTCCTTAGTGTCATCGTCACTGCACAACTTCAAATTCTGCTGTAGTGGTGTTGTTGTTGATTTACATTGCTCCATCCTGAATCTTTCTAGCAGAATTCTGGCATACTTCCATTGAGTAAGAAAGTTTGTCCAGAATCTCTCCATACTTCTAGACCCAAACAATAATGGAGATTTTCGAGATATTTCATTTCAAATACTTGCGACATCTGTCGTTTGATTTCTTTGATCAGAGTATCTGCATTCCCTGTTATAATCATATCATCCACATACAAAGAAATAAAAATAATTTTCCTTTGTTTATTATACTTGGTATACAGATTTGGATCATTTAAGCTTCTATGAAAACCATGTTGTAAGAATAATGAATCGATCTTCTCATACCACGATCTGGGTGCTTTTTTTAAAACATATAATGCATTTTTCAATCTACAAAAAAGATGTTCCTGCCCCTTTTTAACAAACTCTTCAGGCTGAACTAAATAAATCTCTTCTTTCAAATCACCATTCAGAAATACAGACTTAACATCTAACGGGTGTAGCTTCCACTTATATTTTGTAGCTAAATATATTAGTATTCTAATGGTATTTAATTTCGCTACATGAGCAAAGGTTTCATCGAAATGTATTCCCTCTTGTTGTGAATAACTCTTTGCTACCAGTCTAGCTTTAAGAATTTTTATACTCCCATCTGCATTCACTTTAGGTTTATACAACCACTTACAACCTATGAGTGTTTTTCCTTCAGGTAATTCAGCTAAATCCCAAGTATGGTTTCTAGTAATTGATTCAATTTCTTCATTCATTGCAACCCTCCATGCATCAGATTGACTTGCTTCTTTATAATTTAAGGGTTCTACAATGTTTAGAATACTTGTCATTAAAGCATAGTCTTTCAATCTGGCTAGTAATTGAGTCTGCCTACCTGATTTCCTCAGTAGGGGACTTATCTCAAATATGACTGCTTCAGACTTATACGGACTTTCCTTATTGACTACATCACCTATTTCTTCTTCTTATTTTTGCTCCTACTCCTGATTATCCCTGCTATCTTCTTCCATCAATAATGGAATGTGTCATTCATCAATACTGTCATCCTTTCCTTCCTCAACCTGTTCATGAAATATCACATCTCGACTTGCAAATATTTTATGAGTCACATGATTAAATAACTTATATGCTTTAAACTCAGTGCCATATCCTACAAAGATACATTTCATGGCTTTAGGACCTAAATTCTTTCTATCCACCTTGGGTATATGGGAAAAATATTTTGACCCAAATACTCTTAAATGACTTACTGCTGGTTTGAATCCATATAATGCTTCAAAAGGAGTTTTGAAGCCAAGACATTCAGTAGGACTCCTATTCTTTAGATAAACAGCAGTGTTGATGGCTTCCACCCAAAAACCATTTGATAGACCCTTACCTTGAAGCATACTCCTTGCGCACTCCACAAGAGTTCTGTTCTTTCGTTCTGCCATTCCATTCTGCTGTGGTGTATGAGGCATTGTAAGTTGTTGAACAATCCTATGATATCTGCAAAAATTCATGAACTCTCCTGACTTGTATTCTCCCCCTTGATCTGAGCGGAGAATTTTTATACATTTTCCTGTCTTCTTTTCCACCGAAGTTTTAAATTCTTTGAAACACTGAAAGATCTGATTCTTTTTACTTAAAAAATATATCCAAGAGAATCTAGTGCAATCATCAGTAAACAGAAGAAAATAATATGCACCACCTAGCGACCTGGTCTACATAGGTCTGCATATGTCTGTATGCACCAACTCTAGAATATCTCTTTCCTTTCTATTAACATGTAGAGGAAATTCTTCTCTATGCATTTTCCCTAATGCACATGCATCACAATCTAACTAAACACTATGAAAAACAGGGAGTCCATCGACCATACCTTTTCTTTGAAGTAACATGAGGTCTTGCAAATTAAGGTGACCGAATCTCTGGTGCCAGAGGTTTTCGTCTGTCAATCCAGTTGCAACCATGGCTTGTTGTGGCATGCTTTCCACATCTAGTCTGTACAGGCTCCCCACATGCACTCCTGATGCAATTTTTTCCATCTTTCTATCTTTTATGACACAATGGGTCTTGAAGAATTCAAATAACATATCCTGATCAGTTATCATAGATACAGAGATCAAATTTTTCCTAATCCCGGGCACATACAGTACATTCTTAAGATGTCTAATGTCACCACTAGGTAACTTTACCGGAATATCACCGTACCCTTTGATCTCATATCCTCTGTCATCTCCTAAATAAATTTTAGATCCACATGAAGTTTCTTCAAGAAATTCAAACCATTCTTTCTTACCTATCATATGTGAGGATGCACCAGAATCGACATACCATATGTCGTCCTCATCTTCCTTAGAAGCTGAAAGAGCACAATCAGCTGTAAATAGTCGAAGTTCATGACTGTGGTCTTCATCTTCATCAACAAAGTATCCTTTTGCCTACTTTTCTTATTCCTTGCTTTGTTTGTCTACCTCTTATAACAGTCCCAAATTTGGTGGCCAATTTTCCCACAGTAAAAACATTTCTTGTTTGAAAAATTGTTTACAGACATACCTCTAAATGGTCTCTTTTGAAACGTGCTTCCTCCTTTATGTTGCTGCTGTTGTTGTTGCTACTGTGGCTGCTATTGCTGTTGTGGCTGCTTCCCTCTAAATTGTCGCCTCTTCACCATCAAAGCAAGATCATCAAACTGTGGTTTTAAATTCTGCCACCGCTCTTCTTCTTGTAGCAATATTGTTGTCAATTCTTCAAATGTAGGGGGTTTCTCCCTTGCTGCCAATCCTGTGACGAACATCTGATATTCATGCTTCATTCCATTCAATGTAATTGTGACTATATCGGAATCAGACACCTTCTCTCTGATGTCTCCCAATCTGTCCTTCAGGTCTTTAACCCTCACAATGAATCCAGCAGCAGATTCATTCTCCTCCATCCTCTTCGCAAACAGCTTGACTTTGAGAGACAAGATGCGATTTGTATTTTGTGTCTGGTATAAATTCTTGATTGTCGTCCAAATCTCAGTGGAAGATTTTCCATCTCTAATATGTGGGATAATATTGTCCTTAACAGACATCTTCAATATAAATTTTGCTTTGTTTTTCCTTTATCCCAGCCTTATTCCTGTGCAATTTTTCCTGTTGTCGAACTCGGTCTCTGCTTATCGCCTATGACAATCGACCACGCATTTTCTCCCTCAAGAAATGTTTGTAGCTTGAACTTCCAATTGGTAAAATTAGACCCATCGAGTTTGCTAGACTCGTTGAGATATGATTCTATTCTATTATTCATACTAAATTGATAAGCTTTTAGATCCTCCAATCAATAATTCTAACCAACTGAATAATTACAAGCTACACTAACATAAATTCAATACATACCAGATCTTGATTACAGATCTACCACCAACCTAGTCCGATCTCATGATCCACCACCACCGGGTGAGTAGCATGTGCTGAACCTCCAGCAAATTTGTTTGCGACTCAGATCCACCACCACCGGGCGAATCGCATGTGTAGCACCTCAAAAAAAAAAAATGTGCCTGTAACTCTGATCTACCACCACCGGGAAAATTCGCAACTCCGATCTACCACCACCGAGAAAATCTATAACTTCGATATACTACCACTAGGCAAATCCTCAACTCCGATCTACCACCACAGGGCAAATTTGCAACTTTGATCTACCACCACAGGGAAAATATGCAACTTTGATCTACCACCACCAGGCAAATCTGATGTGTAGAATCTCCAAAGAGAGAGATTGGCGCTTTTCCGAGGCAAAAAATCCGTGCCCAAATAAAAATCTATGGGAGCCACCAAATTGGCGCGGGTATGGCTTGAACAGACACGCCAATCACATGTTCCAGCGCGATGGCACGAGTATGGACCTAACAGTCGCGCTAATTGCACGTTTCGGCGTGACTGTCAATGGAAAAAGAGCGCCAACCCTCTTCTGCTCAAAGATTAATCAATCATCCGAGACCTGTGAGCATGAAGCTCCTGTGAGAACAACGCTTTTGTGTACACCGTAGCCACGAAGGCTCTGTAGCCACTAAGGCTCTCAAAAACAAAACAGGCTCACCCAATCTGAGCTCTGATACCAAGATAAAAACTAAACTAAATAGAAATTGCAGCTCACAGGTGAGTACTACACCTGGAGACTGCACTCAAATGGAGAGTACACTCTACATTCATTAGTGGAATGATACAACTATAAGTACATCACAAAGAATCAAGGAGTTGTAAACAAACTCCTATATCCTAGGGACTAATCCTAACTTAAGGAGCTACGTTACAACAATGTAACCATTTCTCCATTAATATACAAATAATATTAATTATTTCCAACTTTCCCTAAGGGTTTTTGATAGTGCTGAATCCATTTCCACTATAAAAAATGGATTCCAAACCCTCCAACTACCTGATTTCTTGAATTTTAGTTGACCCGATTCTGGCAATTTTCTGCCTTCCGAGCTATTTCATAGCCTCGGTAGACAACTCCTTGAGGGATATGGTAGACATGTACCTTTTCGATTTGGCTTTAAATGGGTGAGTTATAGTCACATATTCGCACAATTTCTAGTCCATTTTAGTGCTTCTCGGTCTACAAGTCACGCTTTTTTCTTGTCATATTATTACACATGGAGTTACTCTTTTGAGAGTTGTCTTGTCACATATACTAGGGTATTGTACTGCAGTAATTCAATGGCACCAAGGTTACGTGCCTCAAGTCATAGAGGAGGCTCCTCGAGGCTCACTCCTTACGTCACTAAAGACTATTTGGTGGGAATCTATTGCTAATTTTTTTTTATGAATCGCCTTTAGAATATCAAAAAGAAAATCTTTAGTTAGAGGAAAAATAATTTGGTGATCAAGCCTATTTTTCGGATATGGACATTGTGTCAAATGGATCCTAGATCCAAGGAAGTTTCATAGGAGAAGAATACATTTCTTACACTCCATTACTCATCATTGCCAAATGGAAATCTTACTTAATATGGTTATAAGATATAAATATATAGACAAATACAAACTCTTTGTAGGCCAAGCAGACATCAAGTGAATCCTCAGTTCTAAGAGACATCCAGTATAATTTGGATGATATAGTCGCTAGATTATTCAACATTGAGCACTATATAGTTTCAAATTCTAATACTAAGTCAAATAAGCCATAAGATATACTTGGGGTTATAAATGCACCAAATCAAGCAACTTCACAAGCCAACTCATCTGCATCTTCTCCAGTGATAATTTGGACTAGGAAGTCCAACAAAAGTTTAAAGGCGGTTTATTTTTGTTCAATTTCGTCTTCTTTAGTTTTTGAAAATTTTGTCTTTGATATTACATATATGTTATTGGAAAATATCACAATGTGTTTGTTTTGTTTTGCTATCATCCTTAGGATTTAAATTTTTTGTAAAGGATGATATAAGGATAGAAGTGATGTAGTAGATCGGTTTGGCTATTCTTCAAGAGCTAGCTATCTAGTGTTATCTATTCTCATGGTCTACAGGTACAATCAGTATGTTGTGATCCGGAAATGTAAATTTTGATCAATTGTAAACTATTTTTTTTTATATCAATAGAAATCCAATAACAAGTTTAAAATAAAATAAATAAATAAAATTAATTATCTACATTTTTATTCAAATGATTTTACCTCTATTTTGGTACTCAATTGACTATTATGACAACCTTTAAATAGTAGATGGTCCTTCAATGTTTGTTGTGATTTAGGAGTTGTGAAGTATGGTGATTAAGGTAACAAGTATAAAAAATATGTCCATTGACAAGGTATTTCATGTATTAAAAGATAAGTCGCATGTCAAGGAACATGGTATTCCATGTGTTAAAAGATAATTTATTTTTAATTAATTGTGTAATTTAATTTATGTTAAAAAAAAAAATCTTAATAATTTTTTTTATTAATCACAACTTTGTTTGTCTAAACAATTTAACACACACACACATATATATATATATCAAATAATTTTATTTAATAATACATATAGAGTTTTGTTTATATGAAAAAAACATAATGCATTTAAAAAAAAAAATCTTCAAACCCAAGAAAAATGAAATGTACATCTTGATTGATTGAAATTTTGATTTTTCTTTTTTTTGTTTTGTTTGAAGTGGGACCATTTATATTAAGATGAAATCACAATGTTAATAGTAGAATCATAACTATTTTAACAATTTAAAATGGAAACATCATATTATAACGTCTATTAAAAAACTAAAAATAGTTGACTTGCAATTCTGACTTATAACCTATGTATGGAGATTTTCTAAATTAAAACTAGATGTTGCTAAAGACTTCCTTATACCATGGTCACATAATAATTCCACCATCACTCTTAATAAATTCTTTGAAGGATGTAAGTCTAGTGATTATTCTTGGAAGAAAGCTTAGGAGTATCATGTATGTCGAGCCAAGAGAGAATCATCCGGTCTCTAAAAGAAAACATTATGGCTTAGTACAGAGATGCAGTTAACATCGAGTTTAGATCACTAAGACAAGCTGACATACAACGGAGAGAGAAATCCCTCGAGATGGAAAACACAAGGTTTTAAAGAGTAAGACTAGAACAACTACTATCCAAACAAAAAACAAGAGATTTACAATGACCAAAACAAAGATACAAGAGATTTGAAAATAGGTGGTTGAGCCCTAGACCAAGCACCCAAAAACAATAGTTTGTCACTACTCCCTAAAACCTTGTGGAAGGCACCAAACCCGCCAATATTTGTCACCCCAATTTCAATTAAAAATGCAAATATCTCCCAACTAAGAGAGTGTTTCTGAGAGAAAGGTTGTGGCACTACAAATAGATAAATTCCAGAAAGAAAGACAAAGATCATGTAAAGCTTACCATCAACATTAAGAATACAACCAACCAAGAAAATGTAGAGCTTGGATCCCTCCAAAATAAATCCCTTTGTTCTTAAAGTTCTTGTAAAAAAAATCCAAATTTCGATATTATGCCCTAACACGTAGTGTATATTGCTTAATGTGATGGCATTCCCATGAAAAACCATCAATCCAACTATCGTCATTTCGGGTTCAATCACATCAAGGTTAGGCATACAACTATCATGATTATCAAAGCCTCCCATGAACTAATTTCATTCTCCTCATACCAAATCCAACGTCAGATCCTAGCACCAAATAAGCTTTTAATGCCATACATACCCCTTGTCAAATGTCCACGGATCACACATCATGTTCACTAATAACCAATCAACATGGGTTGATACGTTGATGAGCTAAAATCTACACCTACCTTCTTCTTTTTTTAACCATTGAAAAATAAAACAATACGTAAAATGTCATTGTCCTTATGAACTCAATTTTTTATGGGTTTTTTTACGACTCGTAATTATGAGGCTTGAATATATCAAACAAAAGCCTATTTATTCAAGGTTTTTGAATGGAGGGATTCACTTTTTAACTAAAACTATTTAAAAAAAAAATAATGTTGCTTTATAAGATTTATGGAATAAGAGAATGCTCTTTGTCAATACATTATTATACAAAATTATTGACAAAGATAAAGGTTAGCCCCAATGTTATATGAAATAATTCATTGATCCACTTACAATATGTAATATTGTGCTTAGATATACTATAAAGAAGATTTTTTATTTCTTACATGTTACTTTTAAACTCAACTCTTCTCATGAAATTTGAACCAACGATCTAATAAATATTTATAATTTAAAATATGTTATTTATAAAATATTAATAAATTAAATTATAAATAAAAATAAAAACTATAAAAATACTTTATAAAGATAACAACAATATTAATAATAATAATATCATAATAATAAAGAATATATTTTAAATAAATTAAATTTATTTAAATTTATTTTTCATAAAATTTGAATTTACATAAATAAGATAACAAAATATAAACTCAATTAATTTGTAGGAGGAATTTTTATATAAATTTATTTTTTTAATTTCTTATTATTAATCATCACAATAAAGAAATACTATTATAAAATTTTAAAAATTAATAATCTAATAATTAAAATTAAAAAAAAATAATATGACAATACAGGGGAAAGAAGATGATAAGAAAAAGGATGAACGTGAAGACTGTGAACCCTTTTATTTCTCTTATTATGGAGAGGTTATTTATGTCCCTTTTGTTCATCAATAATGAAAAAATAAAAAAATAAATGAAATTATTGTTTTTTTCTTTTCTAAATTGAGTTTAGGTTAGGCTAACCTAAATTTTAGATAAAAAATTGATATATCTATTAATAAGATGATTGTGGGAACCTCGATCAAACTTAAACGACCCTTAAATGGAATCAAACATTTTACTAAATAATACACGACGTGCTTCAATATCTATTATAGTGAGAGAAAATTTTGAAATATATGCATAATTATATTTTGTTTACATTATTTTAGTGAGAATGTTTAATATATTAAAAAAGTTAACATTTAGGTAAGAGGGGAGAAAGCTTACATTGTAAGCCAATGCATTACTTAAACTTAAAATCAGGAATTTAATATAATTTTGAATTGTGGATATACTTTTTTAATATATAAAATAGTTATAATTAAAAAAAAAAAATTATTTAATATCAATTTTTAATTATAATTTAAAATTTAATAATGCTATCAAGTTGCAGAAGGAAGGGTTATAATTTTTTAATTACCTGTGACCTATAATGTTTCAATAGTACGTGTTCATACATAAAGCAATCTTCCTTCGTCGTGTTTTTAGTCAAACCAACCATAAAATAAAGTTAGAACAGATATAAGTAATGATTGTTGGGGAAATAGTAGACAATCAATTGCTCTCATGATTATAAAATAAACGTAGAACACACTGTATGTATATATACAAGTCATGATTGCTGGCGAAATATTACATGATCAATTGCTCTCATGATTATAAATAGTGCCCCAAAAACGGAGATCCATGTGAGCGAGGGGACAATATTTGAAATAAGATGCCCTCAAATTTAGTGCATACAAGTCAACAGACTAAAGCTCATTTCAGAATTACTTACGGAGTTGTTTTTAGTGCGACTTTTTGAAGTTTCAGGTGCTAGAATTCGGTGAAAAATTTTGAGGTAAAATCTTGGTTTTTGTTATTCAAACTGGTTTTTTGACTCTATATATGGATTCAGCACCCTCAAAAACCTCCAGGGCACTTCGATTGTGCAAAGTTAGCAATCAAACTTCTCTTTTCAATAAATTCTTGCCGGAATTTAGAGAAATTACACCGTAAAAACCTTCAAAAAGTCGCACTAAAGACTACTCGATTACTTATTCCATAAATATAAAAGACAGCAAGACTTTGAAAGTTTCGATAAAAGAACACAGTTTCCAGAAGCTTCACATTCCACCAGAACGATGCAAACCACGTGATCATAGATCTTATAAAGAGGTTAACGAATTAACGAGTTATAAGAAAGCAATGTTTCCTTCTTCTGTTAAGTTGATGAGTTGTAATAAAGCATTGAGGCTACTTCTTTCCCTGCGTGCTCTTTTTTTAAGCATCCCTTTAAGGTGTTTGACTTTTAATATTTTGGGTTTTATGTATTGGGTGAATATAAGTCAAATTTTTTGAGTGTCACTATAACACCAATAGTATATCTAACAATAGGTAAGCTAGATATACTAATGACTTAGCAAGGGCCGAGATGTCACGATCAACTCAAATACAAAATCAATGTATGAGACCTTGTTTGTGGGACAAAGGACTCTTTGTTTGTAAGAAAAGGAGTAAGGGATTCCATGTTTGTGGGATAAAGGACCCACCTCCGTGACTACTAAAGTGTATGAAGGTCTACATACTCTAGTCCCCTCTAATTTTGAACTTGTCACCTCTTGCAAATAAGCACATGTTTTTAATCATATACCCACATTATTTTATGGAAATGATATTTATACTACCACAGTATATCCAAAATTTTGTACATAGTTATCCCATAGATGCAGTTATGATTATTTGTTCAACATCAATAAAATAAAATAATCTTATCTACTTTAATTAACATAAATAAAAATAACATAAAAATAATTTATTAATTTGATATTTTTGTGACCATGCACACATAAATGGATCAAATACCACCCTCCTATCCTCCTTTAAAAGAAATATTAAATGGTTTCATGATTTGTGTAAACATAAGCAGATCAAATCCCAACCCCATCTTCCTCTATTAAAGAAGCCAAAGGATCTTAGCTTGAGCGGTTTGATGACCGATTTGTTTCCCCAACTGCCTAGGTTCTAGTCTTCGGAGACATGTTGTAATTGCCTCGTTTATGGCATTTATGAAATAATTGTACCTAGTATAATATTGGTAGTCAATCTTTTGAGGTTAGTGAATTAACGACTGAATTTTATGTGGGTCTCTATGATCTTATCAAAGACAATCTTCTTAAAGTGGCTAGGGAATATTAGTAATATGGAAATATGCTTGGTTCCCTTAACTCTGCTTTCATAACTCTTATTCCCAAAAAGTGGGACATGTCTTTGTTTGATGATTATCAACTAATTTCCTACTATAATGTGATATATAAATTGGTTCCTGATATGATCACTCTTAGGCTCAATTCAATATTAAGTGACATAATTTTATAAGTGCAAATCATTTTTATTCATCATCATCAAATCTATGATGTTGTTACTCTTTCCTAGGAAGCTCTTCATTCAATAAAATTATCTAAGCTTCCATCAATGGTTCTATAAATTAACGTTTCCAAAACTTATGATAGAGTTAATTAGTGTGTCTTGTGCATAATCCTTATCCAAATGGGAATGAAAATTAACATAATTAAATGGATAATGGATTGTGTTTAGTAAGTATCATTTGAAAGACTTATAAATGGTACTCCATCGAATTTCTTTCAAGTATCTCATGGTCTTCGACAAGGTTTCCTAATATCACCATTTTTGTTTCTATTAGTGGTAGAATGTTTGAGCTATCTTATCACAAATGCAAGAGCTAAAGGGGATATTAGGGGATTAAATGTTTCCTCATCAAATTATATATCTCATCTCTTATTTGTAGATGATGCATTGTTTTTCGATGTTGGGTATTTTCATGAACTTCAAGCTCTAAATAATATCCTTAATATGTATAAAAAGTGACATGTATGGAAATTAATGTTTCAAAGTCATTCTTGATGTCGTGTAATATTTTAAAGGATATTCTACCCCTGTTGACAGACTTATTAGCTTTCTACCATAGATTTTCTATTGGTGGATTAAAATGTTAGGTGCTGGTGACTCACCACAACAATTAGAGGGTAAGAATTAGTATTGTAGAAATTTTACCATTTTAAAAACTTTCTTTCACTTGTGTAAGAACTTTGGGACACTATAAAATACTTTAGAAATTAATTCAGATAAGCATGACAAAAACATTATTAGCAATCATAATGGAACACACAAATTCTTCAAATTGTTCTCCAATTACTTCACAAGGAAAGCTACAACTTGTTGTTACAATTCTCTGGCTACAACCAGCAGGAAGCTACAACTCCCTGATTTATCAACTACAACTTAATGGAGCTACAACCCAAAAAATTTACTAGCAACTACTGGAAGGAGTACCAACCTCTGATCTGCAAGCTACAACTTGCTTGACACTCAATGATTCATCTTTCATCCATTTTCATACTAGAACCAAGAATGCCTCCTCTGATTTCAAAATACAACAATTTCTCCTTAATAAACAATACCTTCAACAATATTTGATTACTTAATACACTAGTAGCATCACCTCACACAAAATTAGCCACACAATTTTTTTTTTCAACCCATTTTCTCAAGCTTGCTTATAAATATTCTGCTTTTCCAATTATCTCCTCTTTGTGTTTCTTGTATTCTTGCATGATTCTTTAAATTTTTCCTTTTTCTAGTTTATTTCAGTCTTCTAGACTTATTTTATGAGTCTTCAATCTCTGATTTGCAGTTTTAAATTCAATCTCTCAGTTTTTCTTCTTAATTTGGTTATTTTGTCCTTTTAAAAAACTTTAGTAGGCTATTAACTTTAGCTTACTGCCAAAACATCTGCTAAACTGTTACATATCAAAAAATTTCAACTCCTTATGCCAAAGCCTAAAGGCTTTAATAAAATGTTGCCAAAATATTTTTTGACTCAATCCATCCATGCATGTGCCCAAGGCACGTTACCATAGCTCAAAACCTTTTTAATAGGCTTCCGCGGATCTTTTAAATTATATTAAAAATTGCTACCAATTCCACTTGTGTAGGCCCCTTTATGCTTTAAGCCTTTGTCATGTTGGCCCCTTATCAATTACCACCAAAAGACCTATTGTTGTGACCATTGGCTCAAGACTTTACGATCTTAACCCTTTTTAAGCCTACGAGGGCTTATTGTCCTTTGTAAACATTTGCGCCCTTGGGATTCCGTTGCATGTCACCTCGTTTTGGTGCTAATATTGTAGCCCTCAATCCTGATGCTTTTAAAATCACCTCCTTTTAAATCCTTTGGGCTCCTTATAACGTGCTTATCTGTGAATGGGGTCACCCTTCTGCTTCTCCTTGGATGTCGCTACTTGTTGTCAGACCCAACGTGTCCCGATGCCTACTACCCTGTGCTTTTGCCATGTGATCCTTTAAAACTTGTCAGGAATTCATTTAATGTGTTGAGTTTTATGAATGGGGTACGTTGCTGCAACCAAGAGCCAATCACCATGTAGTCAGGCTTAAGTAGCTCTGACACTGCCCACATCATCCTACGACTAGTCAGCCCACTTATTTCTTGATTGCTCCACTTATTTCTTCCAAGAAACTGACTAGAAGGATAATGTCATGTTAATTTCACCTATGCCACATGGTGTCCTATGATTGATCAACGTGTCACTCATAAATGGGCCATTCTAGTACCCAAACATGTTGAATCTTTCTACCACATGTCCACCTCTAATTGGGCCATGTAATGCTGACATCGTCAACCTCCATCATATTTTGAGGGCCAATCAAATTTATCCACCTATCATGTTGTTAGAGAGGAGAGAGAATGGTCTTGTAGCCTTTTTTCTGCCATTTTCTTTGTTAAAAGTTTTGAAGGGGTCTCGACTTATTTCCTCTGCATTGCTCAAACTTCCTCTGGGTCGGCTCTCCTCTGCATGTTATTTTGATTTCCTTTCAGGAAATCCTTTGTGGGCTTCATTGTCAATGTGGGGGTATTTTCTTGAGTCTTGAACCGATAATAAATCCTTCGATTGAATTGTTTTCAAGGCCATGTACACCCATCTGATATCATCCTGCTAGTACCATTAAGAGCTCCTTAAGAATTTTCTGGGATGCACTTGCTAGGGTCGTTGTGTCAGGTTGATGTGTTAAGTGGGCTCCACTTCAACCAATAAAAGGCCTTACATCCACTCTGCGTTCTCCCACATCTACTCGCTTATAAATCCTTGTGTGCCTTAAGATTTCTCCAAGGTGTTACCTCTGGGCTACATCCATCGGGATATGTTGTAATGGGGGCTCCATCGGTGGCCGATCACTCTGCTCCATGTTGCCTTATTGCTCTGTCTACATATGCTTGGTCATTTTTTGTTCACTCCTCCATGTTTCCACTATGTTTGGTTGCTTTTCCAAACTCAATTCAACGCCAAAAGGATCTCTAACCTCCTTATCTATGCAAACTTTAACTTGGGGTTCTTGCAACTTTGACTAGCCTTAACTTTCAATCCAGGAGGCCATTTTCAAGCTTTTTCATTCCATTGGAAATCTATTTTAGATCTTTATCCATATACTTGTGTTCCATTTTCATTTGAGATGATTTGTTGCACTAAAAATGGCTCAAACGTCTCTGCACCATTCTCCACTAATGATGATATTCAACCTTCTTCTTGTGCCTCGAACCTGATCTTCCGATGCATCATGTTGATCCCTTTATCATATGTTTCCATCAATGACAACATATTTCCAACATTAAAGTATTTGAGATTTTTCCTCAAGCCAAAATCCTACAAATTTGCACATTGGTTGTGGTTTTTCGAAAAGGTGGAGGCTCATATCTCTATATGGTTGAATATGATGTTATCACATGGTGGATGCCTTGTTTTGGTTAAATATGTCCTGGAAAGTATTCAATTTTTCTGGACATCTATTGCAAATGTACCCAATGGTATTTTTACCAAAATAATGAAGGAAAGATTTATATTTCTTTGGTCTAGAAATTGGGTCACTTAGTGCCTCCCCTTAGTTAAGTGGTTCAAAATAGCCTTGTAAAAAAACCTAGGACAATGGGATCTAAAAACATATATCAATTCTCTCAATATTTAGTGGAAAAAATTTATGGAGGCTCACACACAATTTTTTTCTATGGGGAAAAGTAGAATGTTCTAAATATATAAATGGCATTTTGATAGAGGACTAGTATTGAGCTCCAAGAAAATCCTCTAAAAATGGATCTATAGTTTTGAAGGATATGGTTGCTTCCTTTCCTCTATTTGGTCCTTGGACTATGTGGAAGGTGGCGAATGGGGAAAAAAAATGTTAGAATTGTTGAAAATCCATGGTTGGGGGTTGGTAAAGCCTTTCGTCTTTCAAATATCCTAGTTCAATCTCCCCATGGAGAGGGTATCTTTTCTTTGTCTAATGTTAAACCGTAGTACCATTAAGAATTGGGAAAGAGGGTTTGGGAATATGAATCGTATCTTTATATTTTAGGACGTTATGTAGTTCAATGGCACAACTCTATTGGAATTCTCTAATCCAACTTTATCTAATTATTAGAGGAAATAGATAACTCAATTTTTTGGTCTAAAACTCCTAGTACTAGCAATTTTCTTGGATACAATATTATTATTGAGTTATAATACATGGGAGAAATAAAATGGTGGTGGGACATTTTATGGAAAATTAAGGGGCTATTTAAATGTATATTTTTTTTTGGCTTACCCTAAATAACAAGCTACTAAATTAGCACAAAGGTATTAATAAACGGTGTTTTGACCCAAATAAATATCCTCTTCGTAAACTTGATGTGGAGTTAGTATTTCATTTATTTTCTACTTGTCATTATGTAGCACAATTATCAGCTCTTGTGGTGTAATAATTTTCTCCTAAAGCGGTGTGGAACAAATATTCGTTGGATGAATGTATGCAGGATTGGCTACAATATCTTGCGGTAAATCTATTTTCCAGGAATAATGGTTTATTTCATTTTTTGGGCCCGTAACACTTGAATTTTTTAGTACTATGATGATCTTGTGGTAGTGACAACAAGTCTTATATTGAATCTTACTAAATAATATCATATGAAACCTAAGCAGAAGATACAAAGGGTTCCTATCATGCCCCACATTGATTATGATACTCCTATGGGATTCTTTTATGGCACAAGTCAAGGAAACCAATCTAGATGTGGGGTTGGTGTGATTTTGTTCCTAAATAAAAATAAATAATTTCACATTCTCTATTCATCCGACAAAAGTACAAATACAAAAGGTTGGAATTCTCAACATCATGGACACTCCTTTTTTTTCTATAAAAAAAGATTATCTAAGATTGAGGTGATCGGGGACTCAAAAGTATTGATTGTGTGGGTCCATAAGCATATTGTGGTGGATAATGTAAGCTTTGACCCTTTTCTCTGGGAAATTCTCTCCTCCCTGCAATATTTTCAATGGTATTCCTTCAAGCACATATATAATTAATGTACAAGTTTTAATACAAATTATGTATTGCCTGGATTCCCCTAATCTAACAATTATATGCCAATGATACTTAAAGGTATGATATGAATGATGGTCGCGTGCATTGAATCTCATCCTAGCATGATGACCTAGGTTCCTCTGTGCACTACCTTTGCACCTCTGCAATGGGCCTCCTGCCCTGCGCCCCTGACCCTGTGCACCTGCTCTCTTACCCTCTGTCCCATCTGCTCTCTGATCTCTGACTAGGGGCCTGGTTGCTTACAGCATGGGCTCCTCGGAGGCACAACCAGATTTGTCTGCAACCACAACTCAGGTCCTCACCTTCGCTAATCTTATCAGCTCTCTGGGCCCTCCTAAGCCTCATCCCATTGTCTCTAGATTCGTGAAAAAACTGGATGGTCTGCAAGAAGTTGTTCTTCCCCCCTTTCTCCCATGCATGGCAGCCCTTTCCTTGGCTGAAAAGGGTTTAATAGGCCAGTTCACTGGGCTTTGGCCATCTCTGAAGACAATTTAGAGATGGATCGAACGGAACTGGTCTAATAAAATCACTGGGAAAATTTCCATCAGGTTCTGTGGAAAGGGGTATTTTACCTTCCACTTTGAATCTAAAGAAGAAAGAGACCTGATCTTCATAAATGGGCCCTATTTCATGGATTCAAGGGGTCTTTATCTCAACAAATGGACCCCTAAATTTGATCCCGAACTCGACGTGCCAAATGTTGTCTCTGTTTGGGTGCGCCTCCCTCATCTTCCCCTGCATTGTTGGGGGGATGATTCGGTCAGGGCTATTGGGAATGCGATCGGCAATTTTATTGACAAGACCGAACCTAAGGAGGACATGCTCGCCTGGGCTAGAATTTGTGTTGAATTTTATTTGGGCAAAGGCCTACCGGAAGCCATCAAACTCAAAGTGGATGATTGGATGCACATCCAGCAGATCGACTACGAGCAGATTCCATTCAAGTGTAAGGTATGTCATGAATATGGCCATTTCGCTAATCGTTGTTCAAAAAATATTGATATCGATAGTCAAGAATAAGATTAGCCTTGGGAGACCGTAAAAAAAAAAGAAAACTAATCCTACTCCAAAAACCAATTCTCAGGATGCTTCTCAGCCCTTCCTCCACCCTCCTCCCCCCTCCAGAAAAGATCCTTCCAATCTTCCCTCTACCTCTGCAACCCCCTCTTCAAACCTGCAATCCAACCCTTTCTCAATCATTTCTCCCCCTGACAACGATCCCCCTCCTTCCAACCCTCCCCCTTCACTAGATCCTCCCCCCACCTCTACCCCCATTCATGACCTTACCACACCTTCCCTAGGCTTGGCCTCCACCCAGATCACTAGGAACTTGACCAAGGAGCATGGAGCCTCATTGGAAACTCACAAGAAGCAAGGTCCTGGTAGAAAAAGAAAGAAACAACAACGGAATGAAAATTCCCAGAAAGACATTGCATTGGGAACCTAGAATCCTATTGAGAACTACATATTGGGTCAGAACAATAGAGACATTACGCAAAAGGCACAAGGAGGAAGAGCACATCCTCAAATCGAATTCATGAAATGATGAAAGTCCTATCATGGAATAGCGGGGGTTTAGGGCACCCCTCCAAAGCTAAAGCTCTCAGGGATCTTATAAACCAAGAACAGCCAGAATTTATACTCCTTCAAGAAACCAAGCAGGGAGAAGCTTATATGAGGCAAATAATTGATAGAGAGAAGAAATATAAGGGCGCACTGTCAGAATATAGAGGTGCCTCTGGAGGGCTTGCCACTCTATGGACAAGCAATACTTGGCAGCATAAAGACACCACAACAACTCAAAATTGGCTCAAAACAGATTTAGAGAACATCACAACCAAGCAGAGAATCATTGTGTACAATGTCTATAGTCCAAATCATTACAGATAAAAAGAGGTATGCTGGAATACTCTAAGGGACGATATGAATAATGAAGAAAAAAATAATATCATAATGGGAGGTGACTTAAATCTCATTTTGCATGCTAATGAGAAAAGAGGAGGCTGCTTTGGGGATGACCCATGTAGAAGGCAGCTTGAAGATATAATCCAAGAACAATAATTAGTGGAAATCATCCAAAGAACCGCAGATACACCTGGACCAACAGGAGAATCAGAAAAGACAATATTATGGAAAGGCTGTATAGGATCCTAATAGCAGTCTCCCTCCTTTCTCAATTCTCCTCTACCACGACAAATGTTCTCTCCTTCTCTGCATCGGACCATTATCCCATCATGCTATCACTGGCTGTGCAATGTCCTCTTGGGCCCCTTCCTTTTCGCTATAGCCCCTTATGGAACAACATCTAGGATGTCAACCATCTTGTTCGAAAGGCGTGGCTCTTTCATATTGAAGGGTTGCCTATTTACATATGGGAGTCCAAATTAAAAAGGACTAAACAAGTATTAAAAGAATGGGTGAAAATGCACTACCAAGAACCAGATAAGATCAAAGTAGAAATCAAAGCCAAGATGAAGAATTTCCACAACATCAACGACTCTCAAGGAACTAGTCAAGACATTCTAAATCAGGAAAAGGACCTCTACTGGTGGCTTCACAACATAAACAGGAAAGAGGAGGAGAAATGGCGCCTCAAATCTAGAAACTTATGGCTTCAAGCAGGAGATAAGAACACTGCCTTCCTCCATAAGAAAACCACTGTGCTCCAAGCCAAAAAAAATATCTCTTCCATTAAAGATGAAACAGGCACCACTCAAACTGATCCAGAAGAAATCAAGCAAGCGACCACCTTGCACTTTAAAGAGCTCCTCACAGAGAACAATTTGGCTAAGGATTATTTGGATCTTCTCCAATACCTCCCGACCCTCATCTCTGATGAGATTAATAACTCTATCAATCAAGACATAACTGAAGAAGAGGTGGAAAAATCAATATGGACCATGCATCAGGACAAAGCCCTGGGGCCTGACGGGTTCCCAATATCTTTTTACAGAGCTTATTGGTGCCTCATCAAAAAATATCTCATGAAAATGATACAATTGGCACACCGAAAATAAAATAAAATTGGGGGATATACAAACACCACCTTCCCTGCCCTCATTCCAAAAGAAAATCGACCATCCTCTTTTTCCAAATTTAGACCAATCTCTCTCTGCAACGCCTCATACAAAATCATCACTAAAATTCTGGCCACTCGCCTCAAGCCCCACATAAACAATATCATCTTGAAGAATCAAGGTGGATTCATATCTCAAAGACAGATCTCTGACTCTATCCTCCTCGTCCAGGAAGCCATCCACTCCAGCATATCTCGCAATGAAAAAGGCTTCATCCTCAAGCTTGATCTCGCCAACGCCTTTGATAGGGTAAGGCACTCTTTCCTTTTAGCTGTTTTGCAAAAATTGGGGTTCAATCAAAGCTTTCTCAATTTAATCAAGTCCTGCATCTCTGGGCCTTGGATATCCCCCCTTATCAACGGAAGACTAGCTCCCTTCTTTCAATCCTCAAGAGGGCTCCGACAAGGCTGTCCCCTTTCCCCACATTTGTTCATTCTTATGGCTGAATTCTTCAGTAGAGCTCTTGATCATTTGAGGCGGGTGGGTATCATAACAGGGATAAAATATGGCAACAGAGTTCAAAACATGAATCATTCCCAATTTGCAGATGATACATTATTAATCGGAGGAGCTTCCAAAATTATTTCTCAACAGTTCAAAAATGTATTGGACAGATTTATGCTCTTTTTTGGAGGCATTATAAATTTCAAGAAAAGCTGTGTCTATGGCTGGAATGTCTCTAGAAAAACTTTACATAGCATTTCCAGCATTTTTGGGGTTCCATACAAGCTAAACTGGAACCACTTTAGCTACTTGGGCATGTCTGTTAGTGTCAATTTTTTGAAGGCTGAGATCTGGAACGTGACTATTGACAAAATGAAGAGGAAAGTGAATCAATGGGGCTCCTCTTGGCTTAATCACATAGGTCGGCTCACCCTCCTCAAGTCTGGGTTATCCTCCCTCCCTCTCTATCAATTTACTCTTCTGCAAGCCCCGGCCAGCATGCATCTAAAAATGGAGGCTATCATTAGACATTTCCTATGACAAGGAGGAAAGAAAGACAAAAAAAAATACAATTTAGTCAAATGGAATCATGTTATCCAAGATCAAGAGCATGGAGGCATAGGACTGCGCTCGCCCAAACTCATGAATAAAACCTTTGGGGGTAAGATTATCTGGAGATTAATCAATGTGAATCAAACTTGGTGGAAAAAGGTGCTCAAAGTTAAATATTTAAATTCTCCTAGACAACAATTTCTACAACATGAAATTCCCAATAGACCGTGCACCAAAATTTGGTCCTCTTGCAAAAAAGCTATCCCCCTTATTGCATAAAACCTCTCTAAAGTTCCGAAAGGAGGCAAGTATATAAATATTGGTCTGAATCGAATTATGGAAGGTAATCCCATCATAGAAAGACTAGGCACTCAGAACATTCTTCATCACTTGGAAAACATGGGCCTCAAATCCCTTAATCAGTTTTCTAAATGGGACACCCAGAATCAATTGTGGATCGGATGGAAATTTCCTAATATCCCTCCCCCCCTTAAAGAAGAAATCAGAAATTTTCAAACTCATCTGCATGTTGTAGCTCCTATCAAGCAAAGTGCCACTGATGGATTCCACTGGGACCCTACATGCAAAGCCTTCACCATCAAATCTGGATATCAGTATCTTTGCAAAGAGCAGTATCCAGCTCCAATTTGGCCAATCTGGACAATTTCTTGGCAATCAGAAGCCATTCCAAAGATCAAATTCTTCATTTGGACCTTACTGAAAGGAAAAATCCTTACTTCTGACAATATTAAGAAAAGGGGAGTCATAGGTCCCTCTATCTACCTCAACCATTTCTACAAAAAGTAATCATAGAGTCGATCCCACTGATTTGAGTGTGGAAGAAAAAATCTTTCTCTGCAACCTCTTATCTAGAAGCAATAGAAATACTCCCTCCCTCATTCCTCATTGCTCTGCTCCTTGGAAAATTCGTCTCAAGGAAAGCGCCTTCAAGGATTGGATCAAAAACAGTGGCAGACCCACTCTTTTTTTTTTACGGGGCCTCGAAATCTAATCCTGGCATCGCTGGTGCAGGGGGCATCATTCGAAGCGAAACTTGGGATTTGATTTTATCTTATTAATGGATCCTTAGCTCTTATCCAATAAAAGAGCTGAAGCCCTTGCTCTCTATCAAGGATTAATTCAATTAAAAAATCTCAGAATCGACAACACCATCATTCTGGGTGACTCTGCTATTGTCATACAGTCCATAAATTGCAAGCGGACCTCATCAAATGTAGCCCTTGAACAAATCCTTAGCAAATTCCATATCCTTCTGAATAATTTGAAAGGTATCACATTATTTCACATTCTTAGATCACTCAATAAAGAAGCAGATCACCTGGCTAACAGCGCCTGCGCTCGATCTCTGGGTCACCTGCGTTGCAATGATGCTTCGTACCTAGCCCCTCCTGCCTAATCATGACCCTCGCTGCACGTAGATCTTATGATATATTCCTCTTTGCATTTTCTAACTTCGCTTGCGCCCTCAGTGCCCCTTATCACTCCATCCCCGTGACTCATTCACCTTGGGCCTCCCCAAGCTTGATTCCTTCCCCCCTACTCATATCTATTTATTCTTCACCCCTCTGTATCTCGCTCCACACCTACTTTGCTCCCTTGTTGAGTTTATCAAAGCCCCTTCAATTCTCTGCACTCGGGCTCCTCGGTGGTTTTCTGAGCAGCGCTCTTCCTTTGCACCCTCCCTTCTTTTTCCTCCCCCTCCCTGTCCCTCTGTTGAGACTTCCCAGCGCCCTCAATATTTCAATCATAGTCCCAGTATTTTTTTGCAGCTTCTAGATTTTTTCACTGCCTCAGTATTTTGGTTTGCTTAGAATACAATGGCCAGAAGCGAAAATTGCTTCCATTGTGCGGATTTGTAGACGGAGCTCGAACAAATTCATGCCCATCAGAAGACCATTGATGCTAAGCTGAAGAAAGATGTCAAAGCCCTAGAGGACAGACACCAAACTGATGTTAATTTCTTCCTCTCTAGGGTCTCTTCTCTACAGGCTCAGTTTGACAATGTTTCGAACAAGTGCACCCATGCCGAAGAGTCGGTCCAAATCCTGAAATACATGATTGAAAAATGCAGTGCCCCAAGCACCAGCTCCAACAACATAAGAAATGCGGGGAATGAAAAGAATCCAAAGAATTCTACAGCAAGGAAAATCAGTCACATAAATATAGATTAGCTCTCCTCTTCTTCTTATCATGTCTTTTAAATACGCACTTCTTCTTTCCCAGTTCATCCGCATCTACAACTTCTTAGTATTTTTGTATCTCCTTAATACTAAAATCAAATGACATGTAATTCACAGCTGTGGCTGCACTCTTTACAGCATTACAAACATCACTTCTTGTAATCATGGAGCCTCAGCTCCCTCTCTTTTTTTGAAATACAATTAGCAACTGATTTTGTCAAAAAAAAAAAAACAATTATATGCCACTATTAAATATTGAATCGCTTCTATAAAAATTATTGTGGAAATTTAAAACATGATCGCCAATTGCAAACACATGAAGAAATATCAATCACACATAACAAAGATGTTTTTACCAGGAAAACATAAAGCTAAAAATGCCAGTATCATATATTATGTATATATCATGGATCATGAAACAATCTCATACAAAACTTTAATCCAAGAGCTCTCAGTACAATATATAATCGTCTCACACTGTCATGCAAAAATTGGCAAATACATGTGCCAATTGACTGCCTCTTGACACTGCCTCCACTGTGCAATCCCTGCTGATCACAACCCCTGAATGAATGAGATCTTGCTTGCCTTGACTGCGCAATCCTCATTGGTATCTCCAATGTGTGCGTGGTTGCATGAATGCACCCACTAATGTCACAACTAATAGTCAAACTGTCCCTTTCACCTATCTCTCAACTAGGTCTCCATTGGATCTTACATGCATGTAGTTAAAAGTAGTAAATATTCAGTTTCATGTCAGACCACTAATTGTGAATTAATTAAATAATTAATTCACTAATCTCTCACTAGTGTATGTTCAGAGACAACTAGCACAACTGAATTTAACTCACTTAACTGAGTTAAACTACCACATAACTACACATCCAACTCTGTTATAACTTTGAATCACTCAGTTACAACTAAGTCCACTTGCATGTCCCACCAACCAACCTTTGAACTAGAATTTCCTATAGCTAACTAGTTTTCCACTTCAGTTAACTATTTACAAGTGCTCCATGAGAATAGATTAATATTTATTGTCCAACTATTATTAAGTGATAATAATAGTCTACATGCATCTATAAATAGAAATGTGATCTATAAATAGACTTCACACATACATCGAAAAATAGAACATCATCTATAAATAAAATTTTCTCACCATATATAAATAGACTTCCGCTATAAATAGAATTTTCTCATCCGTTCTAAAAATAGACTTACACCTAAAATTAGCCCGAGGCTCCATCCTAATGTAGGTGCTTAATTTTCACTAAGATCATCATCATGTTGAATCTCAACTACCTCTCAACAAGAAAGGGATTAACCTTCACCTCGATCCTGTCTCTATGGTATTCGAATTTGCTCCTGGTGACTGCCTTCATCAGAATATCTTCATCTTGATCTTCCGTAGGAATGTACTGAAGCAACATGATCTTCCGCTGAACACAATATTTGATATGATGATACCGGATATCTATATTCTTAGATCTATCATGAAACACAGGATTAATCAAGAGTTTAATGCAACTCTGATTATCATAATGAATCACTATTAGATCTAAATGAGAACCAAACAAACCAACCACGATCCTTCTCATCCAGATAGCCTCACATGCAGCTTGACTTGCTGCGATGTATTCTGCTTCTTCTAAATTGAGTGAAACAGATCTCTCTTTCATGTTGTACCAAGAAACAATTGTAGATCCGATATTGAACATCCCCCCTGATGTGCTCTTTCTGTATGTTGGGCTGCCCACCCAATCTGCATCCGTGAATCCATGCACCTTCACCTCATCCGTCTATTTTTACCACAAGCCATACTCAAATGTGCCCCTCGGGTATCTTAGGACATGCTTACCCGCCTTCCAAAAGATCTTGGTAGGCTTAACCATCGCTTGAATAGTATGGTTCACTGCATAGCATATGTACGAACTTGTATTCACTAAATACATTAGCGAACCCACTAACTGTCGATAGATAGTAGCATCCACTACCTCTCCAAATGTAGCATCCACTACCTCTCCAGATGTAGCATCCTCTTTCCTCCAGTTTCCTAGAAGAGGAGTATCCATGGGTTTGCAGCCTTCCATGTGAAACTTACCCAGTATCTCCCTTGCATAGTTGCCTTGAGACAAAAAAATTTCACCATATCGCTGCCATATTTCCAATCTAAGGAAATAATGAAGGAGGCCCATATCCTTCATCTTGAACTCCTTTAAAAGGTCCTCCTTTCATGAGTGTATCAGCTGCTCATCACCAGTAGGTATTAAATAATCAACATAAATAACAATGATTAAAAGCTTACCCTCCACCACAATTTGGTATAGGTTTGCATCCACCTCACTCTTGGTGAAGCCAAGTCTGGTGAAATAACTGTCGATCTGAGTGTACCAAGCATGGGGTGCTTGATTCAACCCATACAAAGCTCTTTTGAGTCTACACACATGTGAATCACTGTTGAAGATCTCAAATCCTTCAGGCTACTCAATGTACACTTCTTCCTCAATGATCCCATTGAGAAACACAGTCTTCACATCCATCTGATGAATGTGCCAACCCATCTATGCCGAGAGAGAAAGGATGGTCCTTATGGAATAATAGTGTGCGACAGGTGCAAAGGTTTCTTCATAATCAATCCCCTTGATATGTGAGAAGCCCCAGGCCACAAATCTAGCCTTGTATTTCTCAACACTCCCATAAACAGCTTGCTTTACCTTGTAGATCCATCTTGAACCTACCAATGATTTATCAACTAGCCTTGGAACAATTTCCCAAGCATTGCTTCTGACAATGGAGTCATACTCCTCCACCATTTCATCTACCCATGTGGGCTCCTACACTACTTCCTGAAAGGAAGATCATTTAATCACAATACATTCACTCATGAGAGCCATGTATCCAGTAAATTAGTCAGGAGTTTGTCTTTGTCTGCGCTGTGAAGTAGGGGCTCCTACATTCTGCGTAGCATCAAGTCTTAGCCTATCAGCTTTTGTGGTACGCCTTCTACCAGTTCTGATGTTTGGCTCTGTGTGAGTGGACTCCTCCACTCCATGAACCTCCTCCTGTGGTTGATCCACATATAGAGACTCATCTTTGGAACCAGCAGTTCCTCCTCCACATGCAAGTCTAGCTCCCTCTCAAGCGACAACCGCATGGATTTCCCCTCATCGAATTTTATATCCCGTCTCATAACAGTCATCTTACTGTTAGGAAAATACACACGATAACTATGGGGTGTTTGATGCAATCTCAACTGCGTTTACTCATTATTTTCACACGAAATACATAAGTCTCATGCATATAAACCTTAATAAAACTCAATAGTACTGACTCCTCATGCGGAAACTATTTCACTTTCAAAATATTCGCTCTTTTCATTTATAAACATAAATATTTAGACCTTGGTTAAAAACCCCAATCACTATTATTATACATTTATTACTTATCCTTCTGATTTATTTCTATTATATAATTCTTATATAATAGAAATCATTCATAAACTCCAAACATGAATAACGAATCTACAAATTTGACTTTGATTTAAAACAGAATTGTCAACATATATATGTTGGACCCTCATTTATTTCAACCCACCTTTGCTGGAAAGTATATGCGTCCATCCGTCCCCAGCATTAATCTCACCAGTCTTTACATAATTAACCCAGCTCTCAACATAAGTTATAAACATTATAACTTACCATTCCTCCAATTTAATACTCTTCACTTACACTGATGCTCATCCAATAGATCTGCATACATATCGAGGCTATTTTCTTTTCAATCTCTGTCGTCCCTCACACTATGCCTTCAAATCAACGGGTATCACAATTTAACTCAACTGATGTTTAATGGTTTTAAACCTATGCGAAATGAGTGGTTTTAATATGCTACGTGTCACTCCCCGAGGTTTATCGTGCAAATAATTTCAATACCATTTACCATTTTATAACCACGCGAAAACTATTCACTGGTTTCAAAACCTGTCCACTATTTCATTTCACCTTCTCTCACAGTTCCTTTACAGAAAATCAAATTCCATAGTGAACATAAAATGTGTTCACGAAAAACAGAGATTTAATTCCTCTGTTGCTTCTCAGAGATTTAAACCCATGATTTCATTTTGCCCATCCAAGTTCCTGTTACTCAATCCGATAAGGAATTATCTACACTGTGTGAATTGGACGATCAGTTGAAAATGCAGTAAAGCCCCAAATGGTAGCTGTAGAACACTGATATATCAAACCCCAATGTGATATCAAGCTACGGATTTCAACATTCTTCATCCTTTACTCACTTCACCATTTTGTACACAAAATTCTATACAAAATGGAATGTGTAAGATATTCCTCACAATGAATTATAAAATGTTAACCCATAGCGAAATGCATCCAAGCAGATTTGGATCTCAATTTGAAAGGTAAAATTATTTTTTCTAGTGTCATCGATCCATTTTGTGATCGAGGCTAATTCTTTGATATACGCAAATCACACAAAATTCAATAATTGAATATTTGGCCCTCAAACCACACAGTTTCATGAAATCATAGAAACTACGACTTGCATAAATAATGATCGAAATTCATTCGATTCTGCCAATTTTACCTGCACAGATATATACTATGCAAACCTCTGATTCACACACAAATCAATCATTCAATGTACACAATATAAACTCAAAAATGAGACACAACCTCAGAAATTGAGTTCTCTGTATTAAACCCAATATTTACATAAGAAATTTCTTTTGGCCTGATATTCAATCACTGGCCTCTTTCTTCTTACTGCCCATAGGCTTCCAATCCAAACTCTACCTCTCTACCTACTCTTCTATGCCTTTGAGGCTTACAATTTATACAATTGGTTCTAAAACCAATTTTGGTTTAGATCCACTATATCCTCAATCAAATCCTGAATATACTCTATATCCTAAAATCTTTCTTTTATCCCTACAGATTCTCATAAATCCCCAGATTCATGAAACTAATTCTAATTTAGGATTTACAATTATTTTTTAAACCTCTCATATTCTCTTTCGAGAATATTTACAAAAAATCCTCTCAATATTTAATTAATCCTATTTTAAAATCACTCAACTCCAAACAAATCATTCCAATTTAAAAAAATACAGGACCCCCTATATCTATTAAATTAAAATGAAATTGTTGAGCCGGATGCTCCTGCATCAGAGTTTCTATGTACCCCATAAATATCCCAAATTCAGTAGTCGGCTCCAGCTTCTTCCTGGCGTTCTTGGTCACATGCACATAAACAGATGAGCCAAAAATCTTAAAGTGAGAAACATCTGGTTTCTTACCAGTAAAAGCTTCTTTAGGTGTACTCATTCCAAGTACTCTATGAGGACAACGGTTTTTCACATAAACCACAGTGTTGCATGCTTCCGCCCACAAAATGCATTGGTAGGCCCTGATCATGCAACATTGCTCGTGCTACACCCATGATCATTCTATTCTTCCTCTCCATGACCCCATTTTGTTTTGAGTTATGAGGCACAATGAGTTCTCTTCGAATTCCTTCTTTGCTGCAGAATTCTTTGAATTCGTTAGAGATGTATTCTCCACCATTATCGCTCCTCAGAGCCTTCACTTTCTTCCCCGAATCTTTCTCCACCAATGCCTTAAACTCACAGAACTTTGAGAATGTTTGATCCTTATTCTGCAAGAAGAATATCCAACATTTACAAGAAAATTCATCAACAAAAATAACATAATACCTGTGTTTTTCTGTTGAAGCAACCAAGAATGGTCCACACACATCTGTGTGAACTCTCTCCAGGATCACTGAAGCATGGTTCTCCTTTTCATGAAAGGTGGACTTTACATACTTCCCCATGGTGCAACCCTTTCACTGCTCTAATCGAGCAAGTGTTCCCATTGGAATTCCAGTAGATATTTGCTGCATGAATTTCAAGGCTCCATGATGAAGATGGCCCAATCGCCTGTGCCATAATTCACCCTCATCCCGGCTCACTGCTTTTTCTGCCTTGCCCATCATTGCAGTGCAACCATCTACCTACAGCTTGTATAGAGTCTTAACTCGAATCCCTATCATCTTGGCTTGACCCATTTTTTTATGTCGCAGGAAAGAATTTCCATCGTTGAAAACAATGTCATAGCCTTTGTCCTCCAACATTGCGACTGAGACCAAGTTTTTCTTCAAACCTGGAACATGCATAACATCTTTCAATTGAAATGGTTTACCTGAATCCATCTCAAAGGTAATGGTACCAATGTCAGTTGCACTATATTGTCCATCGTCGCCCATCTCTATATGCATTTGGACATGTTTCTCCTCCATGTCACTGAAAAGCTCCTTATCTCCCATCGTGTGGAAGGAAGCACCACTATCAAGATACCACACCGATCCCATTGCACTTGATACCAAGCATGTGATCAAGGAGAAATCAAGTTCAAATTACGAGGCAAGGGCCTCACCAGCTGCAGCTCCAGAAACCTTCTTGTTCTTCTTTTTCTGTGGGCAGTTAGTGGTGAGATTCTCATGTTCGTGACAATGAAAACACTTCACCTTGGACAAATCTAGCTTCTTGCCTTTAGACTCATATTTTGAATGGAATTTCTTCCCCTTCCCTTTCCTTTCCTTGGCATCCAAAGCACAATCCTCTTCATCATCATGCTTTGATGGAGAGCCATCTCTGGTGTTCCTATTGAACTCCTCTTGCACTAGATCCAACCACAGTCGTTCCCAATCCGACAGTTTTTCCCGTCTATTGATAGAGTCTTCATAATTGTGCCAACTCTTATGAAGTCCCAAGAGAGCCAAGCTCACCAAATCATCATCAGCAACCGTGATTCCCACACTCGCCAATTCATCCCGAAATTGGACAAACTTTGTGAGATGCTTAGGAATATTGTCGCCCTTTTCCATCTTGATCTTTCTGAGCTTATCCTTCAGCGCAAATTTCCTATGGTCGCTGCTGCTTTGGAAAATATTTGTCAAAGCCTTCCACATAGCATATGGAGTGGCGTTCCCATGAAGTCTTGAGAAAATGTGGTCCCGTACACCTTCCAACAAAATCCTTCTCACCTTTGCTACTTTCTTTTTCCATGCATCAAGTAATGCAGCATCCGTCGAAGTGGTCTTAGGAACATCACTGTCGATGAATTCCTTCAAGCCATTATCTTCAAGCACCACCTCCATCCTGTCCTTCCAGTAAATCTAGTTCGAGCTGCCCTTGAGTGCACACTCTAGCTACAAGTCATTGAAAGCCATTTCAATGTTTACTCAACTGTCGCACCAAGAAATTCTTGCAGCAAATTCGAATATTTTCCACCAAAAAACTTAGCTCCTGCTTCAAAATTGCAATATTCTCTGCTCTGATACCATGTAGAAATTTTAATCCAAATTATGTATTTCCTGGATTCTCCTGATCTAACAATTATATGCCACTTTTAAATACAGAATCGCTTGTACAAAAATTCTTGTGGATATTTAAAACACGATTGCCAATTGCAAACACATGAAGAAATATCAATCAAGCATAAAACATATGTTTTTACCGGGAAAACAAAAATTTAAAACCCCCACTATCATATATTATGTATATATCATGTATCATGAAACAATCTCATACAAAACTCTAGTCCAAGAGCTCTCCGTAAAATAAACAATCGTCTCATACTGTCATGCAAAAATTGGCAAATACATGTGCCAAATTTACTGCCTCCTCACGACATGCCTCCACTGTGCAATCCCTGCTGATCACAATCCCTGAATGAATGAGATCTTGCTTGCCTTGACTACGCAATCCTCATTGGCATCTCCAATGTGTGTGTGGTTTCATGAGTGCACCCACTAAAGTCACAACTGATAGTCAAACTGTCCCTTTCACCTATCTCTTAATTGGGTCTCCACTAGATCTGACATGCACGTAGTTAACAGTAGTAAATCTTCAGTTGCATGTGAGACCACTGATTGTGAATTAATTAAATAATTAATTCACTTATCTCTCACTAGTGTATGTTTAGTTACAACTAGCACAACTGAGTTTAACTCACTTAACTGAGTTAAAATAATTTACAAATCACATAACTACACATCCAACTCTATTACAACTTGGAATCACTCAGTTACAACTAAGTCCACTTGCATGTCCCACCAACCAACCTTTGAACTCAAATTTCCTATATCTAACTGGTTTTCCACTTCAGTTAACTATTTCCAAGTGCTCCATGAGAATAGATTAATATTTATAGTCCAACTATTATTAAGGGATAACAATAGTTGTTATGCATCTATAAATAGACATGCGATCTATAAATAGACTTCGCACATACATCTAAAAATAGGAAATCATCTATAAATAGAATTTTCTCACCATCTATAAATATACTTCCACTATAAATAAAATTTTCTCATCCGTTCTCAAAATAAACTTACACCTAAAAATATCCCGAGGCTCCATCCTAATGTAGGTGCTTAATTTTCACTAGGATCATTATCTTGTTGAGTCTCAACAATTACTGAATCAAATCCTATGATCTTTAAAAGGAGGATCTTTCATTTCCCTTGTGATATATGGGCATATATGAATTTTGAGATGGTCAAGAATCCAATGTTATGGAGTTCGACTATTAATTTTTCTTGCTCACATGTCTCAATCATATGTTTTATTTTCAATGACTATTAGACTTTTGTATTTTTGCAAGGCATGGTAATTTTTTTTTGTTAGTGCTAGTTTCTAATATGGCTAGTAAATAAATGGTACTTATTATTGTTTGGGTAATCATGTTAATTTTATTTTTGGACTATCAACATTATAGTTTGTTGAAGGCAAGAAGCAAAGAGTCTCATTAGTTTTGGTTTGTTAGGTTCAACATTTTGAGCCTGGTCCATTTAGATGGTCAAATGTATAATCTAACATATGATTATAATGATTTTTTTCTTTGAAAATAACATGCCATTAGGTAATTGGATGCATTTTTCATTGTAAACACACTGCTATAACATAAAAATGTTGCATTAGAAATATTCCCCTCTTGAAATAATATTTTGAAATAAACAAAATGGATTGAAAAGATTGGACTTCAAACAAATTTGATGTAAATTATGATTATTATGATTATGCAGAATATCCAATGAAATTGGCCACAATTATTCAACCAATGTTAGATAAAGAAGAGCTCCTATGTAGACATAGATTGTATGTTGATTCAACTAGTTATACTATTTAGTTTTCAACTACTCACGCATTGCATAGCATAGTCCATGATCCAACTCCCAACTTCCTATGATGGAGGGCTAGACTATAATTTTCTAGACCAAGCTTATGGGAAGTGTAAATGATCAATGATAGTAGTGGGGAGGTAACCATTCAGTGGGGAGGTGGCAAGGTTGTAAGAAGGATAAGGTTTTGACTACTACACAGCCTCAAGTAAAACATTCCAACATTATCAAAGCTATTTTGGAAGACTAACTAACTTCAATTTAAAATCATACCAAAATGGCCACTTAGAAATTCATTTGTATAAATTCATTTTTTAATTTTGAAAATTAGGAAAAATAAATGGCAAGCAATAGGGGAATAAAGTCACATCACATAGCTAACTTCATAAATAGGACAATAAAATTGTTTTTACAAGTAAAACAAGTTAATATGGAATTTCATGAAAACTTCGGGACATCATGGAAAATTTGGAGTGCATTAATATGAGTTTAATAGACTTTGAATCCTCATCAAAAAATATAATCCCTGTTGGAGGTGGGGACTAATAATATCTTTGTTAAATGTTACCTATGTTATATATTTTTTTATATTTTATTTTGATTTATGTGATTGACTAAAATACACTTAACTTGTTATTCATAAATCATTATAAATATGATAAATATTTATAATATAGCTATCTGATAATTTAATAAAATATAATATCTATTATATTAACAATATATTTTTCTTTAATGAATAGTTCATTTTTCTGGATCTCACATTTCTTTCATCATGTGTTTATATTTAAATGTGATTAGAACTTTGAATGTTTTCTGAAATTATTTTTGAAATTTCTTGTTATTGTCTACTAGTTGAGGTGGTGGGATGTCAACATGTTCAAGTCAGGTTTTATGAGGTACAACATACAAAAGAAAAACATTCTCTCAATCATGCTTATCTTTATTAAATAAAGCTTGTAGAAAATTTATCAAGATTGCAAGAGATATGTTTTTGGCCCTAGTTCTTAAAAGGAAGTGCTTTGGATTCCACTTTGTAAGCTTTAAAATTTTTACAGTAATGCAATATACACACACATTCTTAATAAATTGAAAAGTAAACAATGGTTATCACAAATAATACACAAATATTTACCCTAAAAACCCTTAACTGTGAAAACTAGAAAAATATTTAGAGTCATACGCCTAACTTTCATCACCAATCAACTTCATCATTTACAATATAATAAATAGGATTTTGTAGCATTCAATACCGCTAAGCCATTGACCCAGATTAGATTCTAACCTTAATTCCTTAACCAACTATAAAAAACCATGGGCTAAAAAATCATGCTGTAAAAACACCCAAAGCAAAATCCATGCAAAAAATTTCTTAGGAAAAAAACATGGAGCCTACTACCCCACCATAACCCCCAAACAAATTGGGTTTCTACCCCCTCATGACACCTCCACTACGCCTAGTGTATATGAACCATGCATGGGGTTCGTCATGCAAATGATATAACACATATCCAACATTTTTCCACTTTATGTTTTCTTAACATACAAGTAGGCACAAGATTACATAATATCAACAATTGAGGGAAAAAATGCCCATTATTCCTCTACACGAAGAAAACATCTCAGTGCTAAGACACTTTATTAATGAATCTACAACATTTTTCAAAGTTCCCACCTTCACCAACAACACCTTGTCTTGAACCATGTGTCTCACAAAGTGATATTGAACATCAATATGCTTTGTATTATAATGATAAGTTGGGCTCTTTGCTAGAGAAATTGCACTCTGACTGTCACAATTTAAACTTATAAGTTGTTTTACAAACCCAATATTTGAACGCATTCTTTGTAACCATACAAATTCCTTGCTTTCATGGGTGGTTGTTGTGTATTAAGCTTATGTAGTTGAGAGTTCCACCGCAAATTATCTCTTACTAATCCAACTAATTTCTCCTCCAAATAGGTTTAACAAATAACCATTTGTATACCCTCTTAGATCCATATATTTAGCCCAGTTTACATTAAAAAAACCATGTCTAACACTTTTTCTCATCTAGGTATTCCTTATAACTAATTCCATTATTTGTAGTGCCATGCAAATACTTGAAACAAGTATCTACTCTTGTCTAATGCTCCTTCCTTATTTTTGACATATACCTCCTCAAAAATCCTAGTGCTTAAGTAATATTTAGTTTAGGATAGACCATTGCATACATCAAGCCACCAAAAATATTGGCATAGGAAACACAATACATGTCTTCTCCCTCTTCCGATGTTTGTGGCCACTAATTTGCATATAAATTTACATCTATAGGAATAGGGATATTGACTGGTTTACATTCCTACATATTAAATTTACACAATATTGTCCCAACATATTTCCTCTTCTTCAAGTAGAGTTTCTTATGTTTTCCTATCGCTTTTAATTTCCATGTCAAAAATAAAATTTGCAGCACAAAGATATGTCATATAAAAGTTATCTAACAACTCAGTTATCACCATACAAGGCCAAATAAATAAAATGATTACCAAAAAATTTGAAACACACATAGTGGTTGGCTTACTCCTTGGGGAACCATGTCCCAATATATAAGTATCAAAATTTTTATACTACATCCTTCAAGATTTATTTAACCCATATAGGAACTTTTTCAACTTGCAAACTAACTCTTTCTTTCCTTTCACTTCCAAACCTTCTTGATCTATATCTCCATTTAGAAAAGTTGTCTTTACATCCTTCTATTCTACTTCAATATAAAAATTATCATGAATACATAAAAGAAATATTAGAATTTAACTTAGCAATAGGAGAAAATTTTTCATAAAATTAAATTCCCTCTACTTGGGAATAACCTTTTGTTACTAGCTAAGCTTTGTATTTATCTGTATTTCTCCACCTTCCCTTATGCATTCAACTTCTTATTGAACACCCAATTGCTACCAATAGGATTTCTTCCAACTAACAATTCAATGAGATCCCAAACCTCATTCTTATCCAAAGTTTCCATTTCCTGAACCATGGCCTTCTTCCAAAAATTACCATCCTCTTACTCTAGTGCCTCCCTAACAATTATAGGATCATCATTGGTAATAGAAAAAGGAAAAATAAAACAAAAATAAGGTGGAGTATACCTTTCTAATTTCCTTCTTTCTTGAATCAATATCTTCAATACTAGAGTATGAGTTTTCTTATTCTTCTTAATAATTTTCCTCTACTAAGTGTAGAGCCTCAGGATTGATTACTTTTGACACTTCCTTTCTCCTACTTTTCCTCCTTTTTAACATCATCATCAACTCAAATAAGCATTAAAATGAAATTTTTTGATATGGTAAGGTATTTAAATGACCTATCTTTCATATTCAACAATTTTCCTTGTTATTAGATTAAAGTTTGTATTAGCTACAAAATTGATGTGATTCTGCAGTTGATCTGCATTTCTGTAGCCATCTACATGCTTCACTGAGTTTTGAGGTGCCAGCAGAGCAATGAAGTGTGTGGACAGGCAGAGATTGATCCCCTCATGGATTTCCTCCTACCCATATGAGACAAATCATGCAAGGAATCTTTCAGTTTCGTAGTCAAAGGAACAATCAACACATGTTGAACAAGTGAGCGAGAGTCTAGGACAATCATGCTTCGATTGGTTTTTCCAAATATAAAATCATGAAGAAACACAATTTTATTATTCGCTGAAAAGTTTAAGATAGTATTTTTTAGTATAAATAGTCATAAAATCCTCAAAACTATTATACACAAGATTTTATAAATACAGGGCAAACAAATACCTAGACAGTGAAAAATTGTAATGCGGCTGTGAAGTTTTAAACTCTATTTTTATTCCCTTTTAATTAAATAAATGCCTTGAAGACTCTATGCACAGCTAACTGTTGGAGTAGATCGTTGAAACCGCCTATTTTTGGAGGGCCCCTGCAAACAGAGAAGGTTCTACATTTCGTATTTTTCATGTAGATTTTTTTATAGTTTTATTTTATCATTTGATGTAGTTTCAGTTCATGTTTTCATTTTGTCAAATGTTGTAGTTATTTCCAAAATTCTACTTAGTCATTTGAAGCAAATGTTACATAGTTTTCCTTTGTCATTTGATGTATATTCAATTCCCTTTTAAACTGTTAAAATGAAAAAGTGATTCATAGCTTTCTTTTCAATGCAACGGTATTTTATTGTAGACTAGTTTTACAGATTCATGTGTGATTTATTTAATTATTTAAAAGAACATCAAAAGATTTCTTTTCCAGTTTTGAGAGAGTTCCTTTCAAAAGTGCGAGTGATTTATTTCCAAGAAATAGTGATTTAGTGATTTATTTCCAGCATATGAGTGAATATGTTTTAGTTTAAGAGTGATTTATGTCTAGAACAATAGTGACTTATTCAATTCTTTTCACAGTTCCATTTACATAGCATTTCATTTTAAAAACATAAAAATATCCAAATTATTTTTTTTCTTCTAGAACTTGATTTTATTTTCATACATTAGACTGTTAGAATTCTTAGAGACTAAAAAATACATTAGTTAATACTTCTTCATAAGATAGAAATATATTTGTTTCAGTTTTTGTATATTAGAAACTTAGATGATTTGTAGAATTTAGTTGATTTCTACATAGTTGATTTTTATAACTTAGTTGTAATTTAATCCATCAATTTCATTAAGGACATAAGAATAAAAACATCCTTAGAAGAAATCTCTACAAATATAATTATCACACCAAAAAACTAAATTAAAAAGAGTCTTCTAGCATATATAGTGCACTTGCACTTCACAACTTTACCAAGTTCGGTTGATAATTTATGTGAGAAATTTAAGAACATTAAATTGACTAAAAATTTTGCCACCGTTTCCTGGGAAGTGTAAATAGGAGCCTTTTTCCCTTTTAAAAAAAAAAACAACACACCTATAAGAAAAATAGAAAAATGATATGCGTAAATAAATAGATTCTAGGGGTAGATTTGTGGTTAGAGGTAGAATCTTAATCCCAACAACAACACTCACCCCATCAAGACCTCATAGTGCCACACCATCCACCCAAACTCGTATACCATCCTTTGCAAGCAGACATAGACTTCATTAGGTATTAAGATCTGAAATTCAACCTAGAAATTCACCTACTTTTCCAACCGAAGAAGTTGTGGAAGAACAAGATCCTCCCTCCCTAACAGAAGGAGTATCATCCTAACTACAACTGAAGAGCAAATTTTAACTCAAGAAATAGAAGTCCCTAGTGAAGAAGAGGAAGAAGAAATATATTATAATATACCATTGATAGAGAAACCAAAAGAATTATAATAAGAACAAACAAATCCAATTTTGGAACCTTATATTAGTTCTGAGGAATCTACAATGGCTGGGGAAGGAGAAGGAGAAGTACACAATGTGAATGGTGAACATTTAAGAATTGTAGGTGGACCTAGGATTGGAGATGGAGGTGGAGGTAGAGGAAGGGGAAGAGGAGGAGAAGACATAGTAGAAACAAATCATGTTGGATTTCCTATATATGATGAAGATACCACAACAACAATGAAAAATATCTCACCCACTTTTTTTCCTAACTTACATGGATTAAGAAACGAGGATCCTAAAACATTTCTTTTTGAGTTCGAAGTTCTATGTAGATCTTATGACTACTTGCTTGATTCTCAAAAATTGAAATTTCTCCCAGCAACTCTTAAGGATGCATCATTAAAATGGTTCATGGGCTTAATAACAAACTCTATTATACATGGGAAGAAATGAAAAATGTGTTCTTATCAAAATATAAGGATTATTGCATGCCTCATAATCGTAAGGATGAATTTTTTAAAATGATACAGAGGGAAGATGAAAATATTGAGGATTTAATTGAAAGATTCAATTATAATCTTAAGAGGGCTAAAATGGAAAATTTGGATGAAGATACTTTGAAAGCTCTCCTATTAAAATCTATTCAAGATTAATGGATATATATCCTTAACATGATGGGAAAAGGAGATATTTCTCAGTTATCATTACCTGAAATTGTTGAATTATGCATACATATTTCAAGAGGTAAGTCAAGAGTTGGAAAGAGTTCAAGAGATCATGTTACCTCTAGAATTAATAAATTTTCACCTGGAACACTAATTAGGGATGAAATAGGAAATTTGATTAATGAAATTAAGACAAAAATTTTGGGGAGTCTTAGTGAACAAATATACACCTTGAAATTAAAAAACAAGAAAAGAGTTGAAAGCAATGCCTTATCTATCTTTAATCCTAAGTGCAGAAAGAAGCATGCTTTGAGATAATCTCCTCTTGATTTGAAAAGTGTAGAAAATTTTGTTATATTTATAGAAAATCATGATACAAAAAAATTTCCTTTAATACCAGGTCTTAAATCTTTCTACCAAGAGGAAATGGTTTCAAATCAAAAATATCCTCTTTGTTTTGTTGTTAGAAGACCATGGAAAGGATCATAAACTCAAGGATTCAACACCCAAATGTATACTCAACCCCCACATAATAACTGGACTACACCAATGCCATGGTAGCCTTGGTTTCAATCTCAACCTTGGAAACAAGGATGGAAAAATCCTTATGGTAGATATTCTAAATATCACCAACATCCACAACCTTATCCAAAGTTCCCACCACAACGTTTTCCTCAGTCTAGTCAATTACCTCAAACTCAGTTTCAAAATAAAAATCCACAACTTTCATTACCATTTCCACAACGACCAAATCAATTGCCTGCTCAACCACTTCCAAACCCAAATAATAAAAATTCACAACCTGTTTACAACATGGAGGGACAAAATTTCCAGACCTAAATGATAATTCCATTAGATCTTAACAATGTTCAACTTAGATCTAGTAGAGTATTAGAAAAGAAGTCACCATATGTTGTTATTCATGAAAAAGCAAAGGATTATCATTCTGAGGAAGAGATAGGATGTGGATCTTGGGGGGAGGCCCCCAAGATCTGAAAATTTTAAAATGCCAAAAAATGAGAGAACACACAGTAAATAAAAAAACAATTTTTTTTTTTTTATTAAAACAAAGAATAAATGTGGAAGCTACATTGTGGTGGACAATATGTCCTTTTACAAGATGAGACTTGTTACTTATAGTATTTTTTAGTTACAATACCACAGGTAAATTTTGTGGGTGGGTAAATACCATGGGTGAATGAATACTATGGATGAATGAATACCATGGGCAGATGTTAGTGAAAATACCATGGGTGGATGCCATTTACAATACCATGGATAAATTCCATGTCTGGATGAATACCATGGGTGGATACATACCATGGGTGAATGAATACCATGGATAGATGTCACTTACAATACCATGGGTGGATGAATACCAAGGGTGTAGGCCACTTTACATTCGGATCATTCCTCCCTCCTTAAGAAGAAATGGTCCCCATTGCGTACAGTTCCCTCATGAGAAGCATTTGTTGAATATGAAGAGCCACTGAAGAGAAGGGTTTTGTGTGGTTAACCCATAACCGTGATGTATGCAGATATGAGGACAGAGATACCCTATAATGCTTGTAACCAACTGTGATACTGACAGTGTGTGGCCTAGAAAATGGACTTCGATGAAGTGTGGATTTTTGGATGAACCATAACCATGACAAATGAAGATCCGAGGATAGAGATACCCTGTAATGCTTGTGACCATTTGTGATGCTAATAGTGTGTGGCCTATAAAATGGAATTAGATGAAGTGTGGGTTTTTTGGATGACCCATAACCATGATAAATGAAGATCCAAGGATAGAGATACTAACAGTGTGATACTAACAGTGTGCGGCCTAGAAAATGGACTTCGATGAGAAGTATTTTGTGTGGTTGACCTATAACCGTGATGTTGAATGTTGATGAAGTAACAGGCACCTACATAACTTGGGGTGGTATGGCTTATATCCAAAGAACCCAAGTCGAATGCTGCTATTTTGAAACTAATGAATGTGAAGCATGTGCCTGCTAAAACAGGGTAGGAAGGCACGTGTCCAAAGGGAACCCACTCCGAATGTTGCTCCAGATTTAAAATGGGTATAAATTGGTCAATATAGCTCATAATATTTATTATAAAGTGTTTATGGAAATAGAAGGATCATTCTGCATCTTCCCATGTGTTTGAAATTGCCATCTAGGGACTCAAGAAACTCAGATTTATGCTGCAACTGTCTCGCCATCACAAAATTTCTTAACTCCCTCGTACAAATTCTGATTCGACCAATTGTTTTTTTGAAATCGGGTGATTTTTCAAGGGGAGATCATATATATAATCATTTCTCTAAAAAATTTTACTAAAAACTGCAAAAAAATGATAAGAGAGTCGTCATCCATGAATTCTCGTCAAAACAATTTCTGTAGCGCAACTCATTTTAAATCACCGATATCTCCCTCATCCGAACTCCGATTCGGTTGATTTTTTTTTTAATTGGATATTTTTTCGCAAGGAATCTAGATCTAATATGTGTTTTTGAAAATTTTGCACCAATATTTTCAAATCTTCTCTGCAAACTCGTCACCCAAAAAATTCCTCCAAAAAAATGAAAAAACAAAAAAACAAAAATTCCTCCTACTTTGCCCAAGAAAGTGCTCCGTGGAGGTCGTGGAACTTGCATAGAGTTTGATAAAGATGGTTGTAAAACGTTGAAACTGAAATATGCTTCAAACCCTCATTCCCATGGATTAGTAACCTAAATCTGATACTACTAATTTGGATCTTGGGGGGAGGCCCCCAAGAAATGAAAAAATTGAAATGCCAATAAAATGAGAGAAAACAGAGTAAATAAAACTGCAAAGAAATTTTTTATTAAAACAACGAATAATTGCATAAGCTATATTGTGGTGGATATTATTTCCTTTTACAAGATGTGACTTGTTACTTATAGCATTTTTTAGTTACAATTCCACATGTAAATTCCATGGGTGGGTAAATACCATGGGTGAATGAATACTATGGGTGAATGAATACCATGGGAATATGTCACTTACAATACCATGGGTGGATAAATACCATGGGTGATGAATACCATGGGTGGATGTCATTTACAATACCATGGGTAAATTCCATGTGTGGATGAATACCATGGGTGGATACATACCATGGGTGAATTAATACTATGGATAGATGTCACTTACAATACCATGGGCGGATAAATACCATGGGTGGATGAATACCAAGGGTGTAGGCCACTTTACATTCGGATCAAGATATCTCTTCATCAAAACGAAAATCCTCAAAACAAAAGTAATTATTCTGAAGAAGAGGCATCTCTTCATCAGAAGGAAATATAAAAAAAAAAGCCACTTCTACGCATGATACTCCAATAAACTCAACTCCCATTATGGAACAACCTTCATTATTTGTCTCAAAACCACCTTTCCCTAAGAGATTACAAATTGATAAAGGGGTAGAAAAATAGATCATGATGCTTGATTATGATATGTTAGATGAGTTGAAGAATGTTTGCATACAAATTCATTTGCTACAAGCTATCAAAGAAATTCCAATTCTTGCAAAAACAATTAGGGAGTTATATATTAAAAAACGAGGAAGAAAAGGAATTGAAGTCAAAATAATTCATCTAGTTGGAAAATTTTCAGATATCATGATGGCCCAAAAAGCCAATTCAAAAATATTTGGATCCAGGAAGTTCCATTGTGAAAACACACATCAATGGAATTGAAATACCAAACATGTTGATTGATTTAGGAGCAGCTATAAACAGCATGAGTAAACAAACTATGGATCAACTAAAACTTCCTAATCTCCAATATACACGAACATTGTTACAACTAGCAGATAGATTTGTAATCAAACCTGATGGTGTGTTAGAGGAAATTTATGTATCCTTAGATCCTTGGGAATATCCAATTGATTTTATGATCTTTACACCCAAGAATAAATCAGGAGGACATTCATTAAAATTAGGGAGACCTTGGTTAGCTACAACCAGGGATTTTATCAATTGTAGATCCGGTGATGTGTTTATCTCAGATGGAAGCTCAACAAATAAATTCACACTCTATCCACCTAAAAAAAAACAATGATAGAGTTAGAAAATGAAGAGTGGATGGATGATGATAATGATATACAACCTATTTTTACTATCTCACAAGTTAGTGAAGAAGATCAAAGTTTAAACTCAATATAAAATAATGAATCATCTTCATACTGTGAGGTTAGTAAATTTTTTTAAGAAGAGTGCAACATTGAATATTTATCATCCATACATATGTCTTCATATTTTATGGTCTTGAATAAAAATATTTCCACAAAAAGCTTTAAGAGTAAACAAAAATATGGAATAATTTCAAAGGAAGAAATCAATAGAAACATTGCAAAAACACTCTTTTGCATATGCATGGGAATACACTGACATGAAAGGAATTAATCCTGAAACTTGAATGCATCACATATATATTGAAGAGAATGCCAGATCAATTTGAAAACCTCAAATAAGAATGAATCAAAACTTAAGAGAAATTTTTAAGGAGGAACTATAGAAACTGTTAAATGCAAATTTTATTTATCCAATATCAGATAGTGAATGGGTTTAACCTTTAGTAATTTTTCCTAAAAATAATGGAAAATGGAGAGTATGTATTGATTATAGGGAGTTGAATAAGACCACTTTGAAAGATCATTTTCCACTCCCTTTCATAAATCAATTTGTAGATACATTAGTAGGGAAGAAATATTTCTCATTCTTGGATGGTTTTAGTGGGTATAACCAAATTCAAGTTGCACCAGAAGATCAAGACAAAACCACTTTTACCTATCCATGGAGAACTTATGCATATTGAGTACTTCCTTTTGGGTTATAGAATGCACCAGCAACATTCCAAAGAGCAGTATTGGGTATTTTCTCTAATCTAATTCATGGTTGTGTCGAAGTTTATATGGATGATTTTATAGTCTATGGAAATTCTTTTGAAGAAGCCCTTAACAATTTAGAAAAATTTCTCATAAGATGTAAATAAGAAAATATCTCATTAAGTCATGAAAAATGTTTTATGATGTTTACTAAGGGGATTGTTTTAGGACACCACATTTCAGGAAATGGAATTACGGTGGACTCATATAAAGTAGAAGTTATTTCTAAATTAGCAGTTCCAATTTGTCAGATAGATGTTAGGAGTTTTCTTGGTTTCATTGTATACTATAGAAGATTTATAGAAAAATTCACAAAAATTGCATCTCCACTCTTAAAATTGCTTACAAAAGATTGTGAATTTAGTTGGAATCCTGATTGCCAAAAATCCTTTGAAACTTTGAAAGAGAAGATTTCTGAAGCACCTATTTTGAGAGGACCAAACTAGAAATTTCCTTTTCATATTTAAACTAATGCTTCAGATACAACTCTCGGAGTTGTATTAGGACAAAAAAATTGTTATGCAGATTAATCCCTCTTGCGGACAAGAGTGATCTCCCTAGTATCCTACGGACAGCTAGAAACAAAAATCCATTTGTAAATAGTTTTCTCTAGATTATATGTGATTCAAAATTATTATAAACAAAGAGAGAGGACATGCCCCTACCTTGAGATCCGATGCTCGGTGTAGTATTTTATCCAGTCGGTCCAAAGAGGCTTCTTCAGTAAGTAGAACCTGCAATAAAAAATAGACAAAAGAATTAAAAGCACCTGCAACATATAATAATTGAGAAAAACTAATCTAACTTAGTGATCAAGGAATCTAAGTATTGAATTATTCAAATAAACATAAGAAAAAATCAATGAGAAAAGGAGATCCATATGTATTATCTTGAATGAAAAGAGTAACTTTACAACCTGGTGCCTTGATGTCGTACAAGTTCCTCTCGGGATCCTAAACAATCGTTCCTCCTTCAGATTGGCAAGCCTTCCTCTCTTTGAACTAGTATGAAGTTATGGACATGAGTGTGCGATCATTCTCATACAAATAATAACTAGTGTAGAGAGTATGCTCTCTTGATAATTTCTTCAGCAAATACCTTCTGCAAGCTACAATCTACCATTGAGACTAAAACATGAGCTCAATTTATAAGGAAATGGAATTAGTTTCAGTTCCATGAAGAGGGGGATGGATTCCTCTCATGAAGGGATTTGAGCTCCATATACCAAGGTATAAACTCCATGAGTGAAGGGATAAAGCTCCATGAGTGGAGGGATAAAGCTTGAACTGATCACGCCTCTATAAGCTTCCAGTTGGGAGAATATTCGTCTAGTTGGGCTTCTAGAACTTACTTTTTCCTTTATTTGACTGTTTACGGAGGTCCGCAGGTTTTATAAGTAGAACGTGTGGGATGTGCTGCAGGCTATAGAGAAAATATCTGCAGATCCGCAAGAAAGAGCTAGGAAATATGTGGAGTTAAACTTTTTAGGGTTTTAATGAGCTTTTCTCCAATTCCAAGACTTGGTTTAGGAACATTAGGGTTTTTTGCCTCTAAGAGAGCACAATATAGGTAATGATTAAACTATATTGATAGTCAAATTTCATGGTGACAAAATAATGTGGAACAGATTTCCCCCTAAAGTGTGAAGTCTGAGGTAGTTCTGAAGAGTGAAGTGATTTATCATCTCGAGGATTGGATTGCGGACACACCGGTCGAAAACCTATAAAAAAATTCAATGCAAACATATATATGTATATCATCGTTGAAATAGGCATTCCCATTCTCAGATCAAAACTAACTACATGTTCTAGTACAGAAATGATTTTAAAATTACATCAATAGTACGTACAGTATGGACACAACCATCTGTCATAAATAGTCTACTGTATCATGAATAATAAAACTCCTCGCAACCTGGATGGTGGAAACTAGATCCAGGATCGTGATTTCCACTTCCCGAACTAGTATGATTTTATCCATGCGATTGATTGTGTCTGTAAGAACCTTAAACTTTAACTTTCAGAATTTAACCATCAATCTCAAAATACATAAGTGTAAAGCTCTTAATTTTTGAAATTAACAATCATTCACAAAATTCATACTACAGAATTCATAGTGAAATTTTTGAAAAGAATATATATCAATTGACTAATTATACTTACCTGGAACCGTGTTTGAAGATGTCTCTGATCTATCATGGCTCCAGCTCCCGTTACCAAGCCGTCGTTTTCCTCCCAGCCTATCTGAGGTCAACCTCTCTGGTCCCCAGATCAGAAGACAAGTCTTCTGGTCCCCCGTGCCCAAAACTCTGATAACAATCGAGAGCATTCCATAACTCTGTTAGAACTCTCGAACTCACTGCTCATGAACCACGCAGTTAGAACTCCTCTGACAACATCCGGGTCAGTTTTCCCCTTCACTACCCATGCCCATCAATTTTACCCCTCTTCTCCCTTTTATACACAAACTCCATTCCTGATATTTATTAGAATATGATCTTTTAATAAATATCTTTGAAAAATATCTTAAAATATTATATTTTAATAAATATCTTGGTTTTATTAAAATATCATCATTTATTTTCATAATTCAATGCTTTTAATTCTCTTTGAACAAAGTATTAGTTTTCATTATATTATGGTGAGTTAAGGAGTTACTCAATACTTCAATAATTCACTCCTTACTCTACACTGAGTTTCTTTTCATAATAGCTTATTGCACGTACTAGTGCCGTACACGTGATACCTACATATGTAGCTATCATATGCAGGTCTCATATGCATGCTAATATTTCTATGTTCCATAATTCGAGTTGGGTCATTACATACACCCCCCTTCAGAAAACTTCGTCCTGAAGTTAAGTTTTATGTCGTACATCATTAATTATATCAATGACTAGTATAATCATATAAGGTTGGTGTATCATAGATGAATTTTCGTTTAATGTGTGAGAACACTTTTAAAATTTATGTTTTGATCATTTATTGGGTTACCAATTTAGTAGTTACATTTTTTCCCAACAGTGTCCCCAAGCTATTCTAGAATCATCCTATCCTTACTAATCTCTGTCGCTCCCATCCTATCCATCCTCTACAGGAATATGCCATGGAATCAGTTTTACTGATCCATCCATAGTCCTTAAGGGTAGCAGTGTCGATTACGTCGACCTGATTTATTTGTAGGCATCCGGAAATCATCATCACACGTCTAGGGGAGCGTGACTCGCACAGCTCTCCCATGACCCCAGGTATTGGAGGATAAATGGTGGGAAACACCTCCACCCCTCCTAGTAGGACCAGGGTCAACACCCTATCAGGGAATCTCAGTGCATCTCAATTATTCTTGGAGTTTTGTCATCACGCGGTCGGTTTGGTAACAATATCATCTGCAATGTAAAACACTTGTCCACCAATTATAATATATGCATCAATATGTTCTAAACAAATTGTTACCCATATAACAATTTCTACATATTCCAAATATGTTGCTATTTTTGATATTGATCCTTTAGTTCATATAACATACTTGGTTAAAACACTTGTCCACATATGTATCAATATGTTCAAAACAATTTTTTACCCATATAACAATTTCTACACATTCTAAAATAGGTCTGTAAATTCATTTTCACCTTGAATAGTCAAGTGTCATCACTCTTTTATTTCAACCTCATGATTTTAGGTTGATATGTAAATTTATAGATACCATATCCATAACATAATTCATAATTTATATTAGTATCCCAGTATCAGAAATGTTTAAGCAAAACTTTCTTCATATTGGTATCCATGTACCAAAAATGTTTAAGAAATTTAACATATTCTCACATGTCATAGTACAAACTGACAGTCTTAACTATCCATCCAAAACATGGTAAGATTACACAAAATTAAGTTTTCAATGCTTATAAATATAACCACAGTTATAAATGTTACATAGAATAATCGAGCATGGATATACAAATAAGGGTGTAGCCACTATTTTATTTACTATTTTAACTGATTAACCTGATAAAAGTCACAGGTTGAGACTCTAAATATAAATGGAGGGATGCTCCAACCTTTGCATATATATAGAAACGAAATGAATTGAAACAAGAGCACAAAACACTTACTGTTTAGTCGATGCATGATCTAATTTATTGATACAGGTTGATTAAGAACTTTAAAGCACAAAACTACATATGGATCCAGCCAATCTTTTAATTCTTTTTACTTATTTGTCTTTTAAGTCTAATTATCTTTGATCTATAATCTACATCCCAAGAGATATAATAACACTAACTTCTTTATCATGTTATTCTAGCTCATCATCAACCAAAATTATAGAAGCCAAGGAGTAGGATTTTTGCAGAGCTAATCATTAGGGTTATGATGGAGAAGGATGAAGAGTTAATTAAATACTATAAGGATCCCTTAGAGAGGTTTATTTTTACAGAATGAATTTTCCACTGTTTGAAAATGCATTATTCATTTTGCATTTATACTTGGACTACTAAAAGTGTCATGTTTTCACTAAGATGTCAAATGTTGACAAACATATAATTCCTTCTTTTAATAAGGAATTCACCATTTATAAGATATTCATAGTCACATTATTAGTATGTTACAGTTTTGATATCTAGTCTCTTTACTTGCAAGTTTCACCCTTTACAGTCTTAACTCTAGCTAGGATATTACTAGTTTTACCATCATTCCTTAAACCATTGTTTCATTTCTATTATATTGACTCATTTAATCCAAACACATAACACATCACTGGTATACCCTCTTATTTTTCTTCACATTAATCATTTTCTCATTATTTCTTAGGTCTCATCTCATTGCCAAATGTATCTTCTTTTCTAACGGAGTACAATTATTATCTTTAATATTTATTTTTAAACATTTTCCCAGTTCATCACTTGTTATTCTTAACATATTAGGAGTATTCACAACTCCTTGTAGGTCATTGCTTTTACCTTTACCAAATCATGTTGCTCACTTCCTTATACCTGATATTCCCAATATTCCAAGTCTACTTTAATTTGAAAGATCATATTATTAGTTTGACTTTGTTTTCTCACCTCTAGTCATCATGGTTTTCTTTCCTTCTCTCTTAATGCATACACTTATTTCACTTGGAAATGTCGTTACTATTTACCAACTTGGGTAAGATCTTATAAATAGATTCACTAACGTGGATATCGAATGTAATCTATTTATCATTTCAGCTTTTAAGGCATTATGGGATAGAATTTCCTAATCATACTCCCTAATGTCCATAATCCATAGATATAGTTAGTCACTTAAGGAAAATTTTATAATGTGACTCTCCCATTAAAGGGGGAAACTATAATAGGTGTCACCTATGCACATAAATTATCCTATAATTGATTGACGTTATTGTAGATTCACTCTTTAATCTAATTTCATTGACTTCTTATATTTTTTTGTGAAACTTCCACTCACTCACATTTGGTGCTATTTTGTCGATCTCAATATTCTAATTTGATTACGATAACTGCCATTTATTAGCATCATTAGAAGTTTACCATTCCCTTCTTTTCCCGTCCTCCCTAGGTACTATATTGATTATATCATGGTAACAATGGAGATTAAACTACGAAATTTTCTGTTGTACTCTCTTGGTAACTATATCGTCTTGTTCTAATAGTGTGTTTACTACCTTATAGGGTGGTTTCTTACCCTATTAACATATGTTTCATCCATAAATTTACCTCAAAACAACTTAGCCTTTTATCAAGTTGACTTAAAATAGATAATATTTAGTCCAAACATGAAGTCCTTTCAAATAAAATATTTGAATTTATGCAATAAGTATTGCTAAACAGATTATATAACACCAGGGATAGGTCAGAAGCCATTTACAAACTTTTGGGAATTCCCAAAAATCACTCTTTCAATAGCTTCATCCTCATCCTTGTATTCACAAATAACGCTTCATTTCTACTCTCTTTTCTCATTTGAGGAGCTCTATGCAGTCTTTTGAGACTACTGCTACACATATTATGTTATTACTTATCCTAAGTGACTACCTTACATATAGACAACATCACATTGTTAAGAGAGATACATATTCCTTGCCAAAATTTACTTAACTTTCTTATAGCAGAGCACAAGATACTTCTGTGATGACGACCTCTTATTTGGCCAAGTTATGACAAAATCTATGGTATTTGATGAGGGTGGAATATTTTATAGTTTTTCTTCACTTGGTAGGAACCTCATCAATGTAGCTATATGTCACTTCGTTAGTATTGTGCCATTTGTATATTAATAATTTATTTTCATAGTTTTATGATGAAAATGGCTTAAGCGCATTCCTACAGTATCTTGTTACTGGGTGTACTTTATTGACCTAACTTTTAATCATTCAAGGGCATTGATAATACTAGTATAGATCCATCTTTGACCCGGATCTTTTAAGCACTACAGATTTTAGAATGTGGCTGAACTCCACAAAAACTACCATGGAACGATAAATAAGCCAAGTATAACATAGGTCAACCTTAAGAACTGCATTTTCTCTTTTAAACAAACACAATTCACCAAAAACTGCGAAAGGATTTTCTTTTGACCTTCTCTCTAAGTAGTGTGTATTTCCCTTGTCATGCTTGTGCATTTGTTATGACCAACTTATCATAAATATCCAGAGAAATATGGAATATGGGAAATATAGATGGGAAGTACAATAATAATGTTTAGTTGAACATATTTTTGAAGAAATAGGGAAATATCTCCCATGACCTCAAAAGAGTCAGAATATTAAATACATCTCTACAGCTCTTTGTGTGAATAATTAATATAATCTAATACATGTTGTGTAATCAACATAGATTTCTGTGAACCCAACAAAAAATCACTGTTTCTGAGGCATTTTTCACTTTTGTTTGTGAGCTAGCTAAGCAACTCAAGGCTTACACAAAAATCCATATTTATTTAGCACCCATGTTCTCCTAGTAGCTTGGGCAAAACACACAGGTAGAACTTAGAAGTGTCTGTCCTGACCAGTGACACTGACTGCCAGAAAAACACACCAACAGACCCAGATGTAAAATGAAGAGACATCGAGCTCTAGGTGAGAAAAACCCAAACCCCTTCACTTAAACGCCGTTAGTTACCAATACCGAGTTGGGTGGGGTAGCATGTAAAACAACTCAATAGAATGATATCAGTTAACAACTTAACATTACAGTGCAAACTAGCACATTTTTTTCAGGTAAATTCTACTGATAAAAGTTCATTCCAATAGAGGACTATTATAGCAAGTTAAAGAGGATGACCAACTATAATTTGACTACTAGGCGATAGTGACCTCTGCTTAATTAATTGGAATACACTGACCAACATGTAGTAACCTCAAATTTTCAGACTCAGATTCTCAGATTAGGATCAACTGAATTTAAGATACAGAGATCCCATTTGCCATAACAGATAAATCATCTATAGGCATACATAACCCAAATATTGAGAGAACTGGGTATGTGTTTTAGATATATGAATACATTCATCTTCAGTGTTTATTGATGCACAGGATAACCGACATACAGAACTGCAAAATTTTTAATGACCACATTCGAAAATGCAAAATTTTTAATAACCCAAAAATGAAAAGGTAAGAACTGTTGCCACAAGATACTTCAATACTCTAATAGTTTACTTATCGCCTGACAACTTGCAGAAAAAATATTTTTGCGCTTTATGCAATTCATTTTCATCTGCTAATTACTAGGAGGCAGAATTCCACTTATTTCTCAAGGGCTAAATTCTATCATTCTTAGGAGTTGGGAGGCCGAATTTCCCTTCCTTTACAGTGGCCAAACTGTTTTCAACAAGGGGGTTGAATTCCCCAAGCCCAATACCATCCTATCTAGATAAATAATTTATATCTTACCATATTTAATTATAATTTATTATTTTTAAGTTATGAAGTCTTTATATCAACGATTTATTCTCAAATTTGTATATTATTTTACCCTCCTTTACTTTAATTTACCTTATATATATATACATACATACATACATACATACATACATACATACATACATACATACATACATACATATATATATATATATATATATATATATATATATATATATATATTAACATTCAATTTGTAGAATCAACTAACATTTCAATATTAGTGTTTCTTTTCAATATTTATAATTATGAATATATTAAAATATTGAAATAGTAATATTAAAATCTATGGTAAATATATGTGAAAAATATATTATTTTATGTTAACCTCTATATCTTATATTTGTAATAATTTGAAACCAAACGTTTCAATAATCCAACTATCATGTTATATATATAGCATATAATATATTAATGTAAAATGCATTGGATTTTGGGAAATAGAATGTGTGTCGTATCGCAGAAATTGCTTTCCGACCTAATCACAGCTCTAAGTTAGTTAACGTTAATAGCGTGATGACCATCACGTCTTTGTATATATTTTATACGCTTAGATACTTAGCAATGGATGGGATATTTCATATGTTGTGGTGCAAGAATAGTAATTTTAATCTGCCAATATTTGGTCAATCATGTATTTGTATATATATTTATAGTAGATCTCACCCTGATGGACGGTTGGACATCCAACACTTAAGTGGGACCCCCTGCCCATTGTCACATTATGCTAAATGTCATATGACTGAATACTGTGCTTCCTTGTACTTCTACTGTTGTCCAGGTCTTTGTTTGTGAATTCAAGGGAAGACATTCGGGGCTACTGCAAATTTGGTGTTAATTCAACGAAAATAAAAAGGGGTAGCTACAGAAATATATATATAAGTAATTTGATTGGAGATGAAGACTCTAATTTGCCGAAATCCTTCTTAGCTAGAAAGATGGAAATGAAGAATTTAAAGTACCTGACCAAAATTGGTTGCTGCCCCCAGAGCTCTGAGCTTTATTGGGACCTCTTTTCTTGGTCATGTGAATTTGGGAAGCTAATTGTGATTTACCGATTGATCTCAAAAGCTTTGTGTCGAAAGGGTATAACCCGGCTAGAGCAGGATCAAGCACACTAGTTTTTTCCATTGCAGCAGCGGGCATTACATATATATATAAGCAAGAGATTTTGTGCGATCGAATCCACCGAATTCCATGGTAAACCAATATCGATGAATCTAGGGTCTCATGCTCAGCTATTTTATCTGAGCAGAACTTAAAATAACCTAGTCCTTGAGGCTAAGAGATATACAAGGGAAAAGACTTGGAGACTAACATGGGCCGGCTTTACCTGGTAAAGTTAGATGGAAGGACGCCGACAATATTGACCCTAAACCTCCCCACATTTTAAATATTTTATTAAATTTTCTGAGACCGACCCTGAACTAGATTATACACGTGTTTCCTACCATACAGAGGTGGCAGATCTACATACAATTTATGCTTGTTTTCTGTTCTCTTGGGATTCTGCAATTGCGAGACATTTATGTGTAATTTAAAATAAAGGAGTTTAACTAAAATACCGAGCTACTGCGAGGAGAAGAGCCTTCGATTCTTTGAAATGATTGGTGATTCTACATTTATCCATGATTAGGCTGGACTGTGCTCACTTACCCGTATTGTGCCCACTTCTATGTTCAGCGTTTAACACCATAAACAATGCTTACCCGTGCAGCGTTCAACAAAACAAATGGTTCTGGAGACTCTCAATCCCACCATCGGGTCCCCTAGTGTTCATGGCCCGCAATTTGAGTTTCGTTTCATAGGTGCCATCGCTCCATTAACATCTTAATGGAAAAATTAAAAGAAAAAATAGAGGAACAAGAAAAATCGTGCTATTGGAAGGGATTCTTGGTCCATTCAGTATATCTACCTATTTGAACCAGGGATATTTCTGCTACTTATGCTCTGAACTAGCCAAGAAATTCATAATATTGTCAATTGCTTGAACTGTGTATACATCTCTGCTTTCGTTCACTACAAAAGATTGCAAGCGGCTACTATACAAACTTTAAAGAGAAAAGGCAGAAACCTGACGAAATTTAAAATGGAAAAGTAGCTCCAAAAATCTGTAGTTTATTTTCTCAATACACTAAAGCCATCTGGAAAAGTGACTTGATGAGATTTGGACCTCTAATCTCAATTCCGGCAAGGAAAGATGATAAAACCGAGGAAAACCTTGAAACACTAGGAACTGCATTCATCAATAGTTACCATCACAGCAGCAAGGCCAGAGGATGCTTGGCCAGTCACATGCTCTTCTTCGATGAGGGGGCTAATGCCGGTGCCCTTTTGTTACAACTGTGGGAGTTGGACACATGGGATTTGAGAGGGCCAACCTATTGTTGCAATACCAAAATCACTACTCAATGGAGGACTTATAAGCACCCACTCCAACCATGACAACGACACACACCCACACCGAATCACATTTGTGTTGTGAGATGTGTGGCCGTGATGGAAATACAAAGATCACTTACGTTTCTTACAGATGAAATTGGGAAATTAGATAACAAATTATATCCCTCTAATATCTTCCATATATGTGTGGGAATGCTACGCCCTCCCTGCTCCGCAGCTAAAATGAATCTCTCTCTGCATTAGGTTGGGAATAATTAAAATCTATTATCAATTCTGTGAAACTAATTAAAATCATTTTTTTTTTAAGTCAGCTCTATTGACATATTATATATTCAATAGAGTTACAAATGGCTGAATTAATTCTCTATTTCGATAATTCTGGTGCATCTCAAAATATTTTTCAAATGACCTGTAACAATCCTTATGCTAAATTATAATTGACAGACAATGCCCAACAAGTGACTAATTTAAATCTTTCGGATAAGTAGAGGTGGTGTGTGATTTATTGCAAGAGGATTCCATTATGCCAACTCATACCCCGTAAAACCTACAGTCATGCACTTTGGCACCATTTAAATGTTATCAATTAATTCGAGAACACCTATAGACCAATGAATTTCTCACTTCTTGGTTTTCTGGTTTGGAATTTATTTCCCTCTAAATGTTTCTTCCTAGAATTGGGTAGGATCGACCTCAGAAACCTCAGGACTGTGGTTACTTGTGTAGGGCCAATAAGGTCCCACAGAGTTTAAAATTGTACTTTGATACCATGTGTAAGAACCTTAAACTTTAACTTTTATAATTTAACCATCAATCTCAAAATACATAAGTGTAAAGCTCTTAATTTTTGAAATTAACAATCATTCACAAAATTCATACTACAGAATTCAGAGTGAAAATTTTGAAATAAAATATATATCAATTGACTAATTAATACTTACCTGGAACCGTGTTTGAAGATGTCTCTGATTTTTCATGGCTCTAGCTCCCATTACAAAACCATCGTTTTCTTCCCAGCCTATCTGAGGTCAACCTCTCCGGTCCCCAGATCCATAAGACAAGTCTTTTGGTCCCCTGTGCCCAAAACTCCAATAACAATTGAGAACATTCCATAACTCTGTTAGAACTCTCGAACTCACTGCTCATGAACCACACAATTAGAACTCCTCTGAAAACATCCGGGTTAGTTTTCCCCTTCACTACCCATGCCCATCAAGTTTACCCCTCTTCTCCCTTTTATACACAAACTCCATTCCTGATATTTATTAGAATATGATCTTTTAATAAATATATTTGAAAAATATCTTAAAATATTATATTTTAATAAATATCTCGGATTTATTAAAATATTATTATTTAATAAATATCTTGGTTTTATTAAAATATCATCATTTATTTGCATAAGTCAATGCTTTTAATTCTCTTTGAAAAAAGTATTAGTTTTCATTATATTATGGTGAGTTAAGGAGTTACTCAATACTTCAATAAGTCACTCCTTACTCTACACCGAGTTACTTTTCATAATTGCTTAGTGCACGTACTAGTGTCGTACACGTGATACCTGCATATGTAGCTATCATATGCAGGTCTCATATGAATGCTAATATTTCTATGTTCCATAATTCGAGCTGGGTCATTACAGTGTCGAAGTCGAACATGGTAGAAACCACTTAATTACCAGTCAATGATGTAAACTGTTAACAAGTGTGAGATAACACAAATAATGAAAATGGCTCTCAAAGTACTCAGTATAATCCATGAAGTATGAATGAATGATTTGCAGTTGAACACTTCATGGAATCATTTGATTGAAGTTTGATGATGCAACCTATCGTCGAAGGTGAGAAACCTTCCATTAAGACATGCAGATCCCAAGGTACTGATAGGACTCTAGATCAACTTTCTAGATGATGAGTTGTCGTCCATAGAAAGCGACCCGTCGTAGGAAAGCCCACAACACGAAACCATTAGATCAAGTTTTTAATAAAAAATTTCAAGGACTGACTCAAGTATGGTCAACACGAATGGAGACAAATGTTTGCAATGAATGGCTTATTTGAACTGTCTCTTGAACACATAATGACACTGCAGATGGCTTGGTAACAATTAACCTAAAGCTAATACCCATAAACGAGCTAAAGGCTTTCAATGTGGTTTTATTAACTGTTAGACAAAATATTTTCCCAACCAGGTACAAGTGTGACAAAAAGTGTCGTGTTCAAGAGTGGTATACTACTTTTAAAACAAGGGTGCCAACTAGATTCCTTTTCTCTTTTTTCCTCCACCATTACTGGAAAGTACCTCTTTATTTTATACAAGCTTGAGGAGGATAACATTTGCTTGTTGTGTAAGTTCATCCTTCAGATGAGTCCATCTTAGTATTAAAATAAAACCCTAAGAAGGAGTGGTTCATTCCTGTTTGTAATCGACAGGTCCTTTACTGTTAAATGTTAACGAGTCCAGTATAGGAGAAACTCAGTGTTTTTCAGTTTTAGGGAGTCAGAAGAAAAACACAAGTAAACTTTGTGGTTGTAATTTTTCTTAAATTTAGTCTCTCAGACCCAAAAAAGGATAAAATAATGCAGGAGAGATCTCTTTTGACCATGATTAGTTCACGTATACCTTTTTCGTAAATATTCCATTTCAATCCAGAAAAGGGTTAAAATTATACTGAAGGGACAATTGTTCATTTCCTTTAACGATTTCAAATAGTCAAGTACTCCGATATTTTCATTTTCGTAATTTTCAAGAGCTCGAAAAAGTGATAAAAGTATACTCATTTGGTTGACTTTCAATTTAATTTATGATAAAAAAAATACGGAAAGAACTCGGCATTTTCAGGTGTTTTACGAGAATGAAAGATATCAAAATAATTTTGGGATTTTCATGAGTTTAATGAGTCTTGAAAATAATAACCAAAATGGACTCAAGATAGGTTTCATTTTTATACAAGCTTCAAACATAGGAAAAAATATGCTTGATAGTGGTTTCATTTTTACACAAGCTTGAAACGTAGGAAAACTGTGCTTGAGAGGAAGTTTGTTTCATTTTTACACAATCTTGAAACAAAGGAAACTGTGCTTGAAATTGGTTTGTTTCATTTTTACACAAGCTTGAAACAAAGGAAAAATCATGCTTGAGATAAGTTTCAATTCCCCCCAAGCATAAGTTACCAGGGAACATATGCCCGCCAAGCTTCATTTCATTCGCCTAAGTGGACTACTAGTTCATAGGTGGATGGAATTAAGGTTCATTTACAAGATCAGATGAAAGAATTGACTTGACACTTACGAGATATAATCAAAGACTCAACTCAATTAGGAGAGGATTTGTTTCATTTTTTAATGAGCTTGACAAAGGAAAAGAACTATGCTCATGGAAACTTGTTTCATTTTTTAACGAGCTTGACATAAGAAAAGGAACTATGCTCAAAGACATGTTTCATTTTTAACGAAGTTGACACAGTGAAAGGAAGTCTCCTTATGGTGACCTATTTCATTTTTTAGTGAGGTTGGCACAGGAAAAGAACTATCCTCATGGAAACCTATTTCATTTTTTAACGAGGTTGAAATAGTAACAGGAATTCTCCTCATGGGAACCTATTTCATTTTTTAATTAGGTTGACACAGTAAAAGGAAATCTCATCATAAGGGCCTGTTTCATTTTTTAACGAGGTTGACACAGTAAAAGAACTGTCCTCATGGGATCCCTGTTTCATTTTTTAACAAGGTTGACACAGGAAAAGAACTATCCTCTGCCTGATTCATTTTTTAACAAGGTTGACACATTAAAAGGAACCATCCTCATATTATCCTTGATCATGGCTTCCAACTCAAAGAAACACATGTCAAGGGACACACCTCGATCATGGCCTTCAAAAGGCCTTCATGAGATGGAAGAACGGTTCTCTAGAAGGAACACATGTCAAGGGACTCAATAGGGATAAGAACATTGCGTTCAAATAATCCCATAGGGTTTGCCGTGTCAGTTACTAGATCTAATTCAAAGGAAGTCAAGAAAATAGTGAGAGGCTCGCTTGCATCTGTAACTAAAACATGGGACTGGTTGCCACATAATTAACCCGTAGCGGGGTAGATACCACTTTTGTATAAGGAAAATATTGGGATGTCGGATTATTCGTAGTTGAATCAAGACTAACGAATGAAATTTGGTCAACAATCATAATGATCCTACGGATAGCTAGAAACAAACATTAATCCAAGGGGCCTCAGACTACCATAAGATCAATACAAACAGTTTTACCTTCCAAGGTAATAGGAAACTTTGGAAGGATCCCTAAAGGTTAAATAATGGTTCTGTTAAAAGATGACAGGTTTTGCATAATAGGCACAAGCTGAGGGGAACCCAAAGCTTGCCATGCAGTTGAGGATAAAATACTAACAGAAGCACCTTCATCTATATCTGTGTGATGCACATTCTTACCACAAGCCTTCACAATTATTTGGAAAGGGATGGAAGAAGGAATACAAGGTTATGTCATTATATTCCAATCAAAGGAAAAGACCTTAGTACTTGGAGGAGGTTCTGATCAAACAGGTGAAATTCCCCCTAGCGTAGAAGAATCTGATGTGATGAGAAGAACCTGAGCGGTATAAATTTAACTCTCTATAGGGAGAGTGGGATCGATTGAATGTGAATTCAATCCAACCACTTGATCAAATAATGGATCATCAACCTAAGTGATATCATTTTCACTCTTCAATGGAAGAGTAGTATTGACTCTACTTGAAATTAGATCAATCACTCCGTCAGCTGACGGTAGGTTGGGAGAAATTTTATGGTAACCAGTTGGAATTTTTTACTGTGGAATAGTAAGGTTTTCCAACAATTTTGAGGCTTCATCCATGTGATGGAAAATGTGAGTTTGATAACTCCCTTTACATAACCTACAAGGAAGCCTAAATTTACCCTTTTTCCCAGGAACCTGACAATCACTGGTTGATGGATCAACAGTAATTTTATGAGAATTTTATGACCATACTTCCAAGATCTTAGGAATACCAGGACAATTGATAAGGAAGTGGTCACCCTTACAAATTTTGCAAGGGTATCTAGGTTTGTGATGCATGTTGGAGGTTTCCTCAACATTACTAACACTTATAGCCATGGTTGGTCGATTGACTTCTTTCTTATCTTGATTCTTCTTCTTCTTCCCTTTCTTCTTCTTCTTAACCACCTGGTTACTAGCATGAAGGCTTTTACCAAGTGAAGAAGAAGAAAGGGAGGAAGACATGTTGGACGAAGAAGGTAAAGGGTCAACATGAGGTTGGTGATGTTGAGATGGTGAAATATATTGAGGTGAAGCATCTAGTTGAGGTGGAACAATTTGAGTATTCGAGGCCAACGAAGTTGAAAATAACCATACCGGTACACCTATGGTAAATCTAGGTAATGACAATCTAGCCATATAAGGAGGACCAACATTTCCAAATCAATGAAAAGTACTAGGATTCTCGTTAAGAGGGGTTCCTTAGTTGGTAAATTCCAGAATAGTTGCCATTAGATTCAACTTCAGTGAATTTTATTCAAAAAATATTAACAATTCAAATTCAAAATTCTCACATAAGGTCTCTAAAAAGTAAAAACAAACAAATGAACACGCGCTATCAAATCTAGGAGTCAAAACACACTCAAAGAGTTTGTTTTCATAGCGAAATCACTAGTTGGTGATGAAATCCAAGATTGCAGGGATCAATGTGAAAAACTAGCAGTCAGACCAGTTACCTTGACAACCTTCTTAATGAAAAAATCTGGTGCAAGTACCTCCACTATGCCATCTCGAAGTGCAGTGCACCCTCCAGAAAGTCCAAGTGAGTCTAGTCAACGTCTGCTCCAGGTACAGTGGGACCTTCCCTCCACTGTCACCTTGGGAAAAATCCTAAATATTATGGCCACTAAGGTCACCAACGGAAACAAATTCACCTGGGGGAACAGTATATGATCTGATATACATGGAAGGGAAGAGTAACAAGCTCAATCCCCTTGAAGACTCCTCGACATGGTAAATTCGAGGTTTGCCAACAAGTGACCCCAGGCTCCTCGACAATGGTTAATCCAAGATTTTTCGTTTGTATTACATGCACATCTTCTATCTTTTCCAATGAGATAGGTACGATTACCTCACTGGGTCAGACATGATCTCGTGCTTGACTCTTTTAAGAAGAGCTTCGTAGAGTACAATTGCAACAATTGGAATTTTTCCTTACTGCAAGATTATTATTGTTTGTTTTAACTGCTTTGGAAAGTTAACTACAACCTATTCCAAAGCACTAGACTAAGCTAGATTGGTGGAAAGAGCCCTAGAAAATGTAAAAATTACTAGATGAATTTTATTAAGCACTATGTTATTTGGGTTGTTATTACTCAAATGGTGAATGGATATGAAACCAATGGTGTTATGACTTGACCCAAAACTGAATGCAATCGAATATGATAATGTTATCTTTTCAATTCGATGAATCCTAACTAAAGTAAGGAGAGAGGTTCCATTGACTTCTAACAATGCAAAAATTGATAAATAAGAGAAAATATAACAAATTCTCTAATGCACTAATTTCATCAAGAAAAAATAATGCTTATCAATTCAAAACAATTTTTTATTTTATGTTTTAAAACAAGCATAAAACATGTAAATTCAAATCAAAGAAACTGATCTAAATCTACGATTGATTTTTCAAGAATGTAAACTATGCAGCTGTAATATATGCACAATTCATTTGAAAACTATGCAAATGTAATCTATGCACATTTTTCGTTCATATTCTGAAAATGAGAATTCTAATTATGCAAATGTGATCTATGCAAGAGAATTCTCAGAGACAAGATGATTCCAATGTAATCTAAATGACCAATCAAGTGTAATTAAAGAAAATTGGGTGAGAATTCCAAAGGTCAAAAAATAAAAACACTCAAAGATGATTAACACTCGGACACAATTTAGCAAAAACAAAAGCAAAAAGATGAAAAATTGTTAAGAGACTGAGACAAACCTCGACGTAATGACCAAAGGAAATCAAATTAATAATTTCTCAAAAAGTAACTCAAAACAATCGATTAACTTAATCCCTCTTGCAGACAAGAGAGATCTCCCTAGTATCCTACGGATATCTAGAAACAAACATCCATTTGTAAATCGTTTTCTCTAGATTATATGCGATTCAGAATTATTATAAACAAAGAAAGAGGACATTCCCCTACCTTGAAATCTGACGTTTAGTGCAGTATTTTATCCAGTCGCTTAAAAGAGGCTTCTTCAGTAAGTACAACTTGCAATCAAAGACAGACAACAGAATTAAAATAACCTGCAACATATAATAATTGAGAACTGATAATATAACTTAGTGATCAAGGAATCTAAGTATTTAATTATTCAAATAAACACAAGAAAAACTCAATGAGAAAAGGAGATCCATATGTATTATCTTGAATGAAAAGAGTAACTTTACAACCTGATGCCTTGATGTCGTACAATTTCCTCCCCGGGTCTTGAACAATCGTTCCTCCTTCAGATTGACAAGCCTTCCTCTCTTTGAACTAGTATGAAGTTATGGACATGAGTGTGTGATCATTCTCATACCAATAATAACTAGTTTAGAGAGTATTCTCTCTTGAGAATTTCTTCAGCAAATACCTTCTACAAGCTACAATCTACCCTTGAGACTGAAACACTCAATTTATAAGGAAATGGAGGTAGTTTTAGTTCCATGAAGAGGTGGATGGATTCCTCTCATGAAGGGATTTGAGCTTCATATACCAAGGGACTAACTCCATGAGTGAAGGGATAGAGCTCCATGGGTGGAGGGATAAAGTTTGAACTGATCGTGCCTCTAGAAGCTTCCAGTTGGGAGAATATTCGTCCAACTGGGCTTCTAGAACTTACTTTTTCCTTTATTTGACTGTTTACGGAGGTCCGCAGGTTTTATAAGCAGAACGTGCGAGATGTGCCGCAGGCTATAGAGAAAATATATGTGGATCCACAGGAAAGAGCTAGGAAAAGTGTGGAGTTAGCCTTTTTAGGGTTTTAATGATCTTTTCTCCAATTCCAAGACTTGGTTTAGGAACATTAGGGTTTTTTACCTCTAAGAGAGCACAATATAGGTAATGATGAACCTATATTGACAGTCAAATGTCATGGTGACAAAATAATGTGGAACAGATTTCCCCCTAAACTGTGAAGTCTGAGGTAGTTCTGAAGAGTGAAGTGATTTATCATTCCAAGGATTGGATTGAGGACACACTGGTCGAAAACCTGTAAAAAAATCCAATGCAAACATATATATATATGTATATCGTCGCTGAGGTAGGAATTCCCATTCTTAGACCAAAACTAACTACATGTTTTGGTACAAAAATGATTTTAAAATTAAACCAATAGTATGCACAGTATGGACACAACCATCTCTCATAAATGATCTACTGTATCATGAATAACAAAACACCTCACAGCCTGTATGGTGAAAACTAGATCCAAGATCGTCATTTCCACTTCCCGAGCTAGTATGATTCTATCCATGCAATTGATTGTGTCGAAGTCAAACATGGTAGAAACCACTTAATTACCAGTCAATGATGTGAAATGTTAACAAGTGTGAGAGAAACCACCAATAATGACAATGGCTCTCAAATTACTTAGTATAATCCATGAAGTATGAATGAATGATTTGCAGTCGAACACTTCACGAAATCATTCGATCGAAGTTTAATGATGCAACCTATCGTCAAAGGTGAGAAACCTTCCATTCAGGCATGCAGATCCCAAGGTACTGATAGGACTCTAGATCAACTTTATAGATGATGAGTTGTTGTCAATAGAAAGTGACGCGTCATAGGAAATCCCACACAACGAAACCATTAGATCAAGTTTTGAAGAAATTTTTGCAAGGACTGACTCAGGGATGGTCAACGCGAATGGAGAAAAATGTTTGCAATGAATGGTTTATTTGAACTATTTCTTGAACACATAATGACACTACAGATGGCTTGGTAACAATTAACCTAAAGCTGATACCCAGAAACCAGCTGAAGACTTTCAATGTGGTTTGAGTAACTGTTAGACAAAATATTTTCCCAACTAGGTACAAGTGTGACAAAAAGTGTCGTGTTCAAGAGTGGTATACTACTTTTAAAACAAGGGTGCCAACTGGATTCCTTTTCTCTTTTTTCCACCACCATTACTGGCAAGTAACTCTTTATTTTTGACAAGCTTGAGGAGCATAAAATTTGCTTGTTGTGTAAGCTCATCCTTCGGATGAGTCCATCTTAGTATTAAAATCGAACCCTAAGAAGGAGTGGTTCGTTCCTGTTTGTAATCGACAGGTCCTTTACTATTAAATTTTAATGAGTCCAGTATATGAGAAACTAAGTGTTTTTCAGATTTAGGGAGTTAGAAGAAAAACATAAGTAAACTCTTAGGCCTGAAAAAGGATAAAATAATGCAGGAGAGATCTCTTTTGACCATGATTAGTTAACGTATACCTTTTTCGTAAATAGTACATTTCAGTCCAGAAAAGGGGTAAACTTGTACTGAAGGGACAACTATTCATTTCCTTTAACGAGCTCGAATAGTCAAGTACTCGACAATATTTTCATATTTAGAGAGTCTGAAAAGGGCTTAAAAGAGAACTCCAGGTTTTTGCTTTTTTGTAATTTTCAAGCGCCCGAAAAAGTGATAAAAGTATATTCATTTGGTTGAATTTCAATTTAATTTATGATCAGGAAATGATAGAAAGAACTCGGCATTTTCGTGTGTTTTACGAGAGTGAAAGATAGCAAAATAATGTCGGGATTTTCATGAGTTTAATGAGTCTTGAAAACAATAACCAAAATGGACTCAAGATAGGTTTCATTTTTATACAAGCTTCAAACATAGGAAAAATTATGCTTGAGAGTGGTATCATTTTTACACAAGATTTAAATGTAGGAAAAGTGTGCTTGAGAGGGGGCTTGTTTCATTTTTACACAATCTTGAAACAAAGGAAATTGTGCTTGAAAGCGGTTTGTTTAATTTTTACACAAGCTTGAAACAAAGGAAAAATCATGCTTGAGATAAGTTTCAATGCCCCCCAAGCATAAGTTTCTAGGGAACATATGCCCCCCAAGCTTCATTTCATTCGCCTACGTGGACTACTGGTTCATAGGTGGATGGAATGAAGGTTCATCTACGAGATCAGATGAAAGAATTGACTTGACACTTACGAGATATAATCAAAGACTCAACTCAATTAGGAGAGGATTTGTTTCATTTTTTAATGAGCTTGACACAGGAAAGGAACTATGCTCATAAAAACTTGTTTCATTTTTTAATGAGCTTGACATAAGAAAAGGAAATATGCTCAAAGACATGTTTCATTTTTTAACAAGGTTGACACAGTAAAAGGAAGTCTCCTTATGGTGACTTGTTTCATTTTTTAATGAGGTTGGCATAGGAAAATAACTATCCTCATGGAAACCTGTTTCATTTTTTAACAAGGTTAAAAGAGTAACAAGAACTCTCCTCATGGGAACCTGTTTCATTTTTTAATGAGGTTGACACAGTAAAATGAACTCTCCTAATAAGGGCCTGTTTCATTTTTTAACAAGGTTGACACAGTAAAATAACTGTCCTCATGGGATCCCTGTTTCATTTTTTAGCAAGGTTGACATAGGAAAAGAACTATCCTCTACCTAATTAATTTTTTAACGAGGTTGAGACATTAAAATGAACCATCCTCATATTATCCTTGATCATGGCTTCCAACTAGAAGAAACACATGTCAAGGGAGACACCTCGATCATGGCCTTCAAGAGGCCTTCATCAGATGGAAGAACAGTTCTCTGGAAGGAGCACATGTCAAGGGACTCAATAGGGATAAGAAAATTGCGTTCAAATAATCCCATAGGGTTTGACATGTCAATTACTAGATCTAATGCAAAGGAATTTGAGCAAATAGTGAGAGGCACACTTGCATCGGTATCTAAAAACATGGGACTGGTTGCCACATAATTAACCCGTAACAGGGTAGATACCACTTCCATATAAGGAAAATTCAGGGATGTCGGATTATTGGTGGTCGAATCAAGACTAACGAATGAAAGCTGGTCAATAATCATAATGTTTCCATTTTTAGGAAAAGACATCACGTGAAAGAGTGTAGATAAGACAGCTTTCATTGCATATATATAGTCTCGTCTAAGGATAAAATTGAAATCCAAGGGGCCTCAGACTACCATAAGATCAATACAAACAATTTTAACTTCCAAGGTAATAGGAAATTTTGGAAGGATCCCTAAAGGTTAACTAATGGTTATGTTAAAAGCTGACAGTTTTTGCGTAACATGCACAAGCTGAGGGGAACCCAAAGCTTGCCATGCAGTTGAAGATAAAATACTAACAGAAGCACCTTCATATATATTTGTGTGACGCACATTCTTACCAAAATCCTTCACAATTATTTGGAAAGGGATGGAAGAAGGAAGACAAGTTTCTGTCAGTATATTCCAATCAAAGGAAAAGACCTCAGCACTTGGAGGGGGTTCTGAACAAACAAGTGAAATGCCCCCTAGCGTAGAAGAATCTGATGTGACGAGAAGAACCTGAGCAGTATGAATTTAACTCTCTACAGGGAGAGTGGGATCGATCGAATGTGAATTCAATCCAACCACTTGATCAACTAATGGATCATCAACCTTAGTGATATCATTTTCACTCTTCAATGGAAGAGTAGGATTGGCTCTACTTGAAATTAGATCAATCACTCCATCAATTGACGGTAGGTTGGGAGAAACTTTATGGTAACCAGTTGGAATTTTTTGTTGTGGAATAGTAAGGTTTTCCAACAATTTTGAGGCTTCATCCATGTGAGGGAAAATGTGAGCTTGATAACTCCCTTTACATAACCTACAAGGAAGCCTAACTTTACCCTTTTTCTCAGGAACCTGAAAATCACTGGTTGATGGATCAACAATAATTTTATGAGAATGTTCTGACCATACTTCCAAGATCTTAGGAATACCAGGACAATTGATAAGGAAGTGGTCACCCTTACAAATTTTGCAAGGGTATCTAGGTTTGTGATGCATGTTGGAGGTTTCCTCAACATTACTAGCACTTATAGCCATGGTTGGTCGATTGACTTCTTTCTTATCTTGATTCTTCTTCTTCTTCCCTTTCTTCTTCTTCCTAGCAACCTGGTTACTAGCATGAAGGCTTTTACCAAGCGAAGAAGAAGAAAGGGAGGAAGACATGTTGGACGAAGAAGATAAAGAGTCAACATGAGGTTGGTGATATTGAGATGGTGAACTCTCTTGAGGTGAAGCATCTGGTTGAGGTGGAACAATTTGAGTATTCAAGGCCAACAAAGTTGAAAATAACCATACTGGTAAACCTATGGTAAATCTAGGTAATGACAATGTAGCCATATAAGGAGGACCAACATTTCCAAATCAAGGAAAATTACTAGGATTCTCATTAAGAGGGGTTCCTTGGTTGGTAAATTCTAGAATAGTTGCCATTAGATTCAACTTCAGTGAATTTTATTCAAAAATATTAACAATTCAAATTCACAATTCTCACATAAGGTCTCTAAAAAGTAAAAACAAACAAATGAACACGCGCTATCAAATCTAGGAGTCAAACCACACTCAAAGAGTTTGTTTTCATAGCGAAATCACTAGTTGGTGATGAAATCCAAGATTGCAGGGATCAATGTGAAAAACTAGCGGTCAGACTAGTTACCCTGACAACCTGCTTAATGAAACAATTTGGTGCAAGTACCTCCACTATGCCATCTCGAAGTGAACTGCACCCTCCAGAAAGTCCAAGTGAGTCTAGTCAATGTCTGCTCTAGGTACAATGGGACCTTCCCTCCACCATCACCTTGGGAAAAATCCTAAATATTATGGCCACTAAGGTCACCAACGGAAACAAATTCACCTAGGGGAATAGTCTATGATCCGATATACACGGAAGGGTAGAGTAACAAGCTCAATCCCCTTGAAGACTCCTCGACATGGTAAATTCGAGGTTTGCCAACAAGTGACCCTAGGCTCCTCGACAATGGTTAATCCAAGATTTACCATTTGTATTACATGCACATCTTCTATCTTTTCCAATGAGATAGGTACGATTACCTCACTGGGTCGAACATGATCTCGTGCTTGACTCTTTTAAGAAGAGCTTCGTAGAGTACAATTGCAACAATTGGAATTTTTCCTTACTGCAAGATTACTATTGTTTGTTTTAACTACTTTTGAAAGTTAACTACAACCTGTTCCAAAGCACTAGACTAAGTTATATTGGTGGAAAGAGCCCTAGAAAATGTAAAAATTACTAGATGAATTTTATTAAGCACTGTGTTATTTGGGTTGTTATTACTAAAATGGTAAATGGATATGAAACCAATGGTGTTATGACTTGAACCAAAACTGAAAGCAATCAAATATGATAATGTAATCTTTTCAATTCGATGAATCCTAAATAAAGTAAGGAGAGAGGTTCCATTGACTTCCAACAATGCAAAAATTGATAAATTAGAGAAAATATAACAAATTCTCTAATGCACTAATTTCATTAAGAAAAACTAATGCTTATCAATTCAAAACAATTTTTATTTTATGTTTTAAAACAAGCATAAAACATGTAAATTCAAATCAAAGAAACTGATCTAAATCTACGATTGATTTTTCGAGAATGTAAACAATGCAGCTGTAATATATGCACAATTCACTTGAAAACTATGCAAATGTAATCTATGCACATTTTTCGTTCATATTCTAAAAATGAGAATTCTAATTATGCAAATGTGATCTATGCAAGAAAATTCTCATTGACAACATGATTCCAGTGTAATCTAAATAACCAATCAAGTGTAATTAAAGAAAATTGGGTGAGAATTCCGAAGGCCAAAAAATAAAAACACTCAAAGGCGATTAACACTCAGACACAATTTAGCAAAAAGATGAAAAATTGTTAAGATACTAAGATAAACCTCAATGTAATGACCAAAGGAAATAAAATTAATAATTTATCAAAAAGTAACTCAAAACACCCAATTAACTTAACAGAGACTAACACAAAAGTTGTTGAAAATAAATTCACACATAAGATTTGACAGCTACGATAGACTGCGAAAACACAAAGAATCTGGTAATTTGGTTCCTAAAAAGAGAATCTTTATTTTTCAAAAATTTCCAAAGGTTCACAGGTTCTAATGGAGAACAGAGTAGTACCACACTATTCTGAACTACAAACTGCGGAGGCTGTCGCACTGTTTTCAGATGAAAACCACGGAGGCAAGGAAAAATCCAAAAAAAACAAATATTCAGATTTTCTTTTTAGTGATTCTTAAAATTTATCTACCCAATCCAATATTAGACAAATCAAAATCAGAAAACTCTTAAAATTAAAACTAAAAATAAAAAAGGAAAACTAAGTTCTATTCCCCAGTGGAGTCGCCATTTTGTTATGCGGATTAATCCCTCTTACGGACAAGAGCGGTCTCCCTAGTATCCTATGGATAACTAGAAACAAACATCCATTTGTAAATCGTTTTCTCTAGATTATATGAAATTCAGAATTATTATAAACAAAGAAAGAGGACATGCCCCTACCTTGAAATCTGACTTTCGGTGCAGTCTTTTATCCATTTGCTCCAAAGAGGCTTCTTCAGTAAGTACAACCTGCAATCAAAGACAGACAAAATAATTAAAAGCACCTGCAACATATAATAATTGAGAAAAAATAATATAAATTAGTGATCAAGTAATCTAAGTATTGAATTATTCAAATAAACACAAGAACAACTCAATGAGAAAAGGAGATCCATATGTATTATCTTGAATGAAAAGAGTAACTTTACAACCTGATGCCTTGATGTCGTACAAGTTCCTGCTGGGGTCCTGAAAAATCGTTCCTCCTTCATATTGACAAGCCTTCCTCTCTTTGAACTAGTATGAAGTTATGGACATGAGTGTGTGATCATTCACATACCAATAATAACTAGTGTAGAGAGTATGCTCTCTTGAGAATTTCTTCAGCAAATACCTTCTGCAAGCTACAATCTACCCTTGAGACTAAAACATGAGCTCAATTTATAAGGAAATGGAGGTAGTTTCAATTCCATGAAGAGGGGGATGGATTCCTCTCATAAAGGGATTTGAGCTCCATATACCAAGGGATAAACTCCATGAGTGAAGGGATAGAACTCCATGAGTGGAGGGATAAATCTCGAACTGATTGCACCTCTATAAGCTTCCAATTGGGAGAATATTCGTCCAATTGGGCTTCTAGAACTTACTTTTTCCTTTATTTCGCTGTTTAGGAGGTCTGCATGTTTTATAAGCAGAACGTGCGGGATGTGCCACAGTATATAGAGAAAATATCTGCGGATCCGCACGAAAGAGCTAGGAAAAGTGTGGAGTTAGACTTTTTAGAGTTTTAATGAGCTTTTCTCCAATTCCAAGACTTGGTTTAGGAACATTAGGGTTTTTTACCTCTAAGAGAGCACAATATAGGTAATGATGAACCTATATTGACATTCAAATGTCATGGTGACAAAATAATGTGTAACACAAACTTGACTCCTTATGCCATTTACTATACAAGTAAAAATTTGACTCCTACAGAGTTAAATTATATTGTTACTGAAAAGGAGTTTTTATTTGTTTCCCATGCCATTAGTAAATTCAGAAATTACATCACTGGCTATGAAACTTTCATTCATAAAGACCATTATGCAATTATATATCTAATGAGTAAACCAATTACTAATGGAAAAGTTACAAGATGGTTATTATTGTTACAGGAATTTAATATCACTATTTTGGATCAACCTGGAAAAAAAAATACAGTAGTTGAATTTTTATCTAGAATTCAAAATGATAACAATGATATACCTGTAGACGATAATTTTCTTGATGAATATCTCTTTGCAATATCCACTAAATCTCCATGGTTTGGAGATATTTCTAACTATTTGGCTATAGCGAAATTACCATCATATTTTTTCCCTAGAGAAAGAAGAAAGACAATTCAAATGAGTGCATCTTATTCATGGATAAATGAGGAATTGTACAAGATAGGTCCAGATCTCATAATTCTAAGATGTGTAAGAGAAGATGAAATACCTGGGACACTAAAAGCATGTCATGATGAACCATGTGGAGGAAATTTTGCTAATAAAATAATAGCCTATAACGTCCTTCTCTTGGGATATTATTTGCCTTCCCTTTTTAAGGATGCCAAAGAATATGTTAAGAGATGTGATAGTTGTCAAAGAATGGGGAAAATTGTTCCTTCAGATGAAATGTCTCTACAACCTTAGGTACTTATTGAACCTTTTGAAAAATGGGCTCTATATTTTTTCAGACCAAGTAATCCACCATCAAGACAAAAGAGGTATATTCTTGTGTGCACTGATTATGTTAATAAATGGCTATAATCTAAAGAACTTTATTTTTCTATTTAAATTGTTGTAGTTTCATTTATTTTTGAGGATATTTTTACTCGTTTTGGTGTCCCAAGGGAATTTGTCACATATCAGGGTACTCAATTCACATCCAAGATGGTGTAGAAGATTGTAGAGGAATAAAAAATCAAGCATAGAAAGTCTACTCCACATCATCCACAAGGAAATCGACAAGTAGAATCTACTAAAAAAGTGATTGAAGTAATCCTTACCAAGACTATAAATTTGCATAGAAGGGACTGGGTAGAAAAGCTTCCAGAAGCTTTATGGGCCTACCAAACTACATGGAGAAGCACTACAGGACATACTCCCTATGAACTTATTTATGGGAAGCAAGTCCTATTTCCTATTGAGTTCCAAATAAAAACTTTCAAGACAACAGTTAAATTGGGACTTGAACTATCATAAGCACAAATCATAGAATGGAAAAACTCAATGAGCTTGATGAAATAAGACAAGATGTTATTCAAAAGATCAGTCTAGTTCAACAACATAGATCCAAGTGGCATGATAAATATATCAAAGAAAGAAAATTTCAAGCTAGAGATTTGGCATTACTATTTGATTCAAAATTCAAGGATTTTCAAGGAAAATTTCAGACTCATTGACTTGGGCCTTATGAGATTGAAAAATTATTTGATAACAGAGCAGCCAGGATCAAGACCAATGATGAAGAAAAAGTTCCTCTCCTTGTAAAGGGACATTGACTAAGGATTTATCACAAGCCATTAACAAAGGAGGAATTTTTTGAGATATTCAAAACAATTCTGATTTGAAGTTGGTTGGGAAGAATTCTTCTCCTCCAACTTAAAGCATTATTTTTCTTTTATTTTTCCTAAAAAAAAATTAAGAAAATTAAATAAAATAAAATAAAAAAATAATATATATATATATATATATATATATATATATATATATATATATATATATGAAAACCAATAATTGTTTGCATGTTTATATAGAAAATCTAAGGTGAAAACCAAGAATTTTCTTTTGGAACCTTAAATTTTCATCTTATCTGTTCTAAAAATCCCATTTTCTTTGCATCCCTTTTTTTTCCTAGAATAAATACAGCTATATAATTACTGATATTCTACGGCTCTGATATATTTCTACAACTATTGTTTGATAGGAACCTTTTTTACTAAAGTAATTGAAGAATTAAGGTGATCCACCAATTAAGGCACCTGAAGACAAAAAAAATTAACAACCAAGGGATTAGCAACATCAATTCAAAAGTATGCAAATGTAAAAATTTAATTTGATAATAAGGGTTTAAACATTAGTGTATGAATCATATGGGAATTGTGCCACCAATTCAAAAACATTATTGCTAAGAGTTGATCGTGTCAAATCAAATCAAAACCAAAATCTACCATTCACTCCTCCTCATTACATAAACGCTCCAAAATCAAATCCTAATTTCATTGTTAAGATCGCCTAACTAAGACTCTAATGGTCAGTTCATCTCGACCTCACTCATGCTCTTGTTAATTCTGAAGCCCTCGTGTGTACCATCATTTAAAACCCTCACTCATACCCTGTCAAGAAGCAGTCTTGAGGCGAAACTTCTCAGCCATGGGATTCATAGTGAGAACAGAACTAGAAGGGAGGAGTTCATGGAGGAGTACCCACAAGTGAAAGAGGTGCTGCAGAAAGCACAGTGGCTCAATTTCGTGGATAAATTTGAAGTATTTAACAAGGAAGCAACTAAGTCATTCGCGGGGCTTTCGATGGAATGGAGGTCGAAATTGGAGATGTTAAATTTGCAGTGACAGTATTTTATTGCTGAAGCTACCTAATTTCTGAGAAATGGAGAGAGTTGGTTCAATAACAGAGGCATTGAAGGTGAATAATGGAAGGTTTTCCTGAAAAATATAGGTTTGGACACCACTATAAGAAGGTAATTCCAAGCACAACACTCAAAGGTAAATAGAGGAATTTGCTGCTAGTAATTCAAAAATTTGTCACTTGTGAAGGGAGATTTGGGTGCATGTTATTTTATCATGTTCGACTATTGATGAATTTTATTGAAGGAAGTGAGTTAATTCTTCCATACTTCTTGTTGAATATTTTAAGAAAGATGCTAGGGAATGTTCAGAGGAGAATCCAATTTACAGAGAACACTATGTATCACCATGGATTTATTAAAACATCATAGAGTTTCACCTTGAAATTTTAGGAGATAATTGGGATAAATTCCTATTTAGGAATCATTTCAAAGAGGGAGACCAAGAGCAACCCAGCAGTAGCAAAACAAAAAGAGGGAGAAAGAGAAAAATTGAAAACCCTATTGAAAATGTACAACCACCACCACAATAAAAATCAAGAGATGAGTTTCCCATTGTAGAAATTTTAGGAAACATTAAGAAGAAAAGTATTAGAAGGAAGAACGATAACACAGAAGAAGAAAATACATCCAAGAAAATAGAGGAATCCAAAAGAGGGAAGAAAAGGGAAAAAACTCAAAACCCTCCTCCATCAGTAAGAAGAAGTGCCAGGCTCAACCAAGTAATAAAAGAACCATCTCCAAAGAGTACATAATATGTTGATCTAGAAGAGGAACTAAGGGTTACATCACCCACTATTATCTCACCTATTCATAGCTCGTGGCCGTAAAACACCAAAAATTGATCCTATGTAGCAGAAAATTTATGATTACATTGAATCCGTGGAGAAGAGAGATACAGGGAAAAAATCAGTCTTGAACCAGAGGGAAGAAGCTCAGTCTAGTAGTCCAAAAGAACCTCCAGTTGTAAACACCTTAAGACAAGAAATATTGAGTTGGAGACACTAAATATACATATACAAAAAGAGCATGAGGCCTTAAGGTTTCAGAAAAAAATTGAGAAGACCAAGAATGGCAATATTCTTTTGCATTTGGGCCTTTGGTACAAGAAAAAAAAGAAGTTAAAGAAAAAGAATAAAAGTCTTAAGAGACAGGTCATCAATCTGAAGTACAAAATCCTGATGACAAAACCAAGGATGGCAGTGACTAAAAAGAAGGTGAAGAAGATAAATTTGGATGTTTTGGCAGAAGTATCAGCACAAATGTAGTAGCTTACAAGGGTCATCAATTTTTTGTTTTTGTATGATGACATGCAATGACATCCATGAGGGGGAATGTAGAGCCTCATGATTGCTTCATTTTGACACTTCCTTTCTCCTGTGCTTCCTCCTTTTGAAATATTCATCAACTCAAATAAGCATTAAAATGAATTTTTTTGATATGGTAAGGTATTTAAATGACCTATATTTCATATTCAGCAATGTTCTTATTATTAGTCTAAAGTTTGCATTAGCTATAGAATTGATGTGATTCTGCAGCTGATCCACATTTGTGTATCCATCTCCATTCATCGTCAAGTTCTGAGGTGCCAATAGAGAAATGAAGTGTGTGGATAGGTGGAGATTTATCCCCTCATGGATTTCCTCCTATCCATCTGAACCAAATCATGCAAGTAATTATCCAGTTGCATAGTAAAAGGAATGGTCAACACATGTTGAACAAGCAAGCGAGGCTCCAAGACAATCACGCTTCACAATTTTCTTTTCCAAATAGAAAATCATGAAGAAACACAATTCTATTATCTATTGAAAAGTTTAAGATATGATTTGTTTAGTCTAAATAGGCATAAAAGCCTCAAAACTGTTATACACAGGCTTTTATAAATACAGGGCAAACAAATACCTAGACCGTACGAAATTGTAATGTGACAGTGAAGTTTTAAACTATGTTTTTATTCATTTTTAATTGAAGAAATGCCTTGAAGACTTTATGCACAACTAACTATTGGAGTAGATCGTTGCCTGTTTATGGAGGGCCCCTATAAACAGAGAAGGCTCTACATTTCGTATTTTTCATGTAGATGCTTTTATAGTTTTATTTTATCATTTGATGTAGTTTCATTTCATGTTTTCATTTTGTCAAAAGTTGTAGTTACTTCCGTAATTATACTTTGTCATTTGAAGTAGATGTTACATAGTTTTCCTTTGTCATTTGATGTAGATTCAATTCCATTTTAAATTATTAAAATGGAATAGTATTTTATTGTAGACTAGTTTTACAGATTCATATGTGATTTATTTCATTATTTCAAAGAACATTGAAAGATTTATTTTTCAGTTTTGAGTGAGTTCGTTTCAAAAGTACGAGTTAATGTTTTCCAAGAAATAGAGATTTAGTGATTTATTTCCAGCATATGAGTGAATACTTTTTATTTTAAGAGTAATTTCTATCTAGAAAAATAGTGACTTATTCATTTCTTTGCACAATTCCATTTACATAGCATTTCGTTTTAAAAACATAAAAATATCCATTTTTTTTCTTTCTTCCAGAACTTGATTTTATTTTCATACATTAGGCTGTTATAATTCTTAGAGACTAACAAATACATTAGTTAAGACTTCTTCATAAGATAGAAAAATATTTGTTTTAGTTTTTGGAGAATATAAACTTAGATGATTTGTAGAATTTAGTTGATTTCTGCAAAGTTGATTTTTATAACTTAGTTGTAATTTAATCCATCAATTTCATTAAGAAAATAAGAATAAGAACATCCTTAGAAGAAATATCTAAAAATGTAATCATCACACCAACAAACTGAATTAAAAAGAGGCTTCTAGCATATATAGTGCACTTGCACTTCACAAGTTTACCAACTCTGATCGATAATTTATGTGAGCAATTTGAGAACATTAAATTGACTAAACAATAAGTTAGATTATTCATCCTACAACTTAATCTCTACTACCTTTAGTTATTTTTCTTTTGATAGGATTTCCTATTTGGTAACATATTTGACATCTTTGAGCACAACATCTTGATTGAAAACAACCTTCTTAGTTTCTAGCTTCCAAAGCTTCTAACTTTCTAGACCATGTATATAACTAATAAAGATGCACTTTTCAACTTTATTGTCTTTCTTACTCCTATTTTTAGAACATGTACATAAGCATCACAACCAAAAAAATTAGATGTTTAAGAGAGATTTTCTTACCAATGGATGCCTTGTGCAAATTATTTTCAACCAATATTGGTGAGAGTCATCAACTTACTAGGTAACATGCAATATCCATTTCCTCTACTTAAAATACTTGTTCTAACCTAGCACCACCAAGCATGTTCCTTTATTTTTCCATGAGTGTCATGTTCATCCTTTCTATAGCTCTAATATATTGACAAATTTATGGAGTAGTCTTCTACATTTCTATATTGCACTTCTTATTCCTTTAATTCATTCCATATAATTCTTCACCATTATCTATCCCCGACACCATAATATTCTTCTCTACCTAATTTTCCACAAGATCCTTTAACATTTTAAAGTTATCAAAGACGTCATATTTATTCTAGAGGAAATAAATCCATGTATCCCTTAAAAAACCATCTAGTTATGATGGCATTTAACACATATTTACCTAGTGATGTAATAATTCAAACAACCCCAAGCTAATTCCCCATTCATTGTAAATATTTCATATAATTTTATTATAATTAAAAAGGCCTGAGAATTGGGACACATATTCCATAGTTTGAGAAGGAGGTTTCTTGGGATTTGAAGGAAGCTTGACTTATTTTATTACAGCCATGAATTGTTGAAATTTATGCTTTAAATCAGGTTGGTCACATCAATTAATGGAGCTAGGCAAGAGGACATATAAATCATGCCTTCATTGGATAAATCCACAAGGCAGAAAAGAAAAAAATTAATGAAGGATGGGTTGCATTGGCAGCTGGGACAATGGAAGTCAACCAACAAGAAGTGATCGGGAAGTGTTGAAACAACAACATTCCCACCACCACTGAAAAATGATAGAACCATTGTGGTCAAGCTAAAATAAAGGTGATAGGAGTGTATGTCCTCACTACCGAAATGGTCGTAGCATGGTACTATAGGATTACAAATAAGGAACTAGAGTGATATTATTGGAGAAAGACAACAGTGTGGATAACATTCTCATCCAACACACTTCACGCACTGAGGAGACAGAATTGGACAGACAAGGAGGAAAACATAGAACACAAGAGATAATTTTTTAACAAGAAGAATAGGAGAAACTCAAAGGAATATGATAGAGAATGAAATGATTTCAATGTAGAGCCTAAAGAAAAATCCATATAGTAGGAGGAAAAGAGTACAAAGCTCTGGGATGCTACCAAAATGTAAGGACTAGAACAACCATTCGGTTGAGAATTGGGAGGTGGAATAATATCCCTTAGGTGAGGTCAGTAGTCTCTTGATTCCCTATAATATTGGAGGGTGGATATGTTTTTCTTTGGATTCCCTTGTGATCAAGGGGATCCAGAACATGATAAAAAATAAATTGCTCAAATCCTCTTGAACTAGCGCCAAGTCATAGAACTCGTCATTTTGATTCCAACAATGCTTGAATCACCTAAATCTCACACCGTATGATCAAGTTATCACATTATGAAGTTTTGGACAAGTGGTAAAAAATTAAAGTTGAAGGGTTGATTGTGTAGGGTATGGATGCAAACGTGCAAGTTTGTACCATGACGTGGCAAGGTTGACTGGGTTGTATGAATGGAATGTGGACCAATGGCATGAGTACATGTGGTCATCGAGTTTTCAATACGATTAGTGAAGTAGCGCAATCATAAGCCACCACATGGGCCAATAAGAGGGCGCCATGTGACCCTATGAAAAGAAATTTAACGAACCTACCGACCTCACAGGGAATAAAATGCATAACCTACGACATACCAAACCAATGCCCAACCAATAGGTCAGACATGTCATTTTTTAAACAATGTATAAATATTATATTTAAAGTGGACATGTCTGATGGTTGGGGGAGGGTCGGGTCTGTAGGTGCGCCCGACCAACCTAGCCATTGGTTATATATGTTGCATGCATCTAGGAGGAGAGGGCCAGGGTTGGGCATGTGGCGCCACTTCCCATGCCCATGGCCCATAGCCATATGTATGCACATAACCATCGAATGAAGAGCAACAAGGGTTGGCTATGTGGAATTACCGTCTGCGCCCCTAGCCATGTGACTTTTAATAAGAGAACATGCAATGAGGGCGGGCCAACGACCATTTAATATTAAAAAAAAAATGAACACATATAATGTCGAATCCGTCGGATATAAACCGAGACTGTTGGGTTCCTAATTCAACCTACCACCATTGGGCGAAAGGCTAGTTAGTTGAATGAATTATACAACCGAAACCTTTTGTTGTAGAGTTTTTTAGTGCAAAATTTCGAAGATGTGTTTCTTGGCAATTTGGAGGCCTTTTTTTAGTGAAACAAGAGCCTAGATAGGAGTTTTTGAGTATTTTGGATAGCATGGGGGTGTTATTTTTATATATTGAGGATTATATTTTGATGTAATGAGAATTTGAGCATTTTAGTAAAGTGGTCACCATCATAAACTAGACCCCGAGACATAGCCCAAGATGGGTGAACTCTGTTATCAATTTGCACTTGTCTTATGTTTCATTTTTTATCCTCTTTTTAATGTAAAATTTCTATAAATTAACTCATGTTTGAGTATTTTTAAAATTTCGATCCATCTCCTAAAATAAGATAAAATAACCTGCAAATTGAACAATAAAACCTTCACTTTCATTTTTGGATCAGTTTGGTATCAGAGCATGGTTTTTTTTAAGTTTTGACAGAATTTTCAAGGTTTTTGAATGCTTACGAGGTTTATATTTAAAAGAGGAGAAGGAGCACTTGAAGAACCTAACCCTCAAATTGGCTCAAGAATATCACACACTCCACAATTCACGAAACATGGAGAAGGACAAGGACTAGAATCGATGTCTAAGGATGAAATAGCTTTCAGAAAATATTTCTTTGATATGACTAAAATGGTGAAAGTGTCATATAATGAAAGAATAGCATGGTTTCAAGGATAAATTTCTAATCAACCAAAATGTGATGGTGTTGATGGTATAAATCCTCCACCTCCTCCTCCTCCTTCACCTTCATCCTCACCTCCTTCTTCACCTCCTGCTTCACATAAACCAACTCCTCCTACATCTCCAAGAGGACATGTTAAGTCTCCTTTTCTTAAGCTTGATGTCAATTTTGAATTTATAATGTATGATGGAGAAGTAAATGTTGAAAAGTTGGATAATTGGGTTCATCAAATTCAATTTTATTGTAGGATTCAAAATATCGATGATTATGTCACAAAGGCCCAACTTGCTTCTCTTCGTTTAGGAGGTGTGGTTCTTATCTAGTGGGAAGCCACAACTTAAGAGGATTTGAAGAAAAGTGGTAAAAATATCTCTCCTTGGAATAATTTTATAGTTTCATTAAGGAATAAATTTTATCCACTAACTTATATGCAAAAAGAAATAATGGAATGGCAAAATTTTAGACAAGCTAAAGTTCAGAGTGTCTAAAGTTACACTCAAGAATTTAGAAAGTAGCATTAATCTTGGGTGTTAATTTGACCTCACAATATAATATTATTAAATATATAGGTTTATTGCATAGTTATTTGAAACATACTATACATATTTCTAATCCCACCAATATAGATGACGTATTTTTTCAGGCTACTCATCTAGAATCAAGATGCAATAATGTTGCTCAAGAGTCTAGCAAGAATCCCTTTTAAATTTGGAGACAAAGGAAAGAGGAAAGCTAAAGGGAAAGGAAAGAAGAGTACTGTAGTCAATAAATAGGGAGAGGAACTTACTTGCAAAAAAAATTCAAAAGATGTTCATGATGAATACCGTTGTTGGAAATTACAGCCAGAATTGAGACCAAATAAGTTTAATAACAAGGGGAAACCAAATATTGTTGCTACAACTCAACAAGATCTAGGATCTGATTAGGGTGATGAAACTAAAATCAAAACCATGGGAATCAAAATTATAGATTCTAATGCAAGTACTAGTTCTTATAGAAATTATGTTGAATCTCAAAATGATAAAGAAGGAAGTGAGATTTTTCATATCAGGGTCATTACAAAATATACAAAGGTCGATACACTATTTGATAATGTATCTCAATTCAATATTATTTTTGAGGAAATTTTCAAGAAACTTAATTTAGGGACTAAACCTCATGAAAAGCCTTACCCTTTGGGTTGGGTATGAGATGATGCCAAATTGCAAGTGACAAGAAAATGTAAACTCAAATTTCCTTCACTGCTAATTTTATAGATGAGGTTGAGCTTGATGTTGTACCACTTGAAATATGTGGGATTGTCTTAGGGATTCCATATTTATATGACCAAAAATCCATATTCTATCATCATGAGAACAAGTATGATCTTTTCAAAGATGCAGTTGAGTATATTGTTAGAGCACATTGCAAGAGGATGAACTTATATCTTGTTAGTGTGGGACAAATAAAAAGGCTTGTGAATGCTAGTAATACTTTTGTGTTGTTGATGATAAAATATAAATATAGTGTTGAATCTGAAGCTTTCTCAGGATGTGATTCTAATCTCAAGCATGAATTGGATGAATTTGTTAATACTTATGAAAATATGTTTCAGGAAATCGAAGGGTCACCTCCAAAAAGAGGAATCCAACATGAGATATTATTGCAGCAGGATGCACCACTTCTGAATATTGGCATGTATACAATGTCATCCTTGGAGAATGCAAAGATCAAGAAACAAATCCAAGAGCTACTTGAAAAAGGGGTCATCATACATAGTACATCTCCTTGTTGGTCTCCTATTGTTTTGGTTCTAAAGAAAGATGGTACATGGTGCATTTGTGTGGATTTATGAGCTTTGAACAATACCATGGTAAAGAATGATTATCCTCTTACTCACATTGATGATTTGCTAGATCAGTTAAAGGATCTATTTATTTTACTAAGTTAGACTTGAGAAGCGGTTATCATCAGATAAGGATTGTTGAAGAAGATATTTGGAAAATTCGGATTTTAAGACAAAACAAGGATTGTTTGAATGGTAAGTTATATCATTTTGGCTTTGTAATGAACTTGACACATTCATGAGAGTTATGAATGATGTATTGCGACCATTACTTGATGATTTTTCCATAGTCTACTTAGATGATATTTTGGTTTTTAGTAAGACTCATGAAGAGCCTGTAAATCAAGTTCTAGATGTCTTGAAAAAATAAAGTTTTATTTGAAGATGTCTAAATGTAAATTTGGTAAAACCTCTTTGGTTTACTTAAGTAATATTTTAGGAGGCGGTGAATTGGAAATTGATCCCTCCAAATTTGAATTCATTGTGAATTTCCCTTAAACCCAACAATGTAACAAAATTTAGGAGCTTTTCGGGAGTAGCCCAATATTGGAGAAAATTTATTGCTAACTTCTCATCTATTGCAATCCCATTACATGCTTTGAAAAGTGTGAAGTAGGTCTTTCAGCGGGGAGTTAAGTAGCATAAAGCCATCAACACTCTGAAAGAGAAAATCATTACAACACCAATTCTAGCACTTCTAGATCTTAAGTATCCATTTGAAATTCAAACTAATGCAAGCAAATATGATATGGGGGCAGTTTTGATGCAACATGGTAAGCCAATATGTTATCATTCTAAGACCCTTTCTAATGCAGTAACTATTGAAATTATGATAAATATTTGTACGCTTTGGTACAAAGAGTGAAGAAGCGGAAGCATTATTTGATGGGTAAAGAAACACTTATTCATACTGACCATCAACCTTTGCAATATATTTAATCACAAACCAAGATACAACAAGTTATATATTTTATATGGATGTGATTTCTATAACAAATTCATTTGTTCATCAGGTATAAGAAAGTTATTTACAACAAAGTTGCAGATATGTTATAAAGGCCTAATGTTAATGAGTTTCTCATTCTTAACCATAAATAAATCATGCATGAAAGTTATATTAAACAATATGCTCAAGATGAATATTTAAAAGATGTTTATGCAAATTTGATTCAAGGAAATCATGTTGAAGAGTTGGATTATCATGTTCATAACAAGTTGTTGTATCATCTTGGAAAAATGTGTATTCCACATGGTGAAAGATTTAATTTCATAAGGGAATCCCATACTTCTCTTATTTTTTGTCACTTTGGTGTAGTAAAAATAGTTGCTCAACTGCATAGGTGTTGTTATTGGCCTCCTATGAATGAAATTGTATTAACATATGTAAAAGGATATTCTATGTGCATTACTAGTAAGCTAAATGAAAATAAACTGGGTTTGTACACTCCACTTCCTATCCCTTCTCTTCCTTGGGAAAGTGTTTCTATGGATTTTGTAGGGGGACTATCTATGTCTAGAAATGGTCATGATTATTTGTATGTTTTAGTGGGTCATTTCAGTACAATATGTGTGTTGATACCTTGTAAGAAATAGGTCACAATTGAAAAAACTGCATAGATTTTCTTCCAAAATGTTCTGGTTCACTTTGGGTTATATACTTCTATTGTTTCTGATTGAGATTCTAGATTTATCAAGAATTTTTAGTCAATTTTATTGGGAACTCATGGACACAAAGTTAAATAAGAGAACAAAATTTCATCCACAAACTGACAGTTAGATAGAGATAGTGAACATAATAGTCGTGCATCTCCTTCGAGGATATTGTGGTAATCATCCTAAACTTTGGGATGAGCATTTGCATAACATCCAACATGCCTACAATCATGCCAAGCATTCATCTACACAAGTATCTCCATTTGAATCTTTTTTGGGTTATTTTCCAAAGTCTCCTTTGTATTTCATCTTTCATAAAGATATTGCAGTGAATGGACATAATGATGTGGACAAAGTTAAGCTTTTCATTGAGAAAATCCAATTAGTGCATCAAAGGGTACAAGAAGAGTTGAAGAAAATCCAAGCCAAGTACAAAGAAAGACATGATAAGAATCGAGTTGATCATGATTTACAAGTGGGAGATCAAGTTTGGTAGTACACCAACAAGGAAATATTCCAAGGTGAAGGTAAAAATCTCAAACCAATTAGATATGGTCCTTTCAAAATCTTGGAAAAGATTGGTAACAATGCTTTTTGATTAGACTTGCCACCTTACATGAAAATTTATTCAGATGTGAATGTGGAAAAATTGAGATTGTATGAGCCTCCTATGATCATTGATTAAGATGAGAATGTTTAGATTCCATTTATAGAAGTTTTTTCTCCTGAATAATTGAATGAGTTACATGAAGACACTATTCTTGACAAGAGAATAAGGACTTCACACAGGGGCAATGTGGAGTATCTTCGTGTGGGGCTCAAAGGTACCAATATAAGTAAATAAAGGTGGATAGATATCGAGAAAATGAGGGAGTTTTACCCTCACTTACCTGCTGAGTAAAAATAGACTTTTGATGGTCCAAAAGCTTCTAGTGGGGAGGAATGATCTTGGGGATCCAGAAAATGCTCAAAAATCAAAGTGCTCAAATTATCTCAAAACTAGTGCCAAATCGCAGAGATCGCCTTGTTGATTCTGAGTACACTTGAATCACCTCAATATGACACCGTATGAGCAAGTTATTGTGTTTTGAAATTTTGGCCAAACAGTAAAAAAAAGTCAACTTGCAAGGTTTATTGTGCCAAGATGTGGCAAGGTTAACTTGGAAATGGAATGGAATAACTTGTTGAGGAGTTTTTTAACCCGACGTTTCGGACTACTATAATGAGTCCATCTTCAGGGGAGCGCCAAATTTCTTGAGAAGGTTGAAGAGTTTAAAGAGCTAAGATCATATTATAAATATATAAGAAGGAGAAAAGATGGAAAAAATAAGTCGGCTAATTCTATCAATATATATATATATATATATATATAATTAAATTATTAATATAAAATCATTTGAGTTAATTAAATAAACCAAATTAGTAAATAACCTAATTATTTATTAATCATTCAAAATGTAATTAATATTGATGTTGAAGTTTAACATTAACATAATAAATTAATTTAATACTCAAGTATACTAAATTTTCTAGAATTATAAAACATCTAATTGTGAAAATGTTTATTAAATGTAAATTTTTAAAATAATCAATTACTATTTTGTTTATTGAAATTCATTGATCTTGTATTAAGCTAATAATTTAATTAATTAAATTAATTATAATTTTGTTTTAGAGAATGTTATATAATTAGTTAAGTTTATGCTTTTAATTATTATTAGTTTAATAATTAAGTAATAATTAAATTATTACTTGTTTGAAATAAATCTAATGTTGAAATAAAAATGGTGTTATTTTAAATTTAAATTTATTACATTTAATAACCTAATTAATTATTAAATCAAAATTACCTTTAAAAAAATTAAATTTATAATTTTAAATTATACAAAGAGCTTGTCCTTATTAGTTTAAAATTTTATTTTTACAATTTTATTTGGATAATTGTTCTATAGAGAGTATGTTTGTAAATTTATTTACTGAGTTGATAATTAAAAAATAATAATTATTTGATTGGGAAAACTAAATAGTAAATTAATTAATTAATTAATTGAAACAAAAAAATTATTTTAATGATGAGATTTAATTAATGGTTTCCAGGTGTTACTTAGTTTTAAATCATCATCCCTAAGTTGATAATTAAATTTTTTTAATTATTTGATTGAGAAAACTAAATAGTAAATTAATTAATTAATTAACTAAAACACAAAATTATTTTAATAATGAGATTTAATTAATGGTTTCTAGGTGTTACTTAGTTTTAACCCATCATCCCTTCACTTGGTTGTATGGATGGCATCCAGATCAATGGAGTGAGGACATGTTACAGTCGAGTTGGCGGTATGGTTGGCGAAGTGGCCCAATCATATGCCATCACATGGGCCAATTAGAGGGCACCACGTGGCCTTATGATAGGTCAGCAAGTGGCTTCTATTTTGGTGCCAAAAATTTGTTTAACAGACCAGCTGACCTCGTGAGGAATCAAAACACATAACCTATGGCATACAAAATCAACGCGTGACCAACAGGCCACATATGTTGCTTATTAAATAATGTAGAATGTTTATATTTAAAATGGACAGGTTTGATGGTTGGGGGGAGGGTCATTGGTTATATATGTCATATGTGACTAGGAGTGGAGGGCCATGGTTGGGCGCATGGAACCACCACCCATTCCCATGTCCCATGGCCATATGTATGGATAGAAACATCAGCTAAGGAGTAGGAGGGGTTGGGCGCATGGTGTTACCACCTACGCCCCTCGCCATGTGACTTTTAATATGGCCGCATACGATGAGGGCAGGATAACGACCATTTTATGGTCAAAACAAAATGAATGCATATAATGTTGACTCCATTGAATTCAAACCCCGGACCTTTGGGTTCCTAATTCAATGTGCCACCATTGGGCCAAAGGCTAGTTAGTTGAATGAATTACAAGGATGAAACCTTTCGTTGCAGAGTTTTTTAGTGCAAAAATTTTAAGAGGTATTTCTTAGCCATTTGGAGGCCTTTTTGAGTACAACAAGGGCCCAAATAGGAATTTTTGAGCATTTTAGACAACATGGGAGTGTTATTTTTGCATATTGAGGCTTATATTTTGATGTAATAATCATTTGAACATTTTAATAAAGTAGTCACCATTGGAAGTTGGACCCGGAGACGTATCCAAATATGGGTGAACTCCGTTATCAATTTTCACTTGTCTTATGTTGCATTTTTATCCTCTTTTTACAGTAAAATTTCGACAAATTAACTCATGTCTGTGTACTTTTACAATTTTAATCTATTGATTAAAATAACATAAACTAACCTGCAAATTGAATAATAAAACCTTCACTTTCATTTTTGGATCACCTTGACATCTTAGGTGGAGGCTTGTTCCTTGGATTCCTAGTAAAGAGAGTTCTTTAGCCCCCTTTACTTATTTTTTGGTTTTTACAGTGGGTTCTAGATTCCTAGGGTTGGGTGGAACCACTATGTAAAATAATTATTGAGGGTGGAGGTGTTAAGCCTCTAAATTCCCTAATTAAGTTTAGGGTGGAGGTGGTGAGCCTCTAGATTCCATGTTTCAGTCTATAATGGTAGAACCATAGTTCTTATTGAGGTAGTTGAAGTGTGGAGGTGTTGGACCTATTGATTCCCTGCAAGATATTGAATACATGAAGTAGTTGGTGGGTGGAGGTGGATATCTTTCTGGAGTCCCTGTTTTAGTTAGAAACAATGGTTTAATCCATTAAGCACTCATCCTCAAGCTATTGAATCTTGATCGGAGGTGAATACTACAAGAAAGGTTTGGATCTAGTGTGTCTAAGTTTGGGTGGAGAGTTGAAGTCCCAATCTCAGTTGTTAAGCACATTTTATAAGATAATTATATACTCAACCCTTTGTACATTACTTTTTAAGCTTATGTTTGATGTGTTGGCTTAAAGTTTGTTTCAATATTGATTCAATGTGTTGGCTTATACCTAAGATCTAATATGGAATATGATTTCTTGTATTCTTAAGGTATGTCAATTTCCTGTATATTTCTTGAGTAAATTAACGTTATTCTTGTTTGTATTCATGAGCTTGTTTTTTTCTTTTTCTCATCATCAGTCTAAGAGGCCTATAAATTTTTGAACTGTTATGAGATTGAAATGTGTATTTGTTGTATTTGTTGTATTTTTTATGAAATTAAAATATTTTTTTTATTAATCCTTGCCTTAGTGTCACAAAGCCCACGAAGGATAACGTTCTTTGTGTGTATTCAGGTTTTGCCAAGCCCTATCAAAGCTCAATAAGGATAGCGTGATATACATGTGTGTGTGTGTGTGTGTGTTAAATGGGTTGGAATAATCCTTGTTGAAATCTCTGGAGGGATAGCTCTAAAGAGATTCACCATGTAAAAACATATGGTCGCGTGGGGCAAGCCTTAAGGAATCAAGGGTATGTCTCTGCATTGTAATGGACCATATGTGATAGAACCACCATGAATTAGTGTTTAGGGTGAGGAAAATCCCAAAAAATACACATACTTTCATAAGTCACAGGCTAGAAGTTCAAGGCTTGGAGGAACGAGGAGGCTCGAGCCCTAAACACCCATGCCATCAGGTGCCACAGTCGAGTGTTGGGGAGGCCTTGATATCATACGGGAGACAAAGCCTTCAAAAAATGCGAAGTTTTATATCCTGGAAGAATTACCCCGGATAATTCAAGTGGAGGTTAGGATGATCCCATAGGGATTTATATTTCAGGACAAAGTGGCATTATGGATTCATTTTCTTGGCATTTGGCGTAACCCTGTTAGGTCCCTATAATACTAGTGTAGCCCCCTTATATTTATTTTTATGTCCATGTAGCCCCCATGTTGTTATTTTTGTGCCCCATAGAAGCTCACTATTGTTATTGTTGTGCCCTTACATTATTATTGTTATGTAGGCTCTAATTATATTTTGACCCCTTTGACTCCTATATATACAAAGTTATTGTCTTTGTATCATCCAAGAATTATTCATTTATGTAATGTAAAGGAGGTTTCCCCCTCAAAGAGGCTAATTTTTAATTCTTTGATATATTGTTTCTTCTATTTTTTGGGTTGGTTGCATAACATTTGGTTTTAGAGCTTTGGATTCTAGGGTATCTCTTCTTAAAATAGGTCATCTTGGAATTATCACTATAACATTTTTATATGAAGCTTCAGAAGCATAAATTTCAACCACGTGGAGATGAAATATTGATCAACCCAGTGTAAAAATTTCAGATCTTTTTTTGCTATACTTTCAGAGATATGATCCGAGGAAGTTAGGGTTTTTACAGGCTCTAGAATTCCATCTCAAACAGGTGACCTTGGGAAAATCCTCACAAATTTAACTCCAAACATCATATTTAAATTTCATAAAAAGTGGCTGAAATTGGACAGACATTAGTTTTATGGGTATCATTTTTAGGGCACAGTGACACGTAGCGCTTCGTACAAGTTAGATCTACTGAACCAATATACAATTAGGTCATCGTGGGATATTGGGAATAACTCTTTCTTGAAGACACTAATATTGGTTTGATTTGTGAGGTTTAAAAGAAGACTCAAAGTTCTACCATAGGATGAAAATTCAGATCTTGGAGATCCTAAATTATAGAGATACAATAGTTTCAATGTCGAGCTCCTAAAAGGAAAGAAAAAGATGTGTATTTTTTTTAATTTTGCATAACTTTTTTTGAAAAATCAGTTTGAAGTGGTTCAAAGGCCATAGTGAAGCATATATATAATTTTTTGATTTCAAAATTCCTTAAAATAAAAAAATAAATACACCTAGTAAGCAACTAGAAAGCTCTTCTATGACGCATGAAGAAGAGGAAGAAATGTAGCATGATATATCAAAATTACGAGACCAAGTGTAACAAATTTATCTCTCGCAAAAAGTAATAAAAAATGAATTGGAATCCATGATGAATGTTAAGATATATGGTATAAAAATGGACATGTAATTTTTTAGTGATGGTTTCAAAGAATACATGGAAGCAATGATGAATTTCAAGCTAGAGGGGTTGAAGGAAGGTTTGGAAAAGTTGCTAGAAGAAAGGCTCGATATTGATGAAAAGGTAATCCATGAAAATCATGATATGGATACAAAGAGAAACACCTTATTTAGCCAATTGATAAATCTCAAACAAAATGGTTCAATGGTAGAGCACATTGCGGACTTCCAAAAATTGAATATCAGGGTAACTGATATTCCATAGGAGCATAGGATTGATGTCTTCATAGGGACTTAAAAGGATAACATCCAAAATGAGGTTTGCCTTTGGGAACCTGATTCATTGGAGAAGGCATTCAGGGTGGCAAGAAAAATTGAAAGAAAAATTATGGAAACAAGGAATTCTACCACTCACAACTATAAATATGGAAGTATTGTTGCTTTGAGCCTTCCAAAACCTACAAGGTTGACACCACAACAATTGGAGGAAAAAATAGCAAAAGGGATTTGTTATAGTTCTGATAGAAAATACACTAAAGGTCATAATTGCACTGAGAAGAAATTATTTTACATAGATTGTGAAGAGGAGGAATAAAAGGAACAAGAAACATCAAAAGAGGAGGATATACACCAAGAACCAACCCCAGAGAAAGAAGAAATGAATCTGACCATATCTTGTAATCCATTGGTGGGAATTACCACTCCTCAAACTCTCAAGATAGAATGATACATCAAGAAGAAAAAGGTAATAGTGCTTATTGGTTCAGGTTGTACCCATAATTTTATTCATTGTAAGATAGCAAAGGAATTGAATTGCTTCCTATATCCAGCACTAGAGTGTCAAGTGATGGTTGCAAATTGAGGAACTATAAATTGCTCTGGAAAGTGTCATAATATGAACTAACCACGGGGTAATATTAATTGAATATTCCAATTTTTTCCATTCCAATGCGTGGTGTTGATGTTGTATTAAGATTCTAATGGTTACAATATTTGGGGACGATAGCTTTTATTTTTCATGAACTTTTCTTGAAATTTTTTTTGGGAAGGAAAGGAAGTTGAATTAAGGGTTATCGCAGGGAAACCGGGAAAGATAATCAACTCTAATTTCATGAAAAATCTTTCAAAGAAATAAAAAAGAGGCATAATTGCACAATTATGCTCACTAGAGGTTCAAACATTGAAATCATCTATTTCTCCAGATCTCCAAAAAGTCTTGGACAAACATTCCAAGGTGTTTGAGACTCCCAAAGGCCTCCCACCTATTATTGATCATGATCATGCTATTCATTTGATTCCATGAATTGTTCCTCTAAATATCAAGCCTTACATATATCCTTATTCCCAAAAGAGTGAGATTGAATGTATGTTTGCAGAAATGCTAGAGGCTAGTATAATTCAACCTAGTCAAAGTTCTTTCTTTTCTCTAACAGTATTGGTGCGTATGTGTTTGGATTATAGGGAGCTCAACAAGATCATTATTAAAGATAAATTTCCCATTCCTATCATTGATAAATTTTTGGATGAATTACATGGAGAATTTACTTCACCAAGCTGGATCTTTGTTCAGGATATCAGAAAAATAGAATGAAGACTAAATACATTCTGAAAACAACATTCCAAAATCATGAGGGTCATTATGAATTTTTCGTCATCCCTTTTGGCCTTAATAATGCAACTTCCACATTTAAAGGTTTGATGAATTCCATTTTCAAACCCTTCCATAGTAAATTTATGTTAGTAATTTTTGATGATATACTAATCTAGAGCAAGCATTGGAAGGATCATGTTCAACATGTTGACAGGGTGCTCAAACTATTGGAGGAGAAACAATTATATGAAAAAATCTCCAAATGTTTCTTTGGAGAATAGGAGGTGGAATATTTGGGCCATATTGTATCTCATGAGGGTGTTAAGGCAGACCCTAACAAAATTAAATCCATTAAGGAATGGAAAATCCCCGCAACCATAAAGCATCTTCGAGGATTTCTCGGGTTGACAGGGTATTATCACAAGTTTGTTAAGAAACATGGGAGAATAGTGGAACCTCTAACATCATTACTGAATAAATATGCATTTTCTTGGACTCTAGAGAGAAATTAAAGCCTTGGAACATATTTAAGAGACAATGTTACAAGCACTGATATTAGCAAAGCAAGACTTCATAAAAACCTTTATTGTAGAATCTGATGCCTCAGGAAATGGAATTGGTGCAGTTTTAATGCAAGAAGGGAGACCCATTAATTTTGAAAATCATCCAATCAAAGGAAAGTATTTAAACAAGGCTATTTATGAAAAGGAAATGTTGGCAATACTACATGCACTAAAGCAATGGCGACCTTACCTAGTGGGAATACACTTCAAGGTAAAAAAATATCATGATAGTCTTAAATGTTTTTTGGAATAAAGATTATCTTAATAAGACCAAAAAAATTGGGTCACGAAGATGTTGGATTCTGAATTTGAAATCATCTACAAAAAAGGGAAGAAAAATGTTGTTGCATATGCACTCTCAAGAAAGGATGAGGATGTTGAAGAACTTCTTTGTTCCATTTCTATTATCTAACATGTGTGGATAATCGAAGCAAGGGATGAATGGAAGAATAATGAAGAGGTTTGGACACTCATTCAAAAGTTGTGGCAAGATCCTAGTACATATGATACATTTAACTCGAAAAATGATTCATTATGGTACAAATATCGCTTATATCTTTGTAAGAATTCCCAACGCAAACAAAATATTCTTTTGAAATTTCACACCTCTCCCTTAGGAGGGCACCCAAGATTTTTAAAAACTTACCATAGGGTCAAGAAGGAATGTTTTTGGGATGTCCTTAAATCTAATATTCAAAATTTTGAGGTAGAATGTTTGGTTTTCCAAGAAAATAAAGTTGAGACAATTAAGACCCCAAGCCTGTTACAACCTGTAGTCATTCCAAGTTAGCGTTGGAAGGAGGTCTCAATGGATTTTATCACAGGTTTACCCAAGTCTAAAGGAAAGAGTGTCATCATGGTGGTAGTTTATATTATGCACATTTTTGAATTATCTCATCCTTTTAAAGCCAACACAATTGCTACTAAATGCATGGAAACAATTCAAAATCTTCATTGAAACCCATAAATTATTGTAAGTGGCAAAGATCCCATTTTCACTGGAAATTTTTGGACGGAATTAGTTTCTTGTCCTGGCACTCAATTAGCTCATAGGTCATCTTATCATCCTCAATATGATGGGAAAACTGAGATAGTGAACAAGTGTTTGGAAGGTTATCTTCATTGCTTTGTATCAGATAAACAAACATAATGGGTCAAGTGGTTCCCTCTAGTCGAATGGTGGTATAACACTTCCTTTCATATTGTAGAAAAAATCACCCCATTTATGGAACATTATGGATATCACTCTAGCGCAGAATCAAATGAAACAATAGGTAGATCAGTGAAACAAATTTTCATGTAGGCGATTGGGTACTTTTACGACTACAACTATACAAACAAATGTCCCTCAAGCAAGCTAAGAAGGATAATAAATTTTACCCAAGTACTATGGTCCTTACAAGGTGTTGTAAAATATTGGTACTATGGCATACAAATTGGAGCTACCTGCATATTCTCGAGTACACCCAGTTTTCCATGTTTCATGCTTAAATAAGGTTATCGATGTCAAGCTTCTATTTCAAACAGTGTTTCCAGAACTTGAAGAAGAAGGAAAAATAATATTTGAGTCTGAAGCAATCATGGAAACAAGATCCCGACAGCTATGGAATCGATAAATTTCATAGTATCTCATTAATTGGAAGAACTTACCTGCTAAATATTCCACATGGGATGATGAAAATTTTATACAAAATCATCTAAAAATACTCAAACGTCGAGGACAACACGTTTTGGAAGGAGAGGGGCATGTTAGGTCCCTATAAGTCTAGTGTACCCCCATTATTTTTATTGTTAGTGTAGCCCCCTTATTGTTATTCTTGTGCCCATTTAGCCCCCATATTGTTATTGTTGTGCCCAGAGAAGCCCACTATTTTTATTTTTGTGCCCTTACCTTATTATTGTTATGTAGGATCTGATTATATTGTGTTCCCTTAGACTCCTATATATACAAAGGAGCCATTTGTATCATCCAAAAGTTGTTCATTTATGTAATGTAAAGGAGGTTTCCCCCTCGAAGAGGCTAATTTTTAAGTCGTTGATCAATATTTTCTTCTATTTTGTGAGTTGGTTGCCTAACAAACCTAACAAACCCAACAAAGGACCCTATATAATTTTTATACGTCAAATTAAACTTTACCTTGCCGCAGAAGAATGGAGGGACCCATGACCAACGTGGCAAGTGACGTGGCTACAATGCGACATGGAAACCTTGGAGAAGGACAAATGTCAGTCATATTCGAGGTTTTTTTGAGGCCATGTGGCCTGTAAGAAATTAATACGTGGCATGTCTAGAGTGGAGCCATGTGAATGGTGATGTCACCCTAGAGATAAAAGTCACTGATATCACCTCAGTGCCTCATCCATGGAGATTTCTTCTGATGCCTAGTCAATGCCCCCTAGATTTTATTCGTCTCGTGACATGGCAGTGGTAGATCCCACATGCATATCTATAATGGGGCCTGAGCCCATGCAATTAGCAGGCACACGATGTAGCAGATTGAGATGGAAAAATGGGCATGTGAACTTCCACATCACCCCAACAGTAAATATGGGTGACATCACCCCAACAGATTTGAATGGAGGGCATAGAAAAATTATTTGGATTTAACTCCTGGGGTGATGTGGAAATGGAGGGGCTCGCATACCTCATATATGTTACATGTATTTTTTTTCAAGTCTTGCAAACCACAGACAAGTTATAATGTAACATTGTAACTGAATGGGTGAACAGTTGGGAAGTGTTGCCATGCTATGACTGGGGTAGCCATGTGGGCGCCATATGGTAGGTCAGATGATGTGGTGAGACGTGATAGGAAAAACTTCAGCCATATCTTTTGATGCAAAAGCCCAATTGAGGAAAATTTTATATCGCTGGAAAGGTCTCAATGAGATGACCACAAAAATGTCATGTGTTTTAAGTTTTGAGGAAGTTAAAATAGATTGAAAATTTTAGACCCCATTTCCATAACTAGACCTTGGAGATCAAGTCATCAGAGTAATTTCCTCCTTCTACCTTGGTAGGGTCTAGGGGGCGTAGTAGGGGGCATTTTACAGAGTGGTATCATAGCTTCCAAGTTCAACACTTGGACTAGGTGGGATCTATCACAGGATGTAGACAAAGGTTTCAACTCGATAACTTTGGGAATAAATTGGTACCTTTCTACATAATTAACAAAGTATTAGGTCCAATGCTTGGATATTTGTAGCTAGGTTGGATCTATAGCTTTGAGTGCTATATTTGAATGTGGATATGATTGCATGTTATTCATAGCTTTTGATTATGGTTTGTATTTCTAGTTGCAATATGTTCTGGTATGATTTATTTTATTGAAAAAGACAATGGTATTGCATGTGTTTTCTTTTAGGCATCTTGAAGGTCTAGATAGTCTATTGTTGTGACCATGGATGCTTGTTATTTCATTAGATTTTGCAAAATACCTAAATATTTTATTTTTGATTATTTAAGTGGTGTTTTCCTACACACTTGGGATGAATGTGCATGTGAATGCTCAAATGATATTATGGATTTTGGGGAAATCCCTATCTTGCTTGTGTTTCATAGCATAGTTTGTTTCTGTTGATCAAATATACATATATATCTATGTTGATTAGATGGGAGAATCCCATGGTATATATGCTATATGACTTAGAGCCTCAGTGGATTGTAGTTATAGTGTTGGTGACTCTATTAGAGAGTCAAATGGTTTGATAATTGCGTGTTCTAGGTGTTGGTTATAACACCATGGTGATGCCTATATGTTGATTTTTTTCATGTGCAAGTGAATGTTGGGTGTATCATTGTAATGGAATGGTTATGTGCTAACTTGGGATTGCATGCATGTATTATGACACACTTTGTAAATGTGAAAAATTATAAGTATGATAGACACATGTGTTTCCTAACTGACCCTCTTGAGGTTACATATGCCATGATTACTGACCTTAATAAGAAGGGCCAAATCTTTATTAGGTGTCTAAAAACTTGATCTGAAATGGTAATGGTGGTCTTGGTAAGGAGGCTGATTTTAATTATGCCATTAAAGAATAAATTCTAAAATCTGTGATAGCATCAGGGTAACATGTTGATATGTCTATGTATTCTAAATTTCAAAACCAAGTTAATGTATATGACTAAACTTGTATCTTGGTTTGAGGCATGTTATTGATAATAATTTTAAGGGTAGGTAAACAACTGTAGTGTTAGTGTTTGTCTTAGCATGGCAAGATAGTAGCTAGTATAATTATTACATTTCATTAAAACACTAATAGTTGAGTGTGGTAGCACATAAAAATACTCAATGGAAGAAAAAGGAAGCATGTATCATGGCATGGTGAAGCAGGTTATGGAACGATTCCACCAAGAATGAGAAAGAAGGAAATCCCTCCAAAGAAAAAGAACCTTCAGGAATTTGGAAGTTGAGCTCAATTACTTGATATTTGAGCTTGGGGATTTGACAGTTGATCTTAAAAGTTGCAAGGTATAGAATCAGAGGGTTTTCAAGAGCCAAAAGGATCAAGCAAATTTGAATTCCGTACTAAGGAATAACTTGTCCTACCTTCAAGGTCTACTAAAACACACTGACAATCTCCAAGATGTGGACAAAATTCCTACTAGAAAGGCTAAGAAGAGGCCCCACAAGTTTGAAAAGGAAAAATATCCCATCTCATGTTGGTTATGTGTGGAGGAACACTTGAGAAGGTAATGTCCCCACAAGAAGGAAAATAAGGAGGACAACCCCTAGAAGCCACAGGGACATGAATCAGTAATCCAAGATGATGTAGAGGAGGATGGGGCACCCCCTCAAACTCCATAATGTAAGGATACATATGTTGAGAAGCAATTTCCCTGCGAGTTACTTGAAGGGAATTGAGACTTCAAGGTGGTTGAGAACCTTGGGAACTAAAATATTTTTATGTGTGTGTGAAAATCAAGGATGCACTAAATTTTTAGATTCATGGGAATCAAGACAATTTTTGGGACTTATTTATTTTAATGTTTCTGTGTTGTGGCTTTAATTTATTGAGTTCATGGATTGATATCATTTTGATTATATATTTTTGCATGGCCATGTTTTTATGTTGAAATTTTTATAATTGTTGTTGTGATTTCCATTTTGTATTGGTTGTCCTTATTTTCCTTTTTAAATTTTTCCTTTTGACTTTCATGCTTAGGGCTTGGGGAAACTTGTTGGGCATGACAGGAAAGCCACAAGGCTCTAGTAGGATAGTTGAAGATAACCAATATAAATACGACCTGAAAGAGGTCCTACAAATAATTAAAGAGCATGAAAAAAAAGAGAAATGTTTGGATTAGGTGATGGTTCAAGAACTACCATTGTTGGTTTACATTGGAACATCACTCATAAATATGACAACAAGTAATAATGAAATTATGTACATGCTGAAAATTGTTTGAGTGGATAATAACATAAATATAAGGGGTTCTCTAAAAATATAGTTTTATTTGACATGTGTTAATGTATGATATTTCCATGACTAAGTGGATAGTAGTAGGACATCCGATAAGGTTGGTTTAGTCTACGGGATAAGGAACAACGATATGGAAACCATGGAAATACCAAAAAGGATATTCTCTTGAACTTAAATCAATTTACATATGTAAATCTGTGATATGTTCATGATCATGTCAATGTTTAAATACATATATGAACGTCAATGTGACTGACAGGTTTTTTCAGGAGTCAATCTTATGGAGGAACGATAGTTTAAAATTTTATTTGATGAATATATGAATGGATTGTTGGGATAAAATAATAAATTTATCTAATGAGATTCTTGGATGAAAAAGGAATACATTGAGCAGGAGGAAATTCCTTATAATTATGATTTTAATATAATTTTAATATGATTCTTATATTTCATCCATGTTTTCATTATGAAACAAGGAATGATGAAGGATATATTAGGGGAATGAAACCAATGTGATAGGTGCCATGTTGGGACAAGCATGGACAAGTTGAAGGTACCACGGGCACAGGACTTGGGTTGTGGGAGCATGTGGGACATCGAGGAAAAGGCATGCAAGTGGACCGAGTGTTCTGGACTCCTGTTGTGTATCAAGTGGAGATCAAACAAAGTTTTGGATTATTGATTCTTTTTAAATAGGTGGAATTCAACTCTTTTGCCAAGGAAGCCATGGAGTGGAATAGCTATCATACTCTAGATTCCCATGGGAGACAGGTGGAGGCACTGTGTTTCGGATTCATGATGTGAAAAGTGGGTGGAGAGAATTGGTCCTCTGGATTCCTATAGTTGGGGTGGAGCACCATCAATTTTGGATTCCCTTAACAGATTGTGGGGTAGAGCTATAGAAACTCTGGATTCCCTAAATTAGTTATGGGGTGGAGCTATAGGTGTTATGGATTCCTTAGCTTGGTTATGCTTGGGTGGAGACACAGTGAACTCTGGCTTCCTGGTATATATTTGCATGTGCCTATAATATGTATATGTCCATACATTATGTTGTACTATGTGTATATGTGTATGTGTTATGTAATGTGTTTGGGACAGGAAGGTATGGGATTTTCTAGGACTGTGTCTTATGTGTTTGTTATAGGAAGATATGGAACAATTTGGACTCATGTGTTGTGTATTATGTTAATATGGAAGCGATATAGCCTCTAGATTCTCGATGATAATATATTTTCGAAATAATTCTACTAGGATTGGTAGTGCCCATATTTGTGGGGTAGTGATTTGGATTATATATATATATATTGGGTGGCGGTATAATCTTTTGTATTCCCTTGATGATTGAGTGTGGAGGTGAGCCTCTGGATTCCATTTATGGTTGAGGGTAGAGGTGAGCCTTTGGATTCCCTTGTTGATTTAGCAATTGATATAGTGTGTGTATGGAAAGATAAATGCCAATGATTGCTTGTTGGGTTTGTAAACTGATCTATTGTGTGTAAACAAAGAAGTAAATAAAAATCCAAAAAGAAGTATCAATATTTCATTTAATTTCATGAAATTTGAAAACTAGGAACATGATTTGATATTCTGGTTTATGATGATTTTATCTATGAGCTAATTTGACTTGTTGTGATGGGAACCAAAATAAAATTGAAAATTTTACCTCATGGATAGGTTTTTAAGGAGGTATGATTTAAATTATTTTAATTTCTTTAAGATGATACTCATGGAGATTTATGAGTTATGATATAGGAAAGCATGGAATTTCCTAGTTTGGTGGTTGGAGTTGGTTGCAAGATTGATAGCGAAAACAACAAAAGAATTAAAGCATGCAATAGTACACTGGAAGAGATTTCAAGAACAGGGCCATTGTGAGACACTGTAACCCAGTAGTTCCCATTGATTACCATGAAGCATGCTATGATAAGTATGAAAGTGTTGAGGCAAGGACTTGCCTTGGTTATGAAATCCTTCCAATGTGATGAATCCTTTCCAAAGGATTTGATTGCCCAAGGGATTGGGAGGCTGAGAAGGGGATGATAGAAATCATTTTTTATTTTGAAAAGGGTGATGAGCATGGATGATTAGAATCAGAAGCACATTGGGGGTGTTCCACGAAGAAATGGACCAGGAAATGTTCACTGAAGGAATATGTGGTTCTAAGGAAAGCAGTGCTGGAAGATGGAGTGGAGCAACACTCTAGGAAAAGGAAAGCTACAAGTTTAAATTAGTTGTGGAAACAACACTAGGAAAACTGCAAAGGAGCCACAAAAAGTGGTTGATCCAAGAAAAAATTCATGTATAATTATTTGTTGAGTAAGAAAATTGTGTGTATGTATAATGTAATAGTAAGTGAGCTAAATTATAAATCTCAAAATAATTTATGTTGGGACTAAGCATTTTTTTCACTATGTTAAGGATTAGAACACCAAGGATGGTGTTCCTCCAAGGAGGGGGGTGTTGTGACAAACCCAGGCTAAGTCCCCTCCATTCTAAATATTTCATATAATTTGATTCTAATTGAAAAGTCCTAAGAATTGGGACATATATTACAAAGCTTGAGGAAGTAGGTTGCGTAGGATTTGAAGGAAGCTTGACTTATTTTATGAAAACCATGGATGGTTGGAAGGTACAATTTAAATTGGACTTATCACATCAGTTAATGTACAGAAGAAAGAGGAAAAAATAACCACGTCTACCTTGGATAAATCCAAAATGTGGGAAGGACAAAAATTGATGAAGGATGGGATACACGAGCGATGGGGAAAATGGAATTTAACCAACAGGAAGTGCTCGCACAAAAACATTCCCACCACCATTGTTTATTCAATTGAATGTATTAAATTTCTATCATAAATTATCAACCAGAGTTGGTAATCTTATGAAGTGAAAGTGCACTATATATGCTAGAAGCCTTTTCTTACTTAATTTTATTATGGTGATTTTATATGTTTAAATTTGTTTTAATATTTTATGTTTATTTTGAATGTCTAAATGAAATTGAGAAACTAAACTTATAATTTGTGAAATGAAATCTACATTCAACTAAGTTCCAAAATTATGATGAAAATATTATGTTAGCTTGTTAATGGTTAATGATTGACTTTTGAAAAAAACTAAAGTTCTAGAAATAAGAAGGAACTATAATATTTTTTTGTATGCTTTTGGAAACTTGATATGAATGAAATTTAAAACAAGAAATCACTAAAGAGTATTCACAGTTATTAAAATAAAGATTTTAATGATTGAAAAATAAAACTTGCAAGAAGGAAGAAAAGGAAATGTTTTTAAGAAAGAAAATTAATCTATGATAAACTTATATTGCATGAAAAGAAATTAATCTAAATGATGATAACTTAAGCTATACTAAATTAATCTATGCCGACTACTATGATCAATTGTCTCTAAATCTACCCAATCATAAATAAAGAATCTATCTTAATATAATGATATTCTGCAAATGATGCTAACAAATAGGGAAATAACAATGATAAACCTGATCATCTACACTATAGAAATCCGAAAATAATTACAACGTAAATGAAATAAAAGCGTATTTCTATAGTATGAAAGCAAAGTGTGTATTTGGGCTACGAAATGAAAATGAAAACAGAGTACATATATGCTATAAATCACAACGGAAACATAGGATCTATCTATGTGAAAAAAAATATAGTGAAAGCATGAAAAACTGAACGATGAAAGAACATGAAATTAAACAAATAAACCTCTTCTGTGCAGGGGCCCTCCACAACAGAATGGCTTTTGATCCATTCTTTACTATCTATGCATGAAGATTCCAGAATGCTTCCTTCTTCAATTAGTGAATAAAAATAGAGTTTAAGAACATAACAATCTCGCAATAATTCAAACTTGTTTCACAATTACACAACCTGGTATTTATAAAAGTTTTGTATTAAATGTTTGAGGATTTTACGTCTTCTGATACTGAGAAAAATATGTATAAAACTCTAAACAGAAATGTGGATTTCATTGCTTCATGATTTGCTACGTGGAGAGAAAATCATGAAGCCTTAATATTTCTTGCTTGCTTGTTTCGGTTACTGTTTTGACCGTCACTTTGACCGCAATCCTAGGCACTTTCTTCCTTGATTCTGGACAGATGGATAGCATAGGATCCATGACTGGATCATTTATCAACTAACCATATGTTTCAATTCTTCATTGATTCCTCAGAACCTGTTGAACTGTGGCAGTGGCTACAAAAACATAGTTTAGCTGCAGAATTTTATTAATTCCGTATTTAAATACAGATTTTGTTCTAATAATAAGGAACATTTGAAAATATGAAAAATAGATCATTAGGATACCTTACCAGGCTAAAATTTTTATTTCAATACTTGTTTAATCTTATGGAGTTGTCAAAAAGAAGGAAAGATAATGAAAATGGATGTCAAAATTGAGGCAGTCTTGAGGCTCCACATACCCCCACTAGGAGACCATTGCATGTCCTCATGCAAATACAAAATTGTGAGTCTTCATCATGTTACTACATCTACCCTGATCCTTCTTCAAAGGCATCTAATTTCATCTTCTTTTCCTTCTTTGTGGTTATAGCTACCCTTGGCTTTCTCATTAGAAGTTTATATTTCAGGTTTATGATTTGCTTGTTTAGTTGTTTATTCTTCTTTTTCAACCTTATGTTCTTCTTCAACCATAAACCAAGATGTAAAAGAGTAATATCATTTATGGTATTCTCAATTTGATTTTGCAACTTCAGATCTTCATGTTCCTATTTGATATGCCTATTTAGTGTCTCTAGTTCAAATATTTATTTTTTTAGAGTATTCACAACTATAGGTTCTTGTGGACTATAAGGTTGTTCTTCAAAACGTGATGTCTTTCCTACATCTATTTTCTCTAAAGACTCAATATAATCATAAATTTCATACTGCATTGGGTAAATCTCTAGAGTTCTTCGACTTGGAACCTACGTGGGTTAAATAGTAGTGGGTGATGGCACCCCAAGATTTTATTCTAAATCGAAAAGTTCTATCTCTTTTGAAGGTGGTTCTTTTGTTGTTTTACAGAATCTAGAGCTTCTTATTACTGGCCGATGAGAACTTTGAATTTTTGGCTATTCTGTGTTTATGACTTTTTCCTTTTATCAACTTTATTTTTTAATTTTCCCAAAATTTTTGCAATGGGGATTTCATCCTCTGACTGTTCTTGAGATTGTTATTTATTCTCAACAAAGATTTCAACTTTTATTTTTCTTCCTCTTCTTGCTTTATTACATCTAGGTTGTTCTTGTTCTTTTTCTTGGAAATGGTTTCGAATTAAGAAATTTTCCCAAGTGTCCCCTAGGATTTTAAGATGGAATTCAATAAGAATTTATATTAACCCATAATGATATATTGTATTATCTATGAATTGAATTCTCTTCTAAACAATTCCTGCCATCTTCTTCAAGCTATGCAATAAAAAGTATGAAATATTTATTTGCCTATCTTTAAGAAAATTCATTAAAAACCTAGCACGATAGAAGAACATACATCCGAACCTTCCTTCACAGATAACAAATTTCTGGATTATCAATAACATATTTCTCCATTTTCTTTTAAGAGTTGTGCTAGGAATTCCTTTTCTAAAAATGCTAGTACCTATATCTGAGTTCTTTAGGAATATTTTCCATCCTTCCCCTTCAATTCATATATTTTTCAACCAACTTTATCCTATATTTGGTAGTCCAGTAGCTTTTTCTATGAAACATTTTGTGATTTCAAGTGTGATATCACCGATTTCAACTTCTACTCCATCAAAAGCTCTGGCGAAGGATTTAGTAACTTCTTTATGAAACCCTTCAATTTTTTCCACAAAACTCAGCCACTATGCTCTCTTTAACATTTCCTTTATTTGCAGGTAACCTTCCATAAACTTTCTCCCTACAAGCTCTATCCTCACAATTAATCCCATAGCTGCTGAAAAGCTTCACCTTTAGGACTGCCTCTTTTGACAGGGTAGACTGAGGGTTTCTGATATTAGTTTGGGAATGTGGATGAATTATGTTGTGGAATCGTTGATACATGCGAGTGAATGAGTGAATGAGCGAGGCTTCAGGGTTGTTAAGTGCGTGAGTAGGGTTTTAAAATGGAAAGTGACCGTTTGGATTATTAACCAATGAAATAGGAATTAACGTTGGGAAGGTCATGTAAATGATGAGGGTTTAGTTGCGGAATGTGAAATTAGAATTTTATTTGACATTATCAGTCCTTTTAATAGTGACATTTGAGATAGTGGTATAAAATGATCATCTAATTCATATGTCAATGTTTGCAACCTTATTATTAAATAATATTTTGTATTTTCATACCTTAGACGTTGCTAACCTTCAATTGATTCTCCTTGTCTTTGTTCTTCAGGTTTTCTCCAATGTATTCTTCAATTGCTTCGGTCAAAAAGGTATTATTATATCTGAGCTGCAGAAATTCATAAGAGATGCATAATTTTATGAGAGCTGTGGAAAATCATCAATTCTGTAGCTATACTTTTATTTTAAAAAAAAAACAAAACAAAACAAAACAAAAACAAAAACAAAAAAAGAAGAAGAAGAAGAAGAAAGAAAAAAAAAAGAAAAAAAAAAAAGGAATACAAAGAATTGGGATTTTTAGAACTGTAATAAAAAAAATGTAAGGTGCCAAAAAAATATCTCTGGTTTTCACCTTATATTTTCTGCATAAGAATGTCAATCAATGATTGGTTTTCATACCTATACAAAATATTTTATTATTATTATTATTATTAGTAACATACATACATACATACATATATATATATATATATGTGTGTGTGTGTGTGTGTGTGTGTGTGTTTATTTATTTGCATTATTATTATTATTATTATTATATAAGTTAATAAAACGAAGACTTCTAAGTTGGAGAAGAAGAAAAATTCTTCTTAACCAACTTCATATCAGCGTTATCTTGAAAAATCTTGACAAATTCCTCTTTTGTCAAAGGCTTGTGATATATCCTCAGTCGATGTCCATTTACAAGGAGAGGAAATTTTTCTTCATCAATAGTTGTAATCCTGACTGCTGCATTATTAGACTCTCTCAACCTCATAAGGCCCGAGCCAATGAGTTTGAAATTTCCCTTGAAAATATTTGAACTTTGAATAAAAAATAGGTGTCCAATCTCCTACTTGAAATTTTGTTTCTTTGATATATTTTTCATGCCATCTGGATATCTGTTGTTGAATTAGGCCGTTCTTTCAAATTCCATCTTGTCTTATCTCATCAAGTTCATTTAGTTTTTCCATTCTATGCCTTTGTACCTCTGACAAGTCAAGTCCTAGATTGACTGTTGTTTTAAAAGTTTTTATTTGGAACTTTATTGGAAACAAGAATTTCTTCACATAAACAATTTCAAAGGGATTATGTCCTGTTGTGCTTCTCCATGTGGTACGGTAGGCCCATAAAGCTTCTGGAACATTTTCTGCCCAATCCCTCTTATGAAAATGTCCATTTTTTGTGAGGATTGCTTCAATCACTTTATTAGTGGACTCTACTTGTCCATTTTCCTGTGGATGATATGGAGTGGACTTTCTATGCTTGATTTTGTATTTTTCCATGATCTTTTGCACCATTCTGGATGTAAACTGGGTTCCTTGATCCATCACAATTTTCCTTGGGACACCAAAATGAGTAAAAATATCCTCAAAAAGAAATGAAACTAAAACATTTTCATTAGCAAAAGAAAGTTATTTAGCTTCTACCCATTTAGTAACATAATCAGTGGACACAAGAATATACTTTTTTTGTCTTTATGGTGGATTTATTGGTCCAACAAAATCCAGAGCCCATTTTCCAAAGGGTTCGATAAGTACTTGTGTTTGTAAGGGAATTTCATTTGAAGGAACATGTTTCCCCATTCTCTGACAACTATCACATATTTTAACATGTTCCTTGGCATTCTTGAAAAGGGAAGGCCAATAATATCCTCAAAGAAGGATTTTGTAGACATTTATCTTGTCAGCAAAGTGTCCTCCACATGGATCATCATGACATGCCTTTATTATTTCAGGTATTTCATCCTCTCGTACACATCTCCTAATGATGAGATCTGGACTTGTCTTGTCCAATTCTTCATTTACCCATGAATAAGATGCACTCATTTTAATTATCTTCCTCTTCTCTCTAGCAAACAAATATGAGAGTAGTTTTCCTGTGGCTAAATAATTAGAAATGTCTACAATCCATGGAGATTTAGTAGATATTGCAAAAAGATATTCATCACGAAAACTATCTTCTACTGGTGCATCATTGTTATCATTTTTAATTCTAGACAAAAAGTCAGCAACTCTGTTTTGTTTTCCAAGTCGATCTAAAATGGTGATATTAAATTCTTGCAATAATAGTAACCATCTTATGATTCTTCCATTAGTAATTAATTTATTCATTAGATATCTAATTGTAGAATGATCTGTGTGAATGTAAGTTTCATAGCCAGTGATGTAATGTCTGAATTTGTTAATGGCATGGACAACATCTAAAAACTCTTTTTCGGTAACAATATATTTTAACTATGTCGGATTCAAATTTTTACTTTATAGTAAATGGCATAATGGGTCAAGTATTTTTGTCCCAACACAGCTCCTAGAGTTGTCTCTGAAGCATCAGTTGAGATATGAAAAGGAAATTTCCAGTTTGGTCCTCTTATGATGGGTGCTTCAGAAATATTTTCTTTCAAAGCTTCAAATGCCTTTTGGCACTTAGGATTCCAATTAAATTCACAATCCTTTGTGAGAAATTTTAAGAGTGGAGATGCAATCTTTGTGAAGTTTTATATAAATCTTTTGTAGTATCCTATAAAACCAAGAAAACTCCTAATATATTTTTGACAATTTGGGATTTCTAATTTGGAAATAACTTCAACTTTAGATGAGTCCACCTTAATTCCATTTCCTGAAATATGGTGTCCTAAAAAAATTCCTTGAGAAAACATCACAAAACATTTTTCATGACTTAATGAGAGATTTTATTCCTTACATCTTATGAGAACTTTTTCCAAATTTTCAAGAGCTTCTTCAAAATAATTTCCATAGACTGTAAATCATCCATATACACTTCCAAAAAATCATGAATTAAATTAGAGAAAATACCTAATACTGCTCTTTGGAATGTTGCAGGTGCATTGCATAATCCAAAAGGAAGTACTTGGTAAGCATAAGTTCCCCATGGACAGGTAAAGGTGGTTTTGCCTTGATCTTCTGGTGCTACCTAAATTTGATTATACCCACTAAAACTGTCCAAAAATGAAAAATATGTCTTCCATTCTAGTGTCTCTAAAAATTGATCTATCACAGGTAATGGAAAATTATCCTTTAAAGTAGCCTTATTCAAATCCCTATAATCAATACACACTCTCAATTTTCCATTCTTTTTAGGGACAATTACTAAAGGTGAAACCCATTGACTGTCTGATATTAGATAGATAAGCTTACATTCAACAATTTTTGTATTTCTTCCTTTACAATTTCCCTAATATTTGGATCCATTCTTCTTTGAGATTGTCATATTGGTCTAGAATTATCCTCAATATATTTGTGATGTATGCAAGTTTCAGGGTTGATTCCTTTCATGTCAATGTATTCTCATGCATATGAAAAATAATGTTTTCGCAATATTTTTATTAATTTCTCCTTTTGAAAATTTTCTAGATTTTTGTTCACATTTAAAGTTTTACCTAGAAAGATTTCAATTGAAGAATTAAAAAATTCTTCAACTGAATATAAAGACATTTTCCTGGATGATAAGTATTCAATATTACATTGTTCCTGAAATTTTTGACTACTCTCACATTGTGAAGATAATTCATGATTTTCTCTTGAATTTAGAATTCGATTTTCTTCACTAATTTGTGAGATAGTGAAAATAGGTTGTATGTCATTGTCATCATCCATCCATTATTCATTTTATACTTCTATCATAGTTTTTTCTGGAGGGTATAATGTGAATTTCTTTGTTGAAAATCCATCAGAGAGACATGTCACCAGATATACGACTAATGAAAGCATCAATTGTAGTAAACCAAGGTCTTTCTAATATCAATGGATGTCCTCCTAAGTTATTCTTGGGAGTTAAGATTATAAAGTCAACTGGATATTCCCAAGAATCCAAGGATACATAAATTTCTTCTAATAAATCATCATGTTTAATTACAAATCTATCTACTAGTTGTAACAATGTTGGTGTAAATTGAAGATTTGGAAGTTTTTGTTGTTCCATAGTTTTTTTACTCATGATGTTTATGGCTACTCCTAATTTGGTCAGTGTGTTTGGGATTTTTAGACCATTGATGTGTGTTTTCACAATGGGACTTCCTAGATCCAAATATTTATGTAATGTGGTTTTTCCCATCATGATATCTGCCATTTTCCCTACTAACTGTATTATTTTTCATTCCTTTGTTTTTCTCCCGGACTTCTTTATACTCAACTTTCTTATTGTTTTTGAAAGTATTGGAATTTCTTTAATGGCTTGTAGCAAAAAAATTTTGATACAAACATTCTTCAATTAATCTAATATATCATATTTAGGCAACATGATTTGTTTTTATACCCCTTTATCAATTTGTTGTCTTTCAGGGAAAGGAGGTTTTGGTATAGATATTGAAGGTTGCTCTATGATGGGAGTTGAGTTTATTAGATTATCTTGTGTTTGATTTTGAAAATTTTAATTCTAATTAAGAGATGTCCCTTCTTCAGAATGATTATTTTTATTTTAAATATATTTATCTTGATAGAGAGAAATATCCTCATCAGAATGATCATCTTTTTCTTTTTCCTGAATAATAACAGAAGACAACTTATTTTCCAATATTCTACCAGATATAAGTTGAACATTATTAAGATCTAGTGGAGTTGTCATATAAGTTTGAAAAATTTTCCCCTCCATGTTATAAATAGGTTGTGAATTTTTATTTTTTGGGCTTGGAAGTGGTTGAGCAGGTAGTTGGTTTGGCCTTTGTGGAAATGGTAATGAAAGTTTTTGGTTTTGATTTTGAAATTGAAGTTTTTGACTAGTTTGAGGAAAATTTTGTTGTGGAAAATTTGGATAAGATTGTGAATATTAGTGATATTTAGAATATTTACCATAATGATTTTTCAATCCTTGTGTCCAAGGTTGGGATTGAGAATAGGGTTGTTGCCATGGCATTGATGCATTCCATTTATTTTGCGGGGGCTGGGTATACATCTGAGTGTTGAAACCTTGAATTTGTGATCCTTGCCATGGTCTTCTAGAGATGAAACAAAGAGGATATATCTGGTTTGAAGATATTTCCTCTTGGTAAATGGTTTTAAGACATATAATGGATGGAAATTTCTTTGTTTCGTTATTTTATGTACAGATGACACTAGTTTCTATGATTTTTAAATCAAGAGGGAATTATCTGAAGGCATGTTTCTTTCTGCACTTGGGACAAAAGATAAATAAGGCATCACTTTTAGTTCTTTGCTTGTTTGTTACTTCAAGGTGTCTATTTGTTCACTAAGACTCCCTAAAATATCTGTTTTGAACTCATCAAGAAAATTTTCTATTTCAACCCTACTTATTGTTCCAGCTGCAGATTTATTAACACTAGAGAGAATAGGATCTCTTGAACTCCTCCCAATTCTTGACTTTCCTCTTTAAAGATGTATGCATAATTTAGAGATGTCAGGCAATGATGGCCAATAAATGTCTCCTTTTCCCATCATATTAAGAATATCTATCCATTCATCTCCAATGGCTTTCAACAGGGGAGCTTTTAAAGTACCTTCATCCAAATTTTCCATCTTAGCCCTTTTTAGATTGTAACTAATCTCTCAATCAGATCCTCCAATTTTTCATCTTCTCTTTACATCATCTTAAAAAATTCATCTTTCCGATTATGAGGTGTGCAATAATCCTTGTATTTTTGTAAGAATGCATTCTTCATTTCTTCCCATGTCCTAATAGAATGTGTTATTAAGCCCATGAACCATTTTAATGTTGCATCCTTAAGAGTTGCAGGAAACAATTTCAATTTTTGAGAATCTAGTAAGTAGTCATATGATCTACATAAAACTTCCAAATCAAAAATAAATGTTTCAGGATCTTCACTTCTTAATCCATGAAAATTGGGAAGGATGGAGGGTGATATATTCTTCATTATGGCAGTAGTATCTTCATCAAGTATAGGAAATCCAACAAGATCTATTTCTCCTCTACCTCTTCTTCCTTCTCCTCTTCCTCTACCTCTACCTCTTCCTCCACCTCAAATCCTAAGTCCACCTCCTCCTAGTCTATATTGTTCATCATTCACATTGTGTACTTATCCTTCCCCTTCTCCATCCATTGTAGATTCTTTAGAACTAATATAGGATTCTAAATTTGGGATTGTTTGTTCCTCTTCTGATTCTTCTAGTTCCTCTATCAATGGTATATTAAAGAAGACTTCTTCTTCTTCCTCACTAGAGATTTTTAGCTCCTAGGATAAAATTTGTTCTCCATTAGAGGTTAGAAATATTACTCCTTCTGTGGTGATCTAGGATCTTCTTCTTCCACAACTGATTCAGTTGATGAATTTGGAGAGTCTCTAGGTTGAATTTCAGATCTAAATACCTCAGCAAGCCTATGTCTACCTCCTAAGAATGGAATACGAGTTTGGTTGGCTGGTGTGGCACCGCGCGGTCTTGACAGAGTGAGTGGTATTGTTGGGATCATACTTCTACCTCTAGCTACAAATATGCCTTTAGAATCTCTTTCTCTACACATGAGATTTTTTTATGTTTTTATTGTTTCATTTTTTTTTTTAGATTAAGATATAAGACTCCCATTTACACTTCCCTGACAATGGTGCCAATATGTTTATTCAATTTAATGTCTTAAATTTCTAACATGAATTATCAACCATACTTGGTAATCTTATGAAGTGAAAGTGCTCTATATATGTTAAAAGCTTTTTCTTACTTAATTGTATTAAGGTGATTTTATATGTTTAAAGTTGTTTTAAGATTTTGTGTTTATTTTGAATGTCTAAATGAAATTGAGAAACTAAAATTATAATTTGTGAAATTAAATATAAATTCAAATAAGTTCCAAAACTATGATGAAAATCTTATCTTAGCTTGTTAATGGTTAATGATTGACTTTGAGAAAAACTAAATTTCTAGAAATAAGAAGAAACTCTAATATTTTTTTGTATTCTTTTGGAAGCTTTATATGAATGAAATTTAAAACAATAAATCACTAAGGAGTATCCAAACTTATTAAAACAAATATTTTAATGATTGAAAAAAAAACTTGCAAGAAGTAAGAAAAATAAATGTTTTTAAGAAAGAATATTATTCTATGATAAACTTATATTGCATGAAAAGAAATTAATCTAAATGATGATAACTTAAGATATACTAAATTAATCTATGCCGGCTGATAATTTGTCTCTAAATCTACCCAATCATAAATAAAGCATCTATCTTAACATAATGATATTATGCAAATGATGCTAACAAATAGTCAAATAAAAATGATAAACATGATCATATACACTATAGAAATCCAAAAATAATTACAATGTAAATGAAAGAAAAGCGTATATCTACAGTATGAAAGTAAAGCATTTTTTTGGGCTACGAAATGAAAATGAAAACATAGTACATCTATGTTATAATTCACAACAGAAACAGAGCATGTATCTATGTGAAAAAAATACAACAAAAGCATGAAAAATTGAACTATGAAGGAACAAGAAATTAAACAAATAAACCTCTTCTATGTAGGGGCCCTCCACACTGGAATGACTTATGATATATTCTTTAATATCTACACATTAATATTATAGAACACTTCCTTCTTCAATTAGTGAATAAAAACAGAGTTTAATAATATAACAATCTCACAATAATTCGAACTTGTTTCACAATTACATAACCTAGTATTTATAACAGTATTGTATTAAATTTTTGAGGCTTTTACGGCTTCTGAGACTAACCAAACTATGTATGAAACTCTAAACATAAATGTGAATTTCATTGCTTCACGATTTTCTACGTGGAGAGAAAATCGTGAAGCCTCAATCTTTCTCGCTTGCTTGTTCTGGTTCTTGTTTTGATGGTCGCTTTGACCGCAATCCTAGGCACTTTCTTCCTTGATTCTAGACAGATGGATAGGATAGGATCCATGACCATATCATTTATAAAATTCCCATATGTTTCTCTTCTTCATTTTTCCTCAGAACCTGTTGAACCGTGGCGGTGACTACAAAAATAGAGTTTAGCTGCAGAATTGCATTAATTCCGTAGCTAGATACAAATTTTATTCTAATAATAAGGAACATTTGAAAATATGAAAAATAGATCATTAGGATACCTTACTAGGCTAAAATTTTCATTTCAATACTTTTTTAAGCTTATGGAGTTGTCAAAAAGAAGGAAAGATAGTGAAAATGGATGTCAAAATTGAGGCAGTCTTGAGGCTCCACATACCCCCACTAGGAGACCATTGCATGTCCTCATGCAAATAAAAATTTGTGAGTATTCATCATGTGACTGAATCTGCCCTAATCCTTCTGCCAAGGGATCTAATTTCATCTTATTTTCCTTCATTGTGGTTATAACTATCCTTGGATTCCTCATTAGAAGTTTATATTTCAAGTTTATGATTTTCTTGTTTAGTTGTTTATTCTTCTTTGTCAACCTTTTGTTCTTCTTGAACCATAAACCCATATGTAAAAGAGTATTATAATTTATGGTCTTCTCAATTTGATTCTGCAAATTCAGATATGGATTTCTCTGGATCCCCTTGAAAGCTTGGGTAGATGCATATTCCTTGGATTCCTTGTAAGGTGAGTTCTTTAGCCCCCTTTGCTTGGTTTTTTGGTTTCTATATTCCCGGGATTGGGTGGAACCACTATGTAAAAGAATTGTTAAGGGTAGAGATGTAAAGCCTCTATATTCCCTCATTCAGTTTAGGGTGGAGGTGTTGAGCCTTTGGAATCCTTGTTTTAGTCTATAATGGTGGAACCATAGTTCTTATTGGAGTAGGTCAAGGGTGGAGGAGGTGGACATCTAAATTCCTTGTGAGATATTAATTTCATGAAGCATACGGTGGGTGGAGGTGACTAGTTCCCTAGATTCTATGTTTTATCTAGAAGAATTAGTTTAATACCTTAAGCCTCATCCTCAAGCTCTAGAATTTGTCTTAGCAGTGACTACTGCAAGAAAGGCTTGGTTGTAGTGTGTCTAAGGTTGGGTGAAGAGTTGAAGTCTCAATCTCAATTGTTGAGCACATTTTAAAATATAAGCATATACTAAATCATTTGTACATGACTTTTTAAGCGTATGTTTGACGTGCTAGCTTAAAGCCTATTTTGGTGTTGATTCAATGTGTTGGCTTATGCTTGAGATCTAATATGGAATATGATTTACCGCATACTCAAGGAATGTTTATTTCTAGGATATTTCAATGATTAAATTAATTGATTCATGTATGTATTCATGAGCTTGTTTTTTTTCTTTGCACCATTAGCCTAAGAGGCCTATATATTTTTGAACTGTTATGAGCTTCAAAATTTTCAAATGGCCCTTGGTGTAAATTAATGGACAAATATTTGTTGTATTTTTTATGAAATTAAAATAATTTGCTATTAAGCCTTAGCTTAGAATTATTAAGCCCAAGAAGGATAATGTTGTGTGTGTGTGTGCGGGTTGGTCCAAGACCTATCAAAGCTCGGGAAGGATATATACGGGTTGGGCCAAGACCTATCAGAGTTCAGGAAGGACATATATATATATATATATATATATATATATATATAGATATATATATATATATATATATATATATATATATATATATATATATATATAGAGAGAGAGAGAGAGAGAGATGTTGAAAGGGTTGGGTTGAGTCCTGTTGAAAGCTCAGGAGGGATAGCTTTAAATAGCTTCACCACGTAAACACATATGGTTGCACATGGCTAAGCCTTAAGGCATTAAGGGCTTGGCCCTTGCATCTTAATCAGCCATATGTAATATAGGCATCATGACTAAGCATTAAGGGCAAGGAAAACCCCCAAATATACACATACTTTCATAAGCCATGGGCTAGAATTTCAGGGCCCGAAGGAACGAGGAGGCTCGATCTTTAAACACCCATGAGATCAGGCACCACAACCAAGTGCAAGGGAGTTATTGGCATCGTATGGGAGGAAAAGTGATTAAGAGACAAGAAGTTTTTCATCCCAAAAGAACTACTCTAAAGAATTCGAGTGGAGGTCAGGATGATCTTGTCATAATTTATGTGCTCAGAAGATGTGGATTTGTGAGGTTTTTTTCCTAGCATTTGGCATAACCCATGGGAGGACCCTATATAATTTTTATAACATGAAATTAACCTTTACCCCATATTGAAGGAATGGTGGGACCTATAACCAACGTGGTAGGTGACATGGACATAGTGCGACATGGAAACCTAGGAGGAGAACATGTGCTAATTAGATTCGAGTTTTTGTAGGGCCATGTGGTCTGTAAGAAGGTGACACATGGAATGTCTAGAGTGGAGCCATGTGGAGGGTGATGCCACCTTAGTGATAAGATTTTTTGACATCACCTCAATGATTTCTTGTGCTACCTCATGTAATGTCGCTGAGATTTTATTCTCATTGTGAGGTGGAAGTGGTAGAGCCCACATGCATAGTTGTAAGGGGGCCTGACCCCATGTGATTGGTGATCACGTAGCATAGAAAATTGAGGTGGAAATATGACCAGGTGGACTTCCATATCTCCCTAGCTATAAATATGGGTGACATCACCCCAATGGATTTGAACGAAGGGCATAAAAAATTGTTCGGGACTTATGTCTCGGGGTGTTGTGGCCGTGGAGGGGCCCGCTTACCTCATGTACATTACATGTATATTTTTTCAGGTATCTTGAACCACATACATGTTATAATGTGACACCATAAATGAATGGGTCGACTGTTGGGGTAGTGCTCCCATGTTGCAATGAAATGGCTATGACTGGGGTAACCACATGGGACCACATGGACACCACGTGGTAGGTAATATGATGTGGAAAGACCTAATAATTTTTACTTTAATAATCCATATATTTGGATCTGGAAGCCTGATTGAGGAAAATTTTCTATAATTGGAAAGGTCTCGATGAGACAAACACAATGATTCCATTTGTTTTAAGTTTTGATGAAGTTGAAAAGATCAAAAATTTTAAACCCCATTTCCATAGCTAGAACTTGGAGGTCATGTCATCAAAGAAATTTCCTCCTTATACCTTAGTATGGGCTTGGGGTAGCAGGGGGTGTGTTACAATAAGAACAAGTGCAAATAAATCATTTTGTACTAACTCTAAATAATTATTTTCTTTTTAAGCACTTGATAAGAATCTTACCTAATTCTATTTATTATAAACACAATTTTCACAAAAATCAAGCTATATAGGGAAATTAGACATGCCTTCAACCATACCTTTATCATGTAGTTCTCAAATCCCTCCTCTCCAATAGGCCCCAGTTTTTTATGCCACAACATTATCTTTTCTCCAAATACAATAGGGTACTTCTCTTCTTCATATCCACCCTTAAGAACAATGAATTGTTACACCCATGAATGATAGTGCTTCCCAAGATTCTATATATAGTTACAATCTAAAATCCCCTTATAAACACCATTACTCCTCCAACCATCCTATATATTTCCTTTTAAAACATAATATTTAAATTTCATCACTCATATTCCTTATACTTATCAAGTTTCTCTTCAACTATGGAATGTGTAGAACACTAAGGAGTGTCCTAATCCTTCCATCATTGACCCTCAAATTAAGTTTTCCTTGTCTTTTAATCCTGGTTTTCAAGCCATATTCAATGAAAATGTTGGCCTCATCATACCTTTCATATTTTTAAAACCACTCCTTGCCAAGAGTTATATGTAAAGATGCACTTGAGTCAATCAATGATATATCATGATTTTCATGTGTGATTGAAGACGCTAAATACACATCCCATCATTCCTCTAAGGAGGTATTCTCTTCTTTGGAGAGACCATCATAAAATCCCTTCCCTCTCTCAACACTTATGGATCTATGATTGTTCTTGTAGTACCCTCCTTTGCCACATTTCCAACATTTCTTTAAAAAAAATCCTAGAAATTTAGATCTACCTCTAGATTTAGATCTTCCGCTTGAGGGCTTATTCTTATTTCTATCTAGGGAGAATCCTCTTACAAATAATTCATTTAAGCTCTGAATTCCCATTTTTTTGTGCCTCATCTACTCCTAATAACGAGGATGAGAGCACTTCAAAAAAACTTGAAGTAGTTGAATTGCTTCATATAGCTACAACGAGACTATCCCACGAATCTAATAAAGAGCACAATAGATGAATACACTTATCTTCATAAAAAATATTAATATCAACAAACATTAACTAAATTACCATAATATTGAAGGATTTTAAATGTTGCGTCAGTAAGTCTTCATCATTCATCCTCGGGTTTTACAACTTATTCCACAAAAAAAGTTTGTTTTGTTTACCGGGGAATTAGACTAATAATAAGTTCCATAATTCCTTAGTTGTAGATTTTATTGAAACATTAATTAATATTTAATCTAAGATACATAACCCGATTGCGCTCTTTCCCTTTGATCTAACTTTTTCCAGTCGTTAGTTTATATTCCTATAGGTACAACTCTTACATTCAGAAAATGACCCTTTGATCCTTGTCTACCAAATTATCTTCCATCTTGAGCTTTCATAGTTTAAAACTTTTCCCGCTAAATTTCTCAATCCCTATTTTTGAACTACTCTTTATTTCCTTTCACCACAATAAACTATAACGTAGAACTCCCATTATAATAAGGTTTATCATAGACTGGAGTGAAACCTTAGCCACAAAGTCAACCCCCTAAAGCTAATCATTTCTCTAATACCACTTTTAATTTTTAAACAATTTATAATAATGAAATGCACACACATATTCATGATAAATAGAAAATTAAAAAATTTAAATCACACATAATACACAAAGATTTACGTTGCAAACTCTTAACCAAGAAAACCAACATAATGTTTAGAGATGCACCTTTAAATTTCATCATTAATAAACTTTATCATTTACAATAAAATATATAAGATCTCATGACATCCAAAGCCCCTAATCCATTGAATCAAAATATAACACATACACAATGCACTTCTATAGAATATTACTAGATATCAACCAAATTGATCTTGATGATGCCATGAAGAAAGTGACAGTAATAGATTATAGTAATAATTTGAAATGCCCTCTGTTAATGTGCTTAAAATTATCATTTCGTGTTAGTTTTACTGAATTTTTACATTGTTTTGGCTATTTATTTAAGCATATAGTTTCATTTGAATCTGTGATGCCTTGATTTATTTTTCTTGAAGTCAACCTTCACTTAGTTTTAGTTAATGTTTTCCATATGAAAATTTTGGAAATCTGTTTTTGGGAAAATATATAGAAGGACACTACAAAAGTCAAATACTTTGTCAAATATACTCTACAAATAATTCTTATTCATGGATTTCTGCTAACATCATGTGAGTGTATATAATTTATGTTTAATAATTAAAATACAAGTAACATATGATAAGCATATCAAAATCCATCTACAATGAAAATATGGAAAACCACTTGTTCACTTTATTGAAATATGGAAATCCATGTACAATGTTGGATGAGTAATTTAGAAAATGTTGATTAATACTAGCATGTGCATTATATGGTACATTTGAAGCACAACAAGGTAGAGAATTAAATTGATGTTACTAGGTGATTTTATTTAGCAATATGTTAACGTGTGATGTACACACCAACCAAAGGAACTTAAAAAATTAATCCATGTCACATATGTCTTGCAATCATGTCAAGACCAACACCTGTCCACCAAGTCTTAAATTCTCCCACCAAGTGTCCCATATCATCTTCAACTATTGTCTCCTATTATCTCTTCCAAGTGTTCTCCAGATACAACGCACTAAACAATCTTTTCTGATGGGGATTTTGATACATGAAACATCTTATAATACATTTTTTTGGTCACACGTTAAGAAGATTCTATATTGGTATGATAGAATCAAACCTTGAAGAGAGCCATTTGATGAAGCAATGATCTCTTGGGAGCAATAAAATCCTAAGTGAATCAAGTTTGTCACAAGTCCGTATATCAACTGCTAGACTAAGAAACTAGTGACACAACATGTTTTCCAAAAGTGGGATTCTTGCTATAAATTATTTTGTTGTCTAAAAATCCTATTGACAAAATTCATTTACAGAACTTACACAAAAAGGCTAGCGTGAAGGAGTACATAAAAAAGAACACTATTACACTTAGACTAATGCATTGGGTAAGGAAACTATACCTATTGTTCTCCTATATTTTCAGTCAATTAAGATGTATGTTGATTTTTATAATTAATACAACCAATATAGTGTTTCACATGTCTTTTAGTTTTCAATAAAAAATAAACATTGAATGGAAGGGCTGAAAATGATAAAATCTTAAGTTTATAAATGATTTTGTAAATTCTTGTGTGGCCACACCTATCTGCAAGAGAATGCTTTCGTTCATGTTGACACTTTATGAGTCCCAACCATGAGTGGTTGAGCCCTTGGGAATGCTAGTTAGGGATATAGGAGAAAACTTATGATTAGTCTATAAAAAACATGCTTTCGGGATTTCTCCCATGACTTGAAGTTCCATGATTTAGAAATAAATCAAGATTACACTAGGAAAATTAAAAACTAGACTATGAGATTCCCAACATGCATGCCTTAGGCACCATGAGCTTGCAATTTTGGTATAACTTTCTAGAAATATGGGGTATGGTCTTTAATGCTAAAGTGTTCAATTCATTATGCATGTGGACACATTTGGAGTTACTAGTTGCTTCCTTGGCACTCATGCCCTTGGGCATAATTAAGCGAGCTTAGAAGCTACACCTTTAGCATGTCTTTCTAGAAATATGAGGAAGGGTTTTTTATGCTTGAGTGTTTGACTCCCCTTGAACAAACACACATCCATGGTTACTAGTTCATTACTTGGCATGCATTCCTGAGGCCATAACCATGGCATCTTAAAGCATGCACCTTTGGCATACCTTTCCAGAAATTTAAAGAAATGTCTTTGATGCTTAAGCAATTGACTGTCTTTGGACAAGTACATATTTGGGGTTATTGTTTATTGTGTGTGACCTTCATAAATACCTTCATAAATGTGTTTGGTTCCTTTTTTATATCTCCCCTATTTATACCTCACACCATCAACTACGAGTTAGGGCTTCATAATTATTGTAATTGAATTAATAATCTTAAGTATTGAAAAGTAAAGGCTTGGCCACCTCAGCAAAAATAAGTTAAATAGCTTAGGCTTGTCTACCCCGATTCACAAAGTTTATTTACTTCCCTTCTTTCCCTCATCAACATCATTTTTTCTTAATTCTTTGACACATGCTTAAGGGCTTTGATAGTAAACAAGAAATATACAAATATATGGCTCCATAGATGGAGGGTCTTAGGGTCTTTCCACCTAACATATTGATGATCCGAGTAAATATTTTGAGATAAGAAAGGGGTGGGTTAAAAACCAGAAGTTGGGTGGAGTACATACCTACATCCAAAGTTATGGAATATAGGATGAATGCACGAGCATGTGGAAAAAACTACTACAAACCCAAATCAAACTATGAGAAATATGATGCATGAATCAAGGTGGTGCAACGATATAAATATCAATTATATCAAACTTAAATCTTAAAAAATCATAGGCTAAAATACGTCTAATTACACAACATTGCTACTAAAAGGAATTAGGATGTTGATTTATTCCATTTTTGTGGTATCTATAAGCTTGAGTTCTTCCGTTATTGTAATATTCACAGTCTTGTTTCTTTTTTCTATTCTTTTAATATTTTCAATCTTGGATTTATTATGTGTGTGCTTTGTTATTTAAAAGAATATACGATAATTAAAGTTTATTTTGAAAAAAAAAATAACTTTATAAAAATAAATAAATAATATGTATTTAAATTCTAATTAATTAATTGTATTTTTTCCAATGGAAATATATTTATATTTCATATAAAAAATATACATTTTTTGTCCTCAAGGTGTTATATACATATATATCTCAATCGAGTTTATCTTGGATGGTTAGAAGGAATGATTGTCATCTTCCCCGCCCAAGTTCAAATCCTACAAGTGACATGATGAGCTATGCTGTAAAAACTTCATGCATTGTTGTTGAGTATAAGTAGTCCCTCGACAATCGAAAGCCTATATTTGCAAAGGATTCCATTTAATTACAGGGTGTGTGATTCAAACCCACTTCATCCCATAAGTAGTGAAGGGGATAGTCATTGTGAAATGCCTTAAGCTTCCTTTGCATGATTCAGTCCCTGATAGTTTTTTCTTGTGTAGGACAAGAACCTTTCATTGAGGACATCAAACAGCCCACAAAAGTGCCAACATGTGTATTAATAGTTTTTGGAGTGAAAATATCTTTGAAAAAAGAGGGCTCCAATTAATGAGTAATATTTTAATGCAATTATTTATTAAAGTTTGTTAGTATGTTATTTTCATCAATTTATCTGGAGATTAGATATTTAGTTGTTTGGTTCCATGACTCTTGAAATGTTCTAACATGGAGAAATGCCACCACTAACCTTCTACAAAACCATAGGACTTTTTTAACAATATATTTTGAGTTGAATAAGCTTTGTTCTATGCTCTTAAGGAATTAAACCCATGAAAGAAAAAAGAAAAAAAATATTCCATTCTCAAGAGACATTGGATCAAGCATATTTGAGATTTATTGAATCTTCTTCATGTTAGCAGCTAGTTTATGTGATCTAAGAAGGAAATTCCAATTATCAAAAATTTGTGTGCTTATTTATTATAAGATATCAAAGTATCTAGACAAAATTAAAATATTAAGAAAAAATAGATCATACAAGAGGATGAGATGAAGGGTTTTATAGTGTTTCCATATGGCTTATATAGGATATATATGCAATGACGCCCTAGGGGATAAGAGGAAAGGAGGGAAATGTAAGCAAATACTAGAGGAGAAGGTGATAGACCATGGAGGGCCACAAAATATAGTTCAACTTGGAAGTTTATAATTACGAAGACACATTAAATTCATAAAGAAATCCTAGGTGGGGTCAATACCATTGGAAGAATACATTGTTGCCATCATAGGAGAAATTACACTGGCTCTTTCAAAATCACCATACATAGGTTGAAAACAAAATAAAAAAGAAGATAAATTATTTTTTGGGATATCTCCCAAAATTCATAAATGAAAGGACAATATCTTTGTAGAGAGTCTTAATATTTTAGCTCTAAAGGATTCATGGGCTTTAAACCATAGGAAAAATGAGCATAGGAATTTATCTCATTTAGCGATAGCTCTATCACAACTTTTAATCGGGATAATACCTACATTGATTCTAAAATACCTTATTATGGTTCTAATCAAATGTATGATAAATTTCAAGATTTTGGTTTTAGTTAAGTGATGTGATGGAATACGATCATATGAATGCCTCACCACACTGGTATTTAGAGAATTTAGGGTAAAAAAACATAGAAACTTGGAGGAAAACTAAACATCAATGGTGTGTTAAAGATATGCAAGCTCTAATCAACCACTTTATGGGAGAAAATAGAAAACTAATTAAAATACAGGAAATGGTGGAATTGACCCTTATATGTCATTTGAACAAAGATTTATCACACATAATTTCGAAACAAAGTTAATGTATATGACTAAACTTGTGTCTTGGTTTGAGACATATTATTGATAATAAATTTAAGGGCAGGTAAATGATTAGAACTGGATCATGGACCAGAATGATAGCTCAAAATTCAAAGTTCTTGGAAGAGTTTCGAACCTAAAGGACCAGAAAGGTCTCGTCGCTGCGATTCTAGCGTCGTGAATGGTTCGCAAAACTGATTTCGTATGTGAAATTTATGAAGGTTTGAAGTCTCCAGTAAAATCCATTTTTCAGTTGAACAAGTTTGAATTTTAACATTTTAGCAAGAAATTATATGTTAAAAGTGAATTTTGTTAAAGATTGGTGGAGGCCAATCATTGGTTGCCACGTGGCCCCAAGCCTAATGGTTTAAAAAAAAAAAAAGGGTCAAGGCAAAATTTTTGGTTATTGGAAGGTCGGGTCACTCTACACGCATTCGGGTCACTCTGCACGCATTCAGGTCACCCTGCCCACATTTGGGTCACCCTGCACGCATTTTGGTCACAGTGCATGCGTTCGGGTCAGGCACCTCTACACGCGTTTGGGTCACAATGCACGCATTCGGGTCAGTGCACGTATCAGTCGGGTTGAAGCTTATCCACCAGCAGTTGACAGTTAGCAGAATTTCCGCATGTGAACACAACAGCTAACCACCACATTAAATGTTACCACCTAATTTGGAGCGGATTCTTCCAATTCAGGCCTATCCGCCATTTTAGCTGAGTTAACTGGAGTTCCTCCAGTTTTGGAGGAGGATTTTGGGGGACATTGGGAAAAAAATTGTTTTTGCCATAACTCCCTCAATATTGAACCAAATTGGATGAAATTTTAGTCAATTTTGGGTCTCTTAGACCTTATAGACTCAATTGAATATTTTTCAGAGCCATCAGAGAGCTTCTAAGTAATTTTTTTCTTCAATTAAGTTCAAGGGGCCCTTAGGGCCACCATGAGGTAAAATCAGTTTGAGGCCTAGCCAGGGGAGCTAGAGTCCTTTTCCAAAGTTCCAATAGTATAAATTGGATAATTCAGAAGTTTTGAATCTGATGAGAGGGTTTTCAAAGCCTTTATAGAATTTTTGAAGGCCGAAAATCTTCAGTAAAGTTCCAGGGGCCATTAGTGCCATCTTTTGCTAGCAGCAGTGCAGGGCTTAGCCAAAGCTATTTGAGACCATATGCAGTGAACCAGTGGTCATTATTGATTGAAAAAATAATTATGAATATATTTATATAGGTTTTAGCAAGTTCTAAATACTTTTAGATTTTGAAAACTCAACAGAGATATTTTCATTAACCCTAGTGCCACGGGGTGTCGATTGGTGATTGAGGCGAAACCGGAGTAGCCGGAGGCCATTTTTGATGAATTAAAAGTCTATATTGACTATTTCAGACATTTTAGAACCCATGGAAGTGGTTTTAGAACATTTTGAGAACTTCTAGAGCTCGAGAAGCTGATGTGAAGTTTTGGGCAGCCTTGGCCAAACTGTGGAGGATAGCCTATTTTGGGAATGTAAAGCTAAATTTGAGAAATTTATCAGTTGTTAATTGATGTATGATGTGTATTAGATACAAAAGGAGTGGTTTCAATGATAGAAATATAATTCTGAGGGATTTTGTGCCATTAAGGATCTCATAGTAGCTTAGTGAACCGACAGAAGGAATCGTGTCAACAAGAGCCTAAAGATGTTTTCAAAGTTTGGACAGCCATTTGGGGGATATTCATGTTATTTTCAGTCCTTTCGATCATTTTTGTATTCATTGGAAGTAATACTTTACTTTGTAAAAAAATTACCATAATCCCAAAGAGCTTAGTCATGATCACAAAGCTCAAAGGAGATGTAGCCCACGAGATTTTGGGTGAACTCCTAGATTAAAATTGTTGTTGTGTTTGAATGATTATTTTCTTAATTATGTTGCTTTCATACATGTTAAATTACAGCAAGAAAAAAATAATTTAAGACAACTAAACAGTAAAAATTCATACACCACTTTCAAGTAAATAATTCTGCAAAATTGTCAAATACAAGCTAGATCATTTAATTTAAACTAAGTGGTAGGTTCTTAAAATACATACAAGTTATCCAGACCATTTTTAGATCAAAATGGAATCAAAGCATAGTTTCTTTCTTGAAAAAGCACTTGGTTGCTTGATTGTATAGCTTGAAAGGTGTTTAAACAGTATAAAAGATTGACTATTTTACTCTTTGCAAACTGATTGTTGTTTGAGTTTGCTTGAGATTTTGGGATAGCTACTGATTAGCTAAGTCCCGGAAAGGACAAAAAAGGAAGAAAAGGCATTAAGGCATCTTCCTTACCCCAAGGGACCTCAAGGTCACTTTTGGAACAAACCCTCTTGAAAATTGTTTGTTAAGAAGCTCTTGGAGTTTGTTTGTTGTTTGGCTGCTTGAATAAGAGTTTGGTCTTTACAGCCATTTGGTTTAAAAAAGCTTTGTCGTTTGTTTTGAAAAGCTTTGAGAACTTTTTTGAATTTAATTTTTTCATTGACATCATAATGACAACTTCTACAAGTGAAGTTTCCTCCTTCATAAGATTCTTTGATGATGATATGAAACATGACTTTATTATATTGAAGGACATGGTGCAGATTTTTTTTTAGGACAAAAGAGAAAGTACTGAACTTCGTGAACAGTTGTTTTCGATGAAGCAAGAGAAGGAAGAAATTCTTTAAATATTGCATGATATGGAGATGCAGCTCCATCAAGCTCAAGAAGATTTGACCAAGAAAATGCATGAGGAAGAGGTAATCCATTCTAACTTGTCTTCAGTTTCCTCTTTAGAAAGATGTGTTGATTCTTTCGAAAAACATACGAGAGGTATAGGGTCCAAATTAATGATTAAAATGGGCTATGAATTCAAAGGGTTAGGTAAGCATGCACAAGGCATGGTTGAACCTGTTCTTGTTGAGTAACGACCCAAGAATCTTGGTCTTGGTTATGTGCAGTTTAATGGCGAAGACTCCAAATCCTTGAAGGCATGTGATGCTACTTTAAAGAGAACCTTTATTCCAAGTTCTAAGATGCAGATATGTCAATTTTTTTTCAAAGATGATTGCCATTGCTTTAAGCCTTTGATGCAGCAAGAATATGGTAAACATGTAGCTTATGGAGAGCATGAAAGTTTAGACAGTTTTCAAGACAAGAACGATGATGTTAGTTTTCAAATGAAAGTTGTAGCCTCTACTATTTCATCTCCTCAATAAGGGAAAAATGATGAACATTCAAAGCAATAAAAGAGGTATAAATCTTCTCATGATCAATTTGATTGTGTTTCTGAAAAGCATGATCATTTTACATGCTTAAATGGAAGAAATATTTTCTATACATATTGTGGTTGATTTAACCATGATGTTTCGAGATGCTAGATGAGGAAGAAATCATACAGGAAGAAGATGAGGCAAAGAATACTTTCAAATAAGGTGCATAATTTTTTCACATATTTCCAAAAGAAGGGACATGATGTCTCTCATTGTTGGACTTTGCATCCAACTAGTCGTCCAAAGCACATGCAGCAAGAGGACAGAAAGATTGGCACAAGTGGAACTACGGATTCCATTATCGATGTGAAAATGGAAGATTCACATGAGGAAGAGTTGTAGTAGCGAAGTTTCCATGGAGGTGGCTTGGAAAGAAGTGGATGGACTTCTTAACATAGTAAGAAATACTCCTTTGTACATATGCACATTTCGGATGTATGCATGTATTTATGTTGAAAAGTTTGATGCAAGATTGCATATAAATTCGGTTCAATTGAAGGAATTTTATTTTTGTTGCAAAATTTCGCCATGGAGGTATAAAATATGAGTATGATACTCACTTATATTGCAGCAATATCTTTTATTTCATCTCTCTAGCCACCCACATGTTTTTGGGATTATGTACTTGTTGTTACTTGAAAGGAAGAGTTGAAGGTGTACATGTGCATGGAAGTTGTATGTGTAAATAGTGAAATGTAAATAGGTTCATTGTACATTGATACATGCACATGTGTTTGTCAATATGTATCATGTTTTTTATCGACTTGTGTCGATTTTGTCGCACATGTTTGTCGACTTTTGTCGATTGTGTTGCACACTTTTTACATTGATTTTGTGTCAATTGTGTAGCACATTTTATGACGACTTGTTGTTGATGTCGCATGTTGCACGACTTATTTTTGATCCACCTTGGATCGTTGATCAAGGAAGTGATGTTCACATTCCTTCTGCAAATTTCTCACCATAAATTTTCTGAGTGATTGAAAGAAAGACAGTTCTTGATAGGAGGACAAGTGCATCGAGGAAGGGAAGTGTGAATTGCTTTCTAGTTATGGTTCAAAGTCACTAGCCATGCAAGGCAAGTGTTTGGATGCTGAAGAGAAGAGGGTGTAATATTCTTATTCACTATATAGATCAGTTTCAGTATTCCAGAGAGCTTTTGGGGTCCAAAAGCTTCTCATTTGGGAGGTGTGATCAGAATTGGATCATGGACCAGAATGATAGCTCAAAATTCAAAGTGCTTGGAAGAGTTTTGAAACTGAATGAATAGAAATATCTCGTCACTGCGATTCTGGTGCCATAGACGGTTCTCAAAACCGACATCATATGTGAAAGTTATGAAGGTTTGAAGTCTCCAGTAAACTCCATTTTTCAGTTGACCAATTTTGACTTTTAACATTTTAGCAAGAAATTATATGTTAAAAGTGATTTTTGTTAAAGGTTGGTGGAAACCAATCATTGTTTTCCACGTGGCCCTAGGCCTAATGGTTTAAAAAAAAAAAGGTTCAAGGCAAATTTTTTGGTTATTGGAAGGTCGGGTCACTCTGCACGCATTCGAGTCACTCTGCACGCATTCGGGTCACTCTGCACGCATTCAGGTCACCCTGCCCTCATTCGGGTCACCCTGAATGCATCTGGGTCACATTTCATGCTTTAGTTCGGGTGCCTCTACACGCGTTTGGGTCACAGTGCACGCGTTTTGGTCACAGTGCACTTGTTCGGGTCAGTGCACATATCAGTCGGGTTGAAGCTTATCCGCCAGCAGTTGACAGTTAGCGACATTTTCGCATGTGAACACAATGGCTAACCACCACATTAAATGTTACCACCCAATTTTGAGTGGATTCCGCCAATTCAGATCTGTCCTCCATTTTAGGTGAGTTAACTGGAGTTCCTCCAGTTTTGGAGGAGGATTTTGGGGGACACTGGGCAAACATTTGTTTTTTCCATAACTCCCTCAATATTGAACCAAATTGGACGAAATTTTAGTCAATTTTGGGTATCTTAGATCTTTTGGACTCAATTGAATATGTTTTAGAGCCATCAGAGAGCTTATAAGCAAGTTTTTGCTTCAATTAATTTCAAGGGGCCATTAGGGCCACCATGAGGCAAAATCAGTTTGAGGCCTAGCCAGGGGAGCTAGAGTCCTTTTCCAGAGTTCCAATAGTATAAATTGGATAATTAAGATGTTTTGAATCTGATGAGATGGTTTTTAGATACTGTAGATAATGTTTGAAGGCCGAAAATATTCAGTAAATTTACAGTGGCCATTAGTGCCATCTTTTGCCAGCAGCAGTGCAGGGCTTAGCCAAAGCTGTTTGAGACCATATGCAGTGAAAAAGTGGTCATTCTTGACTGAAAAAATAATTATGAATCTATTTATAGAGGTTTCAGCAAGTTTTAAATACTTTTAGAGGTCAAAAACTCAGCATAGGCATTTTCATTAATCTTAGTGCCATGGGGTGCTGATTATTGATTGAGGCGAAACTGGAGCAACCGGAAGCCATTTTTGATGAATGAAAAGTCTATATTGAATATTTTAGAAATTTTGGAACAAATGGAAGTGTTTTCAGAAGATTTTGAGAACTTATAGAGCTCGAGAAGATGATGTGAAGTTTTGGGCAGCCCTGGGAAAACCGTGGAGGATAGCCTATTTTGGGAATGCAGAGTTAAATTTGAGAAATTTATCAGTTGGTAATTGATGTCTGATGTGTATTGGATACAGAAGGAGTGGTTTCAGTGATAGAAACAGAATTCTGAGGGATTTTTTGCCATTTAGAATCTCATAGTAGCTTAGTGCACCGACAGAAGGAATCGTGTCAACAAGAGCCTAAAGTTGTTTTCAAAGTTTGAACAGCCATTTGAGGGATATTCATGGTATTTTCACTCCTTTGGATCATTTTTTTATTCATTGGAATTAAGTATTTACTTTGTAAAAATCTTACCATAATCCCAAAGAGCTAAGTCATGAAGACAAAGCTCAAAGGAGATGTAGCCCACAAGATTTCAAGTGAACTCCTAGATTAAAATTGTTGTTGTGTTTGAATGATTATTTGTTGCATTGTGTTGTTGTCATACATGTTAAATTACAGCAAGAAAAAATGAAGTTAAGATACATAAACAATAAAAATTCATACACCACTTTCAAGTAAATGATTCCACAAAATTTTCAAGTACAAGCTAGATCATTTAATTTAAACTAAGTGGTAGGTTCTTCAAATACATACAATTTATCCAGACCATTTTCAGATCAGTAAAAAATTGTAGGGTAAGTGTTTGGCTTAGCATGGCAAGATAACAACTAGCACAATTATTACATTTCATTAAAACACTAAAAACTGAGTGTATGTGGTAGCACATAAAAAGAATAAATGGAAGAAAAAGGAAGCATGTATCATGGCATGGTGCAGAAGCATATGGAACGATTCCACCAAGAACAAGAAAGAGGGAAATCCCTCCAAATAAAAACAAACTTCAGGAATTTGGAAGTTGAGCTCAATTACTTGAGAGTTGATCTCAGGGATTTGAGGTTGAGCTTAAAATTTGCAAGGCGGAGAATTGGAGGCTTGTGAGGAGCCAAAAGGATAAAGAAAATTGAATTCCATACCAAGGCAAAAATTTTCCTACCTTCAAGGCCTACTGTAACACACTCCCAATCTCCAAGATTGTAACAAAAGTCCTACTAGCAAGGCCAAGAAGAGGCCCCACAAGTTTGAAAAGGAAAAATATCCCATCGCGTGTTGGTTATGTGGGGAGGAACACTTGAGAAGGGATTTTCCCCATAAGAAGGAAAATAAGAAGGACATCCCCTATACGCCACAGGGACATGAATCAGTAATGCAAGATGATGGAAAGGAGGGGGGGAACTGGAATTGAGACTTCAAGGTGGTTGAGAACCTTGGGAAAATTCTTGGAATAAAATATATTTATATGTGTGTGTGTGTGAAAATGAAGGATGCACTAAACTTTGAGATTCATGGGAATCCAAAAAAAAATGCACTTCTTTATTTTAATGTTTTTTTGTTGTGGCTTTAATTTATTCAATTCATGGATTAATATCATTTTTATTATATATTTATGCATGTCCATTTTGTTATGTTGAAATTTTGATAATTTTTATTTTGATTTCCCTTTCATATTGGTTGTCCTTATTTTACTTTTCAAAAGTATTCTTTCGACTATCATGCTTAGGGCTCGTGGAAGCTTGTTGGGCATGATAGGAAAGCCACAGGGATCTAGTAGGATAGCTGAAGAGAACCAATAGAAATATGACCTGAAAGAGGTCATGCAAATAATTAAAGAGCATGAAAAAAATGAGAAAGGTTGGGATTGGGCGATGGATCGAGAAAGACCATTTATGGTGTATGTTGGAGCATCGCTCATAAATATGACAACAAGTAGGAATGAAATTATGTACATGCTGAAAATTGTTTGAGTGAATAATAACATAAATATAAGGAGTTCTCTAAAAAATGTAGTTTTATTTGACATGTATTAATATATGATATTTCCTTGACTAACTGGACAGTAGTAGGACATTCGAGAAGATTGGTTTAGTGTACGGGATAATAAAGAGTGATATGGCAGCCATGGAAATACCACAAAGGAGATTCTATTGAACTTAACTCAATTAACATATGTAAATATTTGATATTTTCATGATCATGTAATTGTTTAAATACATATATGAACGGCAATGTGACTGGCAGGTTTTGTAAGGAGTCAATATTATGGAGGAACGATAGTTTAAAATTTTAGTTGATGACTATATGAATGGGTTGTTGGGATAAAATAACAAATTTATCCAATGAGATTCTTGGATGAATGAGGAATCGATTAAGCAGGAGGGAATTCCTGCTAATTATAATTTTAATATCATGTAAATATGATTCTTATATTTCATCCATGTTTGCAGTATGAAACAAGGAATGTTGAAGGATATATCAGTGGAATGAAACCAGTGTGATTTGTGGCATGTTGGGACAAGCATGGACAAGTTGAAGGGACCACGAAAACAGGACTTGGGTTTTGGGAGCACGTGGTACAACAACGAAAAAGGCACACGAGTGTACCAAGTGCTATGGACTCATGTTGTGTATCAAGTGGAGCTCGAACAAAGTTTTTGATTTTTTATTATTTTTTAAACATGTGCAGGTCAACTCTTTGGACTCCCATGTAGTCTAGATTCCTATGGGAGACAAGTTGAGGCACTAGGTTTCTAATTCATGATATGCAAAGTGGGTGGAGAGCATTGGGCCTCTATATTCCTATAGGCTGGGTGGAGCACCATCAATTCTGGATTCCGTTAACATATTGTGGGGTGGAGCTATAGCAACTCTAGATTCCCTGAATTAGTTGTGGGGTGGAGCTCTAGGTGTTATGGATTTTGTTATCACCCAAAAAATGAAGCATCATTTGACAAAGTTAAATAGGTTCATGTGTCAATGGTAGGGTTTTAGGATTCATTTTTATATTCTTGGTCAAGGGAAATTTTAATTTTTTCTTGTTTAAGATCACCCTAAGGTCTAAACCCACTCACTTTCAAATCCTCTCATGTCACATCACTCATAATTTTCTGACATATTTCAATTCCCAATTTTTTTGTACCGAAAATGTCATTTTAGCCAAGAAACCACAGTTTCGTAGCGAAATACACTGAGAAATGTCACTTTTCGCTACGAAACTGTTGATAGTTTCATAGCAAAAACACCCATATTTACACTAGATATGCTACGAAAGTGTGGTTTCCTGTCTGTCTTGTCAGATTTTTTGTTAGGTGTCATAATATCATTGGGAAAGGGTAAGTTAGATACCATTCGAGTCATAGAGGGATAAAATCAAGGTACATGGTCAGGTCTGAAGTCATCATCACTAGTTTAAGCATGTATGAGTCATCATTGTGTCATGAGAAGACATCAAACTTCAAAATCTTTCCTAATTCAATCATTTCTCATTTCTCATTCCTTCTTTGCATGATATCGATCTCTGGAGAGCTATTGCATTAAGCCAAAGTTGTGGCTAGTGTTTTCAAAGGTTTACATTACAAACTATCAAGCAAGGATGCAAATTATCAAGCGAGGCTATGAAGGCATTAAAGAAACCATGGAAAAGAAAAGAAGGACAAATAAGGGTGGCCAACGTCTGAGATATGAACTAGAAGATATGTATTTGATCAATAAAGCACCAACATCTATGGAAGTCTTCAGAAGGATAGGTTGCTTACAGTTTTGTGAAGGATTACAAGGCTACCATGTACAAGTTTCCAAAGCATTTTCTTTAAACTTTAGTGGAACAGCCACCAAAGTGGGAATGCTTAATCTTTCTATCACACTAGAGGCTATTACTGTAGCTACAGGGATTCCAAGAGGACAAGAGAAGTGGTTCAAAGGTTTCAATTTAAACATGGAGCAGTGAAAAGAGTTTATGGAGCCTGAAAAACAGTGAAATGGATCTCACTAATGCCATTCCAAGGAGTTGCATGAAGGAAAACTACTCAAAATTGTTGCTCATCATCCAAAAGTATTTTACTTGTGAAGGGAGATACCATAAAGTCTACTCATATAATTTCAAGCTACTCCTACACTTTACTGGTAAGATTTCCCTTGATCTGCCTTTCTATTTACATAGAAGTTTGTCAAAAATGGCAGATAAGATCCAAGCAAAATATGAAGGGAGTGAGACTTCATTGTTTCATCATGGTTAAATGAAACTATTGGTTTTAGATGAACTCCAAAGGCTAGGCAAAGACTGGTATTCATTTTTGTTTGTTATTAGTTTTGAGTTGGATGCTCTTACTCCTTCAAGAACTCCTAAACCTAGGAGAATTCCATCACCCTTAGTAGCAGAACAGAGTGAACCATTGGTGGCAGAACCAAGTGAACCAGCAAGAGTAGAACCAAGTGAACCAATCATGATGGAAACAGAGCAATTGCAGAGTTTTGATACACCAAATGTCCCACCTACAAAACAGAAGTCAAAAGTGGTCAAACCTACAAAACAAAAACAAGCTATGAGTAAACAAGGAACTAAAAGGATGACAAGGAACCAAACAGTGGCCTTAGAAGAGAAAATAGTGGCCTTAGAAGAGAAAACAGTGGTTGTAGAAGACAAAGCAGTAGCTAAAGGAAATCTAGAAGACATATTACATGCCATTGACATAGAAGAAACTCCTATATTCCATGCTGAGGACATAGAGGAAGGTGGATAGAAGCTAAAAAAGGCCAAATCTGCAAAGAAATTAGAATTTGAAGGAGAATATGCAGGCTTTATGTTTCAAGAAATAAATCCTATGACAAGGCATGCTAGAAATATATTAGAGATCATTAAAGAGGTTCAGCCACCTAGTGACACTGTCCAGCCACCACAAGACATCATTGACCTTTCATCACCTGCAGAGAAAGATACAGTTAGCAAATTGAAGAAAGGAAAAGAGAAGGTGATGGAAAAAATAGAGTTTCAACTCCTTGAAGAACAATTGAGGTTGGCCAACCATGAAATTTATGTTATGAAGAAAGAAGCAAGGAAACAAAATGTAGAGAAGTTTCAGTTTGAAAAGATGAAGGAAATTTGGGAAGAGTAGGTTGACAATGTCTCCAAGACTCTAGATAATACACAACAACTTATCAAATGGACCATTCCATTGAGGAAAGAGGTCAAACATATTAGGAAAATGAACACACATTTGAAAGCCACCAACATAAAGTTGAAATATCGGGTTAAGGACCTCCAGGAGCAGCTTGAACTTATCCATGAGAAGTTGGAGAAAAAAGGACTTAAAATGATAGTGTTTGAGGAGCCAATTGCTCAACTCATCATCAATGAGGAAGAAACCCCTCAAGAAACATAATGAGAGCTGGTTTATGATTTTTAAAGATAATGGCATGTTAGAAAATGAATTTTTCACTTAGAAGGTATATTTTTGAAGCTACATAAATTTCTAGAATTTTGACAGTTTTCAGCAGTTTCGTAGCGTGCTTGGGCTTGAAGAACAAAAAAATGCTACGAAACTACTGTAGCTTTTATTTTTTCATTTTGAACTAGTTTTTGGAGCTCTCAAGAGATGAAAGTGGTATGGAATATGTATTAAGTCATAATGAACATCATGCAGGAGGAAAGAACCAAAAAAGATGATGCCAAAAGGCATTTTTTCAATGCTACGAAACTGTCTTATTTTCATAGCGTACTTTTTTGGAGCTTTATAAGAAGGTTTTTGGGCATCTTTGGACAACTGGATACTATCAAAATGTTAAAGGACCATGAAAACAGTTATTCAAGACTTAAAGACCATGAAATGAAGACAAACTACCAGCCAAAGCATTCGTTGAAGATGAAGACCAGTATTCCTAAAAAACAGGGTTTATTTCCAGTTTTAGAGGAGGTCAATTAAAAGGTCATGTAGTGATGAGTTACATCACACGCTATTCAAACATGTGAAAGCATAGTTGTCAAGATGTAATTACTTTTAAGAGATAAGATTTTTATTGTAATAATAAACAGTTTGAGTCCTATTAGGAAAAGGACTGCCAAGTAGGATAGCCGTCATTTTATCATTAAATAGATGTTTTATGGTTATGAAAGGTGTCATTAGGTAAAAATTCAATGAATCTATCCAGGAGGAAAATCATCTCATGATGTAACAAGTCTATTAAAGGGAAGAGGGTCGAATTTGTCAAGGGTTGGAGATTTTTTGGCAAAACTGCAGCTTTATGTAAATTAACTGTTTTCAATAATACATAGACTTGTTTCTTTACCAACATGAGATTCTGATTGAGTTTTTAGTGCCTATATTATTTATATCTTTGATGTGTACTATTTGTAGTGGTTTTCATCTTTAATACTCAGAATTCATTCATGTAATGCTCTGACTTCCATTATATATGAATTGACTGTATGATTTCATGTTTCATGTGTGTGTGTACTTTTGCTAAAAAATCTTACCTTCCTCAGCTTCCATGTCAAGTGAACTTACTACTGAATCACTAAAATTGTTGACTCCATAAGCCCAATGTTTGCAGACTGATACTATTTTCAACCTATACTCATCACAGGCAAGTTGTTTTCCAAGTAGAGTTAGCCATCTAAATACATCTTTATTCAATATCATTAACCATTTGAGAGAGCCCTCTCAGACTGAAGAGGCTAAGCTTCAGTCACAAGATTGGTTTGAAGCAGTTACATGAGATTGTCTAATTAGCAGCCTATCAGGTGCAATTTTGTGATAACAGATTCCCTAGCTTGATTATGCTTGGGTGGAGACACAATGCATTCTAGATTCCTAGTGTATATGTGCATGTACTTATCATGTGTATATGTGCATACATTTTGTTGTACTATGTGTATATGTGTATGCGTTATGTAATGTATTTGGGACAGGCAGGTATGGGATTGTCTAGGACTCTGTGTTATGTGTTTTTGATAGGAAGATATGTGAATATTTGGGCCCACGTGTTTTGTATTGTTTTTAGGTGGAGGCAAGATAGCCTCTAGATTCTCGATGATAATATCTTATCGAAAGAAGACTACTAGGATTCATAATGCCCATATTTGTGGGGTAGTGATTGGGATTATATATATATATATATATATATATATATATATATATATATATATATATATATTGGGTGGAGGTATAAGATTTTGGATTCCCTTGATGATTGAGGGTGGAGATGAGCCTCTATATTCCCTTGATGATTGAGGGTGGAGGTGATCCTCTTGATACCCTTTATGATTGAGGGTGGAGGTGAGCCTATGGATTCCCTTTATGATTGAGGGTGGAGGTGAGCCTTTGGATTCCCTTGTTGATTTAGCAATTGATGTAGTGTGTGTATGGGAATATAAAATTCCACTGAATTCTTGTTGGGTTGGGAAACTAATCCAGTGTGTGTAAAGAAAGAATTAAAGAGCAATCCAAAAATAAGTATCATTATTTCATTTGATTTCATGAAATTTGAAAACTAGGAACATGATTTGATATTCTGATTTATGATGGTTTTATCTATGAGCTAATTTTATTTGTTGTGATAGGAACCAAAATAAAATTGTAAATGGCACCTCATCGATAAGTTTTTAAGGAGGTATGATTTAAATTATTGCAACTTCTTTATGATGAAACTCATGGAGAATTATGTGTTATGATATAAGAAAGCATGGAATTGACTAGTTTGGGTGGTTGGAGTTTGTTTCAAGATTGATAGAAGCAACAACAAAAGAATTAAAGCATGTAGTAGTACGCTAGAAGAGATTTCTGGAATAGGGCCATTGTGAGTCACTATCACCCAATGGTCCCATTAATTACCATGAAGCATGCTATGATCAATATGAAAGTGTTGAGGTAGGGACTTGTCTTGGTTATGAAATCCTTTCAATGTGAGGAATCCTTTCCAAAGAATTTGATCACCCAAGGGATTGGGAGGTTGAGAAGGGGATGCTCGAAATTAATTTTGATTTTGAAAAGGGTCATGAGCATGGCTGATTGGAATCAGAAGAATATTAGGGGTGTTACATGAAACAATGGACCAATAAATGTTCATTGAAGGAATATGTAGTGCTAAGGAAAGAAGTGTTGGAAGATGGAGTCGAGTAGCACTCCAGTAAAAGGAAAGCTAGCAAGTTTAAATTAGATGTGGCAACAACACTAGAAAAAATGCAAAGGAGCCACAAAAAGTGGTTGATCCAAGAAAATATTCATGTATAATTAGTTGTTGGGTAATAAAATTGTGTGTGTGTATAATATAATATTAAGTGAACTAAATTATAAATCTCACAATGATTTATGTTGGGACTAAGCTTTTTTTTCACTATGTTCAGGTTTAGAACACCAAGGATTGTGTTCCTGCAAGGGGGGGGGTATTGTGACAACCCCCGAGGCTAATTTCCTCTCCATTGTAAATGTTTAATATACTTTGATTCTAATTGAAACTCCCCCCCCCCCCCCAAGAAGAAGTATGGTTGACGATATTAAGCTACACGTTTTCAAAGGAACGAGATTGGAGGATCCAGAATAGTTTTAGTTTCTATGTGAAGCTATATGGACAATGAAGTACATAAACGATGAGAATATAAAGGATGTACAACTCATTACGACGTTGTGAGATAGAGCATTGACATGTTATATGAATTGTGTTCACTATGTTCAGGTTTAGAACACCAAGGATTGTGTTCCTGCCAGGGGGGGGGGTATTGTGACAACCCCAGACTAATTCCCCTCCATTGTAAATGTTTAATATACTTTGATTATAATCGAAACTCCCCCCCCCCCCCCCGCCCTCCAAGAAGAAGTATGGTTGACGATATTAAGCTACACGTTTTCAAAGGAACGAGATTGGAGGATCCAAAATAGTTTTAGTTTCTATGTGAAGCTATATGGAAAATGAAGTACATAAACGATGAGAATATAAAGGATGTGCAACTCATTACAACGTTGCGAGATAGAGCATTGACATGTTATATGAATTGTTCAAATAATCAGAACAGAATGTTTGCATATATTAAAACAACACTGATAAGAGAGTTTATGAAGCCAAAGTCTGAGTCGTAGTGCATCACCGAGTTGAAAGAGATCAAACAGAAAAATATTGAGTATGTTTGGGAGTTTGATAAGAGATTTAAGGTGTTATTGGATTAGGTAAGCTTCGACATAGCTCTGAAGAAACATCCATAATGGTTTATAGTTGCACTACTACCACATTTTAGATTGACATTGATGCAAAACACTGTTACCGATGAAATAGGTAACCTGACCTCAAAATGGGAACTCTAACCCAAAAAGACTCAAAAAACATGAAAAAACACCCCAAAAACAAAAAAAGTGTATTCCAGAATGCACTTGGTTTTTTTGAAGGTCAAATTTCAACATTTTATAAAATTATGCTAAAAACAAAATTGTTTCTTGAAAAAAAGGATTGAAAAAACACCCTCAAAACAAAACCAGTTGATGCTGGAATAACAAAAAAAAAAATGTGTCATATTTTTGACATTTTTAAAAATAGAAATAACATTTTTTAATTTTTAAAATTCAAACATTAAAAAAAACCTAAAATTTAAGAAAAATATAAATTTAAAAAATAAAAACATTTTAAAGCTTAAAATTTAAAAATATATAGGAATAAAAAAATAAAAATAAAAACAAAGTAAAAAATTTAATTCAAACATTAAAATAAACCTAAAATTTAAGAAAAAAAAAAATTAAAATAATAATAATAATAATAATATTTAAAGATTAAAATTTCAAAATATATAGAAATAAAAAAAAAAAATAGTAAATTAAAAAAAAAAAAAAAAAACAAGTTAAAAAAAGAAAGAAATTATAAAAAATAAAATATAGAAATTAAATTTAAAAAGGAAAAAGAAAATGTTTATTAAATTAAAAAAAAATTAAAAAATTTAAAATAAAAAATTAAATTTAAAGAAATATATTAAATTTTAATAAATTTAAAACTTTAAAATAAAAATTTAAAAAAAAAATATTATTTAAATTAAAAGTAAAAAAATGAAAATTAATTAAAAATAAAAAATGAAAAATAAAATACAATAAAAATATTAAATTTAAAAAAATATATATTAAAAAAACAAATAAATTTAAAAAAATAAACTAAATTTAAATCAATATATATATATATATATATATATATATATATATATATATATATATATATATATATATATATATATATAAATTAAAAATATATATATTAGATTTCATTAAATTTAAAAAAAAAATGTTAATATTAAAATAACAAATTAAATTTAAAAATATATATCTATATATATTAAATTTTAATAAATAAATGAATAAACAAATAAATTTTGAAATAAAAAAAAAATTTAAAAAAAAAAACATTGTTAAAATAAAAAGTTAAATAACTTTAAAAATCAATTAAAAATGACAAATTTAAAAAAAATAAATTAAAAAAATATATTAAATAAAAAATAAAATAAAAAATAAATTAATTTGAAAATATTAAGTTTAATTATAAAAAATATATAATTTTAAATACACAATTTTAATTGAAATAAAAAGTATATATAAAAATTTTATGTAATTAAAAATAATAATAATAATAATAATAATAATAATAATAAATTTTAAAAAAAATATGAAATTTAAATAAATTTAAAAAAAAATACAAAATTTATTAAATTTTAAAAAATTAAATGAAAAAACTAAACATAAATTTATAATTATAAATCTTCCGGGAAATCACATACGAAATTTTTAGAACTGACGCGTTTCGAACTACCAATTGTAGTTCATCATCAAGATAATGAGGACTGGTTGATCTGACATACACATTTATAACCTGAAGAGAGAAGCAACGGTCAAAACCCTACAAGTTAAAAAACGGTAAAAAATAAGAAAAGTTATAAAATAATCCAAAAATATAACTACCAACCTTAAAAAAATAAAATAAAATAAAATAAAAAAACGGTCAAAAATAAAACCAAACATAAAAATATAAAAAGACATAATTACCCCTTCATATAAAATCAACCCTAAAAACTAAATTAACTCCCCCATAGAAACAAGAAAAACAGGTTATTAAGTGAAAAAATATTCAAGTCAGCGTCAAAAATTATAAATAAATTATAAATAAATAAAATAAAATAAAATAAAATAAATAATAAAAAAATACATGAATGAATAAAATTAGAATTAGAAACAAGAATTAAAATACAAAAAATAAAATAAAAATAAAGTGAAATAAAATTAAAAATATAAGAATAAATTATTAGTATTTTATTTTAATAAATAATTTTTTTTTTTTATAAATCAATAAATAAAATAACAAAATAATAATGAAAAGACCAAATCATAAAACTAAAGAATAAAAGGACACAATAAAAAGTAAAATAAAAACCAAAGAAATCAAGTCAAAGTCATAAACTAAAAATAAATCATTTACAAATCAATAAAATAAATTATGAATGAATTAAAAAAATAAATAAATAAATAAATAAAGAATTTTAATGTATTTTATTTTAATAAATAAATAAATAAATAAAATAACAGAATAATAATAGAAAGACCAAATCATAAAAACAAAGAAAACAAGATCCTTACAGGGAATGAAGAGATGGAATCCAACAACTGCTCACTTTCCATCCATCATCCTTGTTCAACGTGCGGGACCTTTTCTCAATCTCATTCGCCTCTCTAAATTTCCGGTGATTGAAATGGTCAACCCTAGCAAGGATTCTAGCGTCCTCCATACAAATGTGATGCTTTGTCTTTTCTGCATGCTCAGCTAATGCAGAGGACTTGGTTCTACCATGCCTAATATCCGCAACATGTTCCTGGAACCTCTTATTAATCGACCAACCAGTTTCACCAATGTAGGGAGTCCCGCAAGAGCACGAAATCAAATAAACATCTTTCACGCTTTTAGGGTCCAACTGATCTTTAACCAATTTAAGGGAGCCCCGAATGGTGTTTAAAGGTTTAAAAGAAGAAGAGATCTTATGCTTCCTTAAAATCTGAGCAATCTTGTCAGTAGTACCTTGAATAAAAGGTAAATGAACTTTACCAACAGTATCACTGCTAATCTTATTTCGTCTAGGACCATTGCTTGCATTCATGAAAGCCTTCAAACCCTGACTTCTACTATAACTGTTTTCTCCGAAAACTTTAAGGAGATGGGCTTTCTCTTCATCTAAATGATCATTATCAGAAATTCTAAGAGCTCTTGTAGCTATAATATTCAAAACTCCACGTTTTTTAGCAGGAAAATGATGAGAGTCAGAATACAGATACTGCTCTGTGAGTGTCTTTTTCCGATATACACGGTGCGAGAAAGAGCCATTAATATTCCTAGAGATGAGAACATCTAGAAAAGGAAGGTTCCCATTAGTTTCTGTTTCCATCGTGAACTTGATGGAGTCTGATTGATTATTCAAGTGCCTATGGAAAGCCTCTAATTCAAGACGACCATGAGACCAATTGATGAACGTGTCATCGACAAATCGCTTCCAAGTCTTGGGTTTTAAAGGAGCCATCACCAAAGCTCTAGATTCAAAATCTTCCATAAAAAGGTTGCCTACCACCGGTGAGAGGCAGATTGGCGGCGCCACCATGATAAAAAAATTCTTTTTTTATTTTTTTTTATTTTTAATAATTTTTTTTTTAATTTGATTTTTTTTTTTAGTTTTTTTTTTTTTAATTTTTAATATTTTCTAATTCATAACATTTCTTTTTTTTCTTTTTTCTTTTTTCTTTTTTTTTTTTTCTTTTTTGTTTTTAATTTTTTTTTAATTTTTTAATATTTTTTTTAATTTTTTTTTTTTTTTAATTTCAAAAAATTAAAAAAAATATATTTTAAATTTAATTTGTTTTAATTTGTTTTGTTTTTTTTATTTATTTTGTTTTTAAATTTAATATTTTAGATTAATTATTTTTTAAAATTTAAAATTTATTTATTAAATTTATTAAATTTATTAAATTTTAATTTAATTTAATTTATATTTTTAATCTTTTAGTTTATTTAGTTTTTAATTTTTAAAATTTATAAATTGTTTCATTTAAAAAAAAAAGGTAAATTTATGGATATTTGTTTTTTAATTATTTACACGTGGTTTTTTTCATTTTTTTGTTTTTTAATGATAGTTTTTTTTCTTTTTTTTAATTATTTTATTTTAATTTTCTTTTCAATTTTTAATTTTTCTTTTTTTTTTTTAATTTGTTTTTTTTGTTAATTTTAAAATTTGTAATTTTTTTTCTTATTATTATTATTTTTAAATTTAAATTTTTAAATTTAATTTTTTCTTTTTTTTCTTTTTTTTTTATCTAAATTTTAATTTTGTAATTTTAATTATTTTTAAATTTTCTATTTTAATTTTTTTTTTTTAGTTATATGGTTTTTTTAATAACTTAGAAAAAAATGTTTTTGATATTTTTTTTTTTTTGGTTAATTTTTGTTTTTTTTCTTTAAATTATATGTTTTTTTTCCAAATTTTGTCATTTTTTTTATATAATTTTCAAATATTTTTGTTTTTTGTTTTTGTTTTTTTTTTTATTTATTTTTGTTTAAATTTTTTATTTTTACGAGTTAATTTTGTTTTTTTTTTACATTTTTATTGGTTTTTTTTATTGTTTTTATATATTTTTTTTAATCTAAGTTTTGTGTTTTATTACCAACATGAAAATCACCACTCTAAAAAAAAAAAAGGTTGATGCTGCATCAATACATTTCAAAATTAGCATGAAAATCACCACTCTAAAAAAAAAAGTTGATGCTGCATCAATACGTTTCAAAATTAGCATGAAAATCACTAACATTTTAAAACAAATATTCATACTTCATAAATAAAACTATTAGAGTGTAAAAAATGTGCACAGTAAAAAAAGAGGGTGATTCTGCATCACCACTTTTCAAAATCAGGTGCTTTTTATGCTACCAAAAAAAAGCAGGTAATAGTGCAGTTACCTATTTCATCGGTAACAATGTTGCAACAAAAGATAGAAAATCAAGCCTAAGCTCTATAGATTGCGATGAAATTGGAAGCTTCGCTTATAGGAGATACTAATGCAGGCATGAAAAATATTTAGAATCAGTTGGCGAACCCAACCCTACATATACAAGACATCAAGAAAAGCAAAGAAGTTCGAGAAGAATTATGGTGTACAAAGTGCAGATCGGAGGGCCATTCTAAAGAATAGTGCCCTATCTTCAAGGATTACATGGCCGGTAAGGCACTGACTCCCTAGAATACAGGATCCAGCCTATGGTGCACAATATGTAAGAAAATAGGCCAACATAATTCAAAATATTTTTACTTGTTATAGAAATATGTACAGACTCCGAGGAATATATATTGCAAATTCTGTAAATCAGTAGGACGCAATGAGAATAATTGTCGGGCTTACAACCTAATGATGGAGCGCAGTGCCGACGCTTATAGAATGCAAGGATAAGAACACAGAAATGCGGACAATGGATAGCTTAGTGGTCAAGGAGTTACCAAGGAAGAGGTCAAGGTGGTGGAATTGGTCGAGGACATGGATAGATCATTTTCCATAACCTCGACCAACCAGGTCATTTTGCGAGAGACTACCAGAACCCCACAACGACATGTAAGTATTGTAAATCCTTTGACCATGTAATTGAATAATTTCCTATACTTATGGTGAAGATGTAAGTAAAGAGGAATCAGTAGCCGACACAGAATATTCAATTAATGATTGTTGAAAGGAGGACCGACAAACCTTGAGTTAGTATTGTCACTAGAAGAGGAGTTACGACCGGTAGTGATAAAGAAAATGCAAAGAAAGAATCTGAAAGTTCATGGGTTATAAATATTGTTGAGAAAGCTCATGTTTTTTATATTCAGAAAGAAAAAGAAGTATTTATGGAAGAAAAGAAAATTTTTATGGATGTTGGAGCTTCGATCTCTATTCCACAACCAAAGCCTGATAAAAAAATTAGATGCGATATGTCATCGGATTCTATACAGAACTGAGCTCTAACACATATAGAGCTCCAACACAAGACCAGGATTCAACAAATCAAGTAGGTATTTTAAAGTCTTTTCTACATACTTGTATAAAAATTTTAAGAGATCAAAAGGTTGTAGAACGGCTTCAAGAGTTTATAGATTCCTGTGCATCCAAAGAAACATCGCAAAGTGAGATGCACACAGTCAATAATTTTCATTGACAGAAGAGAACCGGAAGATATATGAGGCTTAGTGTGCAGATAGGAGAGTATGAGATGGATCAAATTATTCTGGATCTGGGATCTAATGCTAATGTCTTCACGAAGCAGACATTGGAATTAATGGGTAAGTCAAAGCTACATTGGTCACATATTCAGTTAAGGATGGAAAATCAACAAAATATATTACCTCTGGGAAGACTACCAAGTTTCATAGTGGATATTGAAGGAATTCACACTACTATTGATTTTGAAGTAATAGAGATCGTCGATGATAGTAACCCTTATCCTGCTTGGACTGGATTGGGAATTTGACAGTATGGCCATAATTAATTTGAAAAAGAGCTAGATGATATTTTAAGGAAACAATATGAGATTAATTGTTCCCTTGGATCCATCAGAAGGAGTAATATAAACAGAATGAGTCAAAGAGGAATATTGCGCAGCTGACATAGACAATATATATCCAATGACAACAAAGGAAAAAAGATTGTGTTAATCCTACTACAAAGGGAAATTTGAGTTGGGAGTGTGATAGTTATGGTACCTCAAACTCGGAAGAAGATTTGGAGAACTATCAAAATAGGCTACATGAAGTATCCACAAGGCTTTGTGCAAGAATTACCAAATCAGTTAGTTGTATGATATATGAGGTATGTAATCTGCCTTATTATGATGGCTTAGGTGATGTAAATACTTTTCTTAATGATTATGAAGAACAAGTTCCAGAAAATAAAAGGTTGTTAGCCTTAGATATAGCCCTAAAAGCTACCCCTACTAGATGGTGGAATGAACAAAAGAAGAATATAGGAGGTTGGCATGAATTTCAAAGACTTATGTAGATAAAGGTTGGACAGATAGATATAGAGATGGAGATAAAATATGATGGTGAAAATAATCCTATGAATCATATATAGCTATGCACTGCAACATGGAAGGAGATTCCATAGCAAGAATGGGTGCATGGATTCATTCATACATTAGAGACAATCCCTAAGAACTGGTACCTAGAAATGGAGCTTCGACATGGTACCTTGAACTGGGTAGACATGGTTGATGTCTTCATATGAACATTCATCTTTGAGGAAAATTTCCCATACATAGATTTGATCCTTTAAACATTCAACAAGAGGATCTTTGAGAATGTAACCCCACTGACATGGCAGAAACATGATTGGGTTGTGCAGATATAAAATGCACTAGAGTACTATAACATCACTGCAAATGAAGAAGAATATCCTCAAAACATTGATATAGCAGAGTCAGAAGGATACCGCGAAGTAACTGGACCTGAGCTAGAGATACCATACATAACGAAGCCACTAAATACTAAGAAGGTAAACAGAGTGTCAGAGAAGGAACCCAAGTTTGAAACAATAGGAGACTACTTGGATGAGGAGACAGTCAGTAAAGTTACAGAGTTCATGAACATCAAGAATTATTTCCACCAAGTTTTCAAAGATGAAGGGTATAATAGGAGATCTAGGAGTCATGAATATTCCCCTTAAGCCTAATGTGAAGTCGGTAAAACAAATACCTTATAAGTTGAACACGAAGTATAAGGAGAAATTGAAAGTAGAGCTTGATAAGACAATAACAGCAAGAATTATTGAACCTGTAGAGGAATCAGAATGGTGAGTCCTATGGTGGTGAAGGAGAAGAATACTCAAGGAGAAATTAGGATCTATGTTGATCTGAGAAATTTGAATGATGCATGTTTACATTATCCCTTCCCTACCTCCTTCATAGATGAAGTGTTAGACAATGTAGGAGGTCAGGGAGCTTACTCATTTATAGATGGATTCTCAAGTCATCATCATATTAGTATTGCACCTAAATATCGGCATAAGACTACATTTTCTACAGAATGGGACTCGTATCAATATATAGAAATTCCTTTTGGATTAAAAAATTCCCATACTATATTTTCTAGGGTGGTGGTTGCAAATTTTAAGGAATACATCCACAAGTTTTTACAGGTATATTGGGATGATTGGACAATATTTGGATTGTTGATAAAACATGTTGGAAGTTTAAGAATTATGCTCGACACATGTAGACAATATCAGATCTCTTTTTACCTAAAGAAGTGCATATTTTGTGTACCTTTCGGCATATTATTGGGACATATTGTCTGTAAGAAAGGAATAATGGTGAACCCTGCTAAGATTGCTATCATTGTGAACTTGCCTCCACCAAAGATAGTAAGACAACTTCACACTACGTTGGTACATACTAGGTATTATAGGAAGTTCAACAAGGGGTATGGTTAGATCACTATGCCTATGGAGAAATTGTTGAAGAAGGATGTAACTTTTTAGTGGAATGAAGAATATCAGAAGAACCACGACATATTAAAATAAAAAATGGTAGATGCACCTATACTAGTGTTCCCTAATTGTAATAAGGGATTCCATGTCCATGTGGACGCCTCTTGTATATATTTGGGAGTGTTACTGGAACAACTTGGTGTAGGAGAGATTAATCATCCTATAGCTTTTTCAAGTAGAAAGTTATCTAAAGCAAAAAATAATTACACCACTACAAAAAGGGAAGGATTGGCCACGGTGTATGCTTTTCAAAAATTTAGACACTATTTTCTTAGGTCTCACTTTGAAATGTTTACAGATCATTCTGCACTAAAGTATTTGGTTAATAAGCCTATCTTAGGAGGAAATATTTGCATATGGTTACTTTTATTCCAGGAATATGACTTTGAGATCATTTTTAAACTAGGGAGACTGAATGCAGGACCTAATCATCTATCAAGACTAGAAACAGGGGAAGAACCAACCATCATAGAGGATAATCTCCCTGATGTCCAGTTATTTTCAATCAGAGTGGAAGATGAAATTTCGTAGATATCATTCAGTTTTTTACCACAGGAATGGCTCCTTCAGATTATACTACGCAGCAAAATAAATAATTAGTGGTTAACGAAACTGACTTTTTATTAAAAGTAGGATAGTTATATAATATGGCACCAAATGAGATACTACGTAGATATGTTCCTAAACATGAAAGATAAATGATTCTAGCAAAGGTTCATGGGGGCACAACTGGTGGACACTATGTACGAAAAGATACTGTGCATAATATTTTTAGAGAAGGATTGTGGTGGCCTACACTACATAAATATATGAAGGAGTACTTGTTGATCAGCAGTTGTCATTGATGTCAACCCAAGTAGCACCAGGGGCTAACCCAATATTGCATGGGAATTTTGACCTACCAAATTAATATATTCTAGGTCAATAATTCTTTTGATGGTTTCTACTTGTCGAGATGTTTTTGTTGATATATGGCATGCCATGTAATTCTTCACAGTTTGAGAGATATTCATGTTTGAAGTTTGTACCCCCAGTTAGTGGGATAAAACCCCATGGGGTTGGGGCATGGGTCATTGAAAAGTCATAATTAATATTTTTTAAGCTCCTAAAATCCCTCCCACATTCACTTTTTGAAGCCCCTCTCAACCTAAGCATTTATATAAATTGTGATCCTCATTTCCTCCTTATGTAAGGGATTTCGCCATATGAAACAAGTCATTGTGGAATTTTCACTCTAAATTTTTTTTCTAAAAAGGTTCAGAAGCTGAAATTTTTATCAGGCAAAGCCGAAATCCTGAGGAAACTGCTGTAAAAATTTCAAATCAAGGTGCACAATATTTTTGGAGATATGATCTATGGAAGTCAGGGTTTTTGCAGGCTCCTGAAATTCATCTCAAAGAAGTGACCTTGGTAAAATCATCATCACTCTCTCTCTCTGAGTATCGGATTTGAATTCCATAAAAAGTGATAGCTAGTGCACAGACTTTAGTTTTCTCTCTATCAATTTCAGAGCCTAATGAATAAACAGTGACACGTGGCATGTCGTACAAGTTCGCTCTGCTGAAACAGTCCATAACTAGGGCATTGTGAGAGATTGCGTATAACTCTCCCTTGAAGAATCTAAATTGGGTCAGACTTGTGGCATTTTAAATATGACTCAGAGGAATACTACAGGACCAAAAATTAGATATTGAGGATCTGAAATAACAGAGATACACCAAATTCAATATCGAGAACCTAGAAGGAAAGAAAAAGCTAGATCATGTGTTGTCATGGGTTGCAAAGAACCAGAATTTCTACTGCATTAAAGCAAAGCAAGGTGCAGCAGAGGGTAGCATGACAAGAGCAGCAACCAAGGTGCATAACAGCAGCAAGATGTTCATCATATGAAGTCTTCAAGTGGGCAGCACTGCATACAATCATTATAAAGGTATCATTGTACTTAGTCATTGTAAATACATTATTGTACAAATTGTACTAATGTCTATCTGCCAAGGGTTAAAGAGGCAATGTTGGGAGGTCTAGGATAATTATAATGTGGTTGTGTCAAATTTGGGGTTATGGTCTAGTATATCTTCTTCTTCTGCATCATTCTATATTTGATTGTTAAGTGGAACATTTTCCCTGGTACGGGAGTCCATTCTCCTTTTATTCTTCTATAGGGTGGTAGGGTGGTGCTAGGGTGAGTTGTAGCTCATTGGGTGTTGGGGCATCCATTCAGTTGACTACTGAAGAATCTCGGGCGTTGGAGTGTCCATCTAGTGGGAGCTGGAGAAGAATGCTTTTCTAGATTCTAGGAAGTTGGAGCTTCATTTTCAATTGGAGTTGAATATTAAAGAATTATTAGAAAAGAATTAGGTGGTTTTTGTCTAGGAGTGGGTTTCCACCTTAAAAAATATGTGAATTTGTGTTCCTCTTGATTGTTGTTATCATTGTACAAAAACTGATAATAATTGAAGATTAACTAATGCTCTAATTGAAAGGAATATTGATTCACCCCCCTCTCAGTATTTCCAACAATTGGTATCAGAGCTTGGTTCCTTCAATAGTAGTTTAACAATTGGAAGGAGGTCATGGAGCATACCAAGAATGGTGTACCTCTATTCAATGAAAATAATTATGCACTCTGGAAAGGAAGAATGGAGGTCTATCTCTTGGCGCAAGGTTACGAAGTATGGGACACTGCTAAAAATGGATTTACATCAACCGCGGATGAACAAGGTAAGAAGAATTTGGTAAATGATGCAAAAGCAAAGAATATTATTATCAGTGGACTTATTGAATCTGCTTATCATAAGGTTTTGGGTTGTAAAACTGCCAAAAATGTATGGGACAAGCTTGATAATATATATGCAAGTGACTCAAATGTCAAAGAAGCAAAGCTTCAAATCTATAGAGAAAAATTTGAGCAACTCAGAATGAAAGAAGATTGCAACATTGTTGCATACTTCCAATACGTTGATGAAATAACCAATACTCTGGAAGGATTGGGAGAGCCATTTGACGAGAAGACTATTATACGAAAGATTCTTAGAACGTTACTAGGGAGATTCAACCCAAAGGTATCGGTCTTAGAATACAGTGCAAATCTAGACAAACTCAGCAAAGAGGAATTACATGGAGTTCTCATAGCATATGAAATGAGACTTGATGAAGAAGAGGGTACTTCGCATCTAGAAACTGCGTTCATTGCATCTAAGAAAACCAATAAGGATAAACAACCTTCAATTGAAAATACATGCACCTGCAAGTGTGAAGAAAAGGGAGATGATGAAGAAGGTCTTTCAGATGAAGAATATGCTTACTTCATGAGAAAACTAAAAATTGGTAAGGGAAAATTAAAAGGTAAACTTCCATTGATACGTTTCAGCTATAATGAGGTTGGGCATTTTGGAGCAAAATGTCCAAACATAAGTGATGAAAACTCAAAAGGAAAGAAAGGCTTTAATAAATTCAACAAGCAAGGATCCAAAAGGAACTTTCTCTCTAAAGAATATAGCTCATCATCTGATGAAGAAAGTGACAGCAAAGAAGAAGCCAATGAGAGAGTATTGTTTATGGCCAAGCACAATAAACAAGAGGTATCAAACAACGAAGAAGAAGGATGGACCATAGAAGAATTTTATGAGGAAGCAATCAAGCTTATAAAAGATCTCAAGGAGGAGAAGATTCGTTCCAATACTCTTGAAGAACAATTTCAAGGTCTCAAAATTGAAGTTGAAGAACACAAATGCATTGAAGAGTCACTTCAAAAGAAGTTGGAAGAAAGCAACCAAGAAAGGGAAGAATTAGAAGCCGAAGTAGTCTCGCTACGTGAGGAAGTGAAGAAATCCAAAACTATGCCAACAGCTCAAGGGAATTGGAAGAACTTATCAACAATCAACAATCTTACAATGACAGAACTGGCATCGGTTACAAAGAAGAAGAAGCAGGACCTTATACAACAAAATACAATGAACCTATGAGATCTGACATGCATGTAGAATTCACTGGACAAGATTCACAAGAACAGCCTTGGAAGACAATTCCTCGACGAAAATTTCCATCCAAGTACCAACATATTTTTTATGGCTACTATTATTCATGTGAAAAATTTGGTCATAAATCTGTATAATGTCGCACATACCCTACGAATGAATACAATTCCAGGATATCTGTCAAATATGAACCTCCCAGGGCTCAGCGAAACATCAATAGATTTGAACATTTAAGAAATAATATTGAATGTTACAAATGTCGAAACTTTGGATACATAGCCAAAGACTGCAGACTTGAAAATCCTCCAGAAGAATCTTCGAAGCCACAGAATGAACGAACATGGAAGAAGAAGAAGAATGATAATTGTGCTCTCGCTTTCAAGGCTCAAAAGAACAAATATGTGTGGTATGTTGATAGAGGTTGCTCAACGCATATGGCTGGAGATAGAAATAAATTTGTATCTATGAAATAGAAGAAGGATGGAACCGTGTCCTTTGGAAATGATGGATCTTCAAATGTTATAGGATCAGGTATTGTCACTCTCGGAAGAAAATATGCTCTAGCCAAGAATGTTCCATTGGTTGAAAACATGAATCACAATCTGCTCAATTTTGGACAAATGTGTGATCAAGGACACACAATACTATTCAACTTCACAAAATGTGAAATCAGGAAAGGCGTGTTTGGTGAAACTGTGGCTACAGCAAGTCGAGCTCCAAATGACATATATGTTCTGGATGAAGCAACTAAAGCATATCTAATAGCTAAAGAGGATGATACAATAATTGGTAGCAATTATGATCGACTAAGTAAGAAGTTTGCTACAAAGGTGCAAAGTGATTTCGAGATGTCTTTACTTAGTGAGCTGACATACTTCTTAGGACTTCAAATATCTCAGCAAGAGAAATGAATATTTATATGTCAAGCCAAGTACATCAAGAAAATGCTCAAGAAATTTAAAATGGAAGATTGCAAACCCATCCTTACTCCAATGGTAACAGGTTGCAAATTGAGCACAGACAACTCATCTAAGGATGTGGATCAAAGGTTGTACAAATCTATGATTAGTAGTCTTCTATATGTAACAACCTCCCGACCAGATGTTATGCAAGCAGTTGGACAAGTAGAAAGATTCCAAGCAGCACCAAAAGAATCATGTATAAAATATTCGCCAGCATTAGAATATCTTCGCCAAAAGCTTGGGATTCTCCCAAGTTCTCATTAGATTTTCATTTTTCAGAATATAAAGGGGGAGTGGAAGTATATTACAGGTCTGTAGGACGCTTGTGTGTCAGGGGGAGTGGAAGTGTGTACAGGTCCACAGGATGGTTGTGTTTCAGGGGGAGTTACCCTTTGCCATTGATGTCAAAGGGGGAGAGAATGTTGTAGGAAGAGGTGTCATGATCGTAGGGGGAGTACTTGTGTTGCCATCAATGCCAAAGGGGGAGATTTTTGATCAGCAGTTGTCATTGATGTCAACCCAAGAAACACCAGGGGCTAACCCAATATTGCATGGGAATTTTGACCTACCAAATTAATATATTATGGGTCAATAATTATTTTTTTGGTTTCTACTTGTCGAGATGTTTTCGTTGATACATGGCACGCCATGTAATTCTTCACGGTTTGAGAGATATTCATGTTTGAAGTTTGTACCCCCAGTTAGTGGGCTAAAACCCCATGGGGTTGGGGCATGGGTCATTGAAAAGTCATAATTAATATTTTTTAAGCTCTTAAAATCCCTCCCACGTTCACTTGTTGAAGCCCCTCTCAACCTAAGCATTTATATAAATTGTGATCCTCATTTCCTCCTTGTGTAAGGGATTTCGCCATCTAAAACAGGTCATAGTGGAATTTTTGCTCTAAATTTTTTTCTACAAAGGTTAAGAAGCTGAAATTTTTATGAGGTGAATCCAAAATCCCAAGGAAGCTTCTATAAAAAATTTAGGTCAAGGTGCGCAATATTTTTGGAGATATGATCTGTGGAAGTCAGGGTTTTTGCAGGCTCCTGAAATTCATCTCAAAGAAGTGACCTTGGTAAAATCGTCATAACTCTCTCTCTGAGTATCGGATTGGAATTCTGTAAAAAGTGACAGATAGTGCACAGACTTTGGTTTTATAGCCTAATAAAGAAACAGTGACACGTGGCATGCCATACAAATTCGCTCTGCTGAAACAGTCCATAATTAGGGCATTGTGAGATATTGGGTATATATCTCTCTTGAAGAATCCAAATTGGGTCAGACCTGTGGCATTGGAAAGATGAATCAGAGGAATACTATAGGACTGAAAATTAGATATTGAGGATCTAAAATAATAGAGATACACCAGATTCAATATCGAGCTCCTAGAAGGCAAGAAAAAGCTAGATCATGTGTTGTCAAGGGTTGCAAAAGACCAGACTTTCTACAGCAGTAAAGCAAAGCAAGGTGTAGCAAAGGGTAGCATGACAAGAGTAGCAACCAAGGTGCATAACAGTAGCAATATGTTGATCATATGAAGTCTTCAAGTGGGCAGCACTGCATACAATCATTGTAAAGGTATCATTGTACTTAGTCATTGTAAATACATTATTGTACAAATTGTACTAGTGTCTATCTGCCAAGGGTTGAAGAGGCAGTGTTGGGAGGTCTAGGATCATCATTAGGTGGTTATGTCAAAGTTGGGGTTATGTTCTAGTATATCTTCTTCTTCTACATCATTCTATATCATTGTAAAGTGGACCATTTTCCCTGGTACGGGAGTCCATTCTTATTTTATTCTTCTATAGGGTGGTAGGGTGGTGCTAGGGTGAGTTGTAGCTCATTGGGTGTTGGGGCATCCATTCAGTTGACTACTGAAGAATCTCGGGTGTTGGAGCATCCATCCAGTGGGAGCTGGAGAAGAATGCTTTTCTAGATTCTAGGAAGTTGGAGCTTCATTTTCAATTGGAGTTGAATATTAAAGAATTATTAGAAAAGCATTAGGTGGTTTTTGTCCCAGAGTGGGTTTCCACCTTAAAAAATGTGTGCATTTGTGTTCCTCTTGTTTGCTGCTATCATTGTACAAACACTGATAATAATTGAAGATTAACTAATGCTCTAATTGAAAGGAATACTAATTCACCCCCCCTCTCAATATTTCCAACAGTACTGTCAAGCATGTGATGTGTATCAAATAAAAAGGAAGCCTTCCAGAAGAGATGAGATGTCATTGGTACAACAAGTTACACTGCAGGACTTTGATAAGTGGTCCATTGATTTTGTTGGACCCATCAACCCACCAAGAAAGAGGAATGGTGCAACGTACATAATTACAACAACTAGTTATTTGACAAGATGGGTTGAAGCACAACTAGTAAGGGACTGCAACATAGAGATTGTTGCAAAGTTTATTTTTGATTACATATTGTCTAATTTGGATGTCTAGATATTTTTATGAGTGACCAAGGTTCACACTTCCTAAATAATATTATTGAAGCATTGACTGAGGAGTTCCAAGTTTATCATCAAAAGAGTACCCCTTATCACCCTCGAGCCAATGGAGAAGTAGAATCATTTAATAAGATTTTGGAGAATGAACTTACTAAGGTATGCAATGTGAATAGAGATGACTGGGACCTTAGAATTACAGTAGTGTTATGGGCTTATAGGACCACATGTAAGGACTTGACAGGTCAGACACCCTTTAGGTTAGTTTATGGGAAAGAAGTTGTGATTCCCATGGAGTACATCATGCCTAGAATGAGGATTTCATCTTTTATAGATATGGTAGGACCTGCTATAATAGAGAAAAGTATGTCACAATTGCTTGCTTTGGAGAAATATATATTTATAGTAGGATTCCATCAACAGGTACAGAAAGCAAGAGAAAAGGCCTAGCGTGATGGACATATTAAGCAGAAGAAGTTCAAGGTAAGATACATTGATCTCCTTTATATAAGTAAGTTTTTAAATTTTCCAGGAAAATTCAAGATGAATTGTTTGGGCCCATACATTATCAAGCATATTACTGATGGAGGCACAGTTCAATTAGAAAATTTATATGGAGAATTGGTTCAAGGAAGAGTAAATGGCAGCCGGTTGAAGCTATACCCAGAAAACCCTGCCCCTACAGCTTCACTCTAAAGAAAGGAGAAAAGTCTTAGTGCCACCTACAGTTGAAAGTGGGCACTGGACTATAAACTATGCTGTAGAGAGAGCTTCGACGTAGGAAGTTACTTTGCTACATACTGGATTATATCGAAGTTCATAGGAGCCTTGATGTAATAAGGGTTTCTTCACTACAATATCGGATGCGTCAAAGTTCACCGCGAAAATATGACCGTTAAAAAGGAAAGTTGTCGTTGAAACTCATGGAAATATGCATTTATGAGGATATACTGATCGTATATAGTGATAGATGTCAAATTAATGAACACAATCTGAGCTAATGATGGGGTTAGAAATTCTTATTTCTAATAAAATCCACGTCCCGCCCAGATTTGGTACTTTGTTGTCCTAAGAGCTCGAATATTGCTATTGTGGAGAAGTTTCAGAAATTTTCGTTGTCGTATGTCGCCTGGGATTACTTCAAAGAAGTTATTCATCTATTTAGTGAGAAGGGCTTAGTCAGAGTCATGGATGCATCATTTGATATTCCCACAACAACATCACCACAACTCGGACACATGCAATAGATATCTCTATGAAATAAAATGACCAAAGAGTAGAGAATGAAGAGGAAATAAGAAAGAAAATTTTTGAGCCTTAGAAAGAGCCCAAACATGTCAGAGATAGTGAGGGAAAATACGAACGAGTGCAAATGGAAATGGATGGTGTAGTGTTTCTGTCAACTCTCCCATTGTATATTCCACCAAGAAAACTAGATGCAAAACCAGTGACGGAGTCAAAGGATGCAAAGTATGGCACCTTCACACTTTTATTTCCGGAGTCAGTGTGATTTATTGGAGAAAACCTTGGAAATATTCCACAGTTGAAGTTCGATGACAATGATTTCAATGACAGATATAAATATCTACAGTTCGCACCAGACAAATACTTAAAACAAGTGCACTACCATAGAGTGGTGTGACAAGGTTATAACCACACCAGTGGGCAGTTGGATTGGCGTAGTCAGGCTTGCTGAATACATTGAATGTGTTGCACTTTGACAGAAGTCCGAGAAGCACAACTTATGTGAGGAAACTACTCGTGTTGGTGCACAATGGATGCCTGTGGATGGGGAAGAGGATCCTTATCTACCCAATGTTAATATGGAGAATCACAATACTATTGTAGGTTTTAACCCTTAACAGAAATTATCTACCCATGAATCTTATAACAGAAAATAAACAATAGAAAGAGCATAAAACATAAAATAGATAAACACAGAAATTTTCCCCTGGATCCCAAATCGGGATCACCAGCTTGATTTTTCATTATATTCCTTTTAGTTTTACAACACATATATATACATGTCGAAGCATACATAAACCCCAATCCATAAACCCTGGATTAGAACATAACCGTATTTCCCTTGACCAGATCTAAAAAAATACCAGGGGCCGAAAACCATCATACCCAAAAACCATGTGCAAAACCATGGGCGTGGACTACCCACCGGAAATTAAGGACCAAAAATTTTCGCTGGGGTGTTGCCCCGGACCCCGACAGGGGGGGCTATCGCCCCCCCTCTTACCCCCCTGCGCGTGCTTAGTCGTGGAAATAATATAACACATACCCATAATTCTCCCACTTGTTGTTTTCTTTCCGCAGGGGGCCACAGGAGAGCTTAGTCATTGGCCCAATTCTTCAACACCCATTGTTTCTCTACACGAAGAGAACTTATGAGTGCTAATAGACTTCTTCAATGCAACTGCAACATTCTTCAAAGTGTCCACCTTTACCAGCAACACCCTTTTAGCCTCAATCATATCTCTAACAAAGTGATATTGAACATCAATTTTCTTTGTCCTTGAATGATACGCAGGGTTCTTAGCCAAGAAAATTGCACTTTGGCTATCATAGTCTATCCTTATAGCTTGTTGTACCAACCCCATACTTGAACACAATCTCTGCAACCAAAATTCCTCCTTGCTTGCATGAGTGGCTACTATGTATTCTGCCTCTGTAGTTGAAAGAGCCACTACAGACTGTCTTTTACTCATCCAACTAACTGCGCCTCCAAATTGGCTAAACACATACCCACTTGTAGATCTTCTTTGGTCCATATCTCCAGCCCAGTCTGCATCAACAAAACCATGAATGTCCAGCATTCTTTCCAATCCTGGTCTTCCCTGGTAGCACAAGCCATAATCACTAGTGCCACGTAAATATCTGAAAACCCGCTTCACTGCTGTCCAATTCTCCTTCCCTGGGTTTGACATAAACCTGATAAATACTCTCACTGCATGTGAAATGTGTGGTCTAGTACATACCATTGCATACATCAGGCTACCCACTGCACTTGCATATGGAACACGGGACATATTCTCCTCTTCTTCTTTTGTCTTGGGACACTGTTCAGCAGACAACTTTACACCTACAGGAATATGAACATTCACCGGTTTACTATCCTGCATATTGAACCTCTGCAATATAGTCTCGACATACTTCCTCTGGTTTAACCAGAGTGTCCTCTTTTCCTGATCTCTCTTAATTTCCATTCCCAAAATATAGTTTGCAGCACCAAAATCCTTCATGTCGAATTTGGAGAACAGTTGGGTCTTCAAATCTTGGATAATTTCTTTGTCATTTCCAATCAACAACATATCATCCACATACAAGACCAAATAAATAACACAGTCACCAATTAATTTAAAATAAACACAGTGATCCTCCTTGCTTCCGGTGAAGCCAAGTCCCCGTATATAGGTATCAAATTTCTGATACCACATCCTTGGTGACTGTTTTAACCCATACAGAGACTTCTTCAACCTGCATACCAGTTCTTTCTTACCCTTCACCATAAAGCCTTCAAGTTGCTTCATGTAGATCTCCTCTTCTAGATCCCCGTGAAGAAATGTTGTCTTCACATCCATCCGTTCTATCTCAAAATCAAATGTAGCAGCAACAGATAAAAGTAATCTAATAGAAGTAACTTTGGCAACAGGAGAAAAAATATCACCAAAATCAATTCCCAGCACCTGGGAATAACCTTTCGCTACCAACCGAGCTTTGTATTTTTCCACCTTGCCTTCTACATTCATCTTCTTCTTAAACACCCATTTGCTCCCAATGGGCTTCCTTCCAGCAGGCAACTCCACCAGATCCCATGCATCATTTTTGTGCAAGGATGCCATTTCATCAACCATGGCCTCCTTCCAGAGTTTTCCATCCTCTGAATCTACTGCCTCCCTCATAGTTCTGGGTTCATCATTAGTTATAGTTAAGGCAAAACCTGAACAGAAAGTAGATGGACTATACCTTTCTGGTTGCCTTCTTTCCCGAACTGATCTTCTCAAAGCTGGAGTTTGTGGCTCTTCATCTTCTGAGTCTTCTTCTGTTGTAGAGTCTGATTCATCCTCCTTTAGCTCAAACTCTATCTTCTCAGGTTCCTTTGGTATGACTTCATGTTTAACAACATCTTTCACTTCTCTAAACACCACATCTCGACTGTACACAACCTTCCTTGTTTCTGGGTTCCAAAGCTTGTAACCCTTTAAACCATCCTTATACCCAATAAAGATGCACCTTTCAGATTTATTATCCAACTTTTTCCTTTTCTCCTTTGGAACATGTACATATGCATCACATCCAAATACCCTTAGATGTGAAAGAGAGGGCTTCTTACCAGTCCATACCTCATGTGGAGTCTTATCCTCCAACACTGATGAAGGTGATCTGTTAACCAGATAGCATGCAATCTCCACTGCCTCTGCCCAGAATTCTTGTCCTAACCCGGTACCACTGAGCATGCTTCTTGCCTTTTCCATCACTGTTCTGTTCATTCTTTCTGCAACTCCATTTTGCTGAGGTGTGTATGGAGTATTCTTTTGTCGTGCTATACCACACTTCTTACATAACTCTTTAAATTCCTTCTTGTAGAACTCCCCACCATTATCTGTCCTTATCGCCTTTATCTTCTTCTCTATCTGGTTTTCCACCAAAGCCTTAAATTCTTTAAATTTGTCAAAGACTTCAGATTTCTTCTTCAAGAAATATATCCATGTATTCCTTGAGAAGTCATCTATGAATGAAACATAGTACACCGACTTTCCCAGTGAAGGAACTGACACAGGTCCAAACACATCACTGTGCACAAGTTCTAATATCTTGTTCACCCTCTTAGCACCAGAAGGAAAACTCACCCGATTCTGCTTCCCATATACACAATGTTCACAAAAACTGAAATCCAAAGAGAAATTAGACATACCTTCTACCATACCATTTCGATGGAGTATCCGAAGGCCCTTCTCTCCAATATGTCCAAGCCTTTGATGCCATAGCATGGTCTTTTCTCCAAAGACAGCTAGGCTTTCCGCTCTAGTTTTAGGAACCATAGAACTGTTACACCCATCAATAACAGTGCTACCTTGTAGCTTGTACAGAGTTCCAATCCAAACTCCCCACATTAATACCAATGCTCCCCGAACCATCTTACAGGCATCTTTCTCGAACACTGTTTTTACACCTGCATCGTCCATCTTGCTTACAGAAATCATATTTCTGGCTAATGCAGGAATATGCAGAACACCAGGAAGTGTTCTAATCCTTCTACCTTGCAGCTTCAACTTGAACTTTCCACGTCCAATGATTCTGTCCTTCCTATCGTCCCCTAAGAATACATCGCCGCCATCATATTTCTCATACTCGTAGAACCACTCCCTATGGGGAGTGAAGTGAAAGGATGCACCCGAGTCAATCAACCATGACTCATGATCTACATGTGTATTTGAAGAAGAAGCCAAATACACATCCCCACCTTCATCCGAGGTGTTTTTTGCCTCTGTAGAAGAAGCATCATCAGATCCCTTTCCTTTCTCAGGAGCTTTAGATCTGCAGTCCTTTTTGTAGTGCCCTTCCTTTCCGCATTTTCAGCATACCTTTACAAACTTTCCAGGAGATTTAGATCTCCCTCTAGATTTGGATCTCCCACTCGAAACCTTATTCTTGTTTCTGTTTTGGGACCTTCCTTTTACAGATAAGACATCTCCATTCTGGCTCTCCATATTTCTCTGTCTCATTTCCTCCAACAACAAGGCTGAGACAATGTCATCAAAATTCAAGATAGTTGTATTGCTACCTATTGCAATAACCAGACTGTCCCACGAGTCTGGTAGATAACACAACAAATTGATGCACTTATCTTCATCTGATATTTTAATATCAATAGATGACAGCTGACTTACCACAGTATTGAAGGCGTTCAGATGCTCTATCACCGAGTCTCCATCCTTCATCCTCAGGTTATCCAGCTTTTTCCGCAGGAACAACTTATTCACCAGAGACTTAGATTGGTATAAAGTCCCAAGTTTTTCCCACAAATTCTTTGTCGTAGCTTCCCCAGATACATTCAACAATACTAAATCTGAGAAACACAACCGTATTGTGCTCTTAGCCTTTCGATCCAATCTCTTCCAGTCTTCATCTGACATTGTCGTTGGTTTAGTACCTGGATCTACCGCGATCCACTGATCTTTATCCACCAGCAGATCCTCCATCTTGAGCTTCCATAACTCAAAAATCTGACCATTAAATTTCTCAATCTCTATCTTCCTACCGCTTGCCATCTTCTTTCACCGCAAGAATCGATCCCATAGATCTCCCATTGAGAAGGGTCTAGCTCAGGCCCGAGCAAAAAACCCTCAGCAGCAAAGGCGTCCCCTTGAAGCGGAAATAGCTCTGATACAAAATGTAGGTTTTAACCCTGAACATAAATTATCTACCCACGAATCTTATAACAGAAAATAAACAATATCAAGAGCATAAAACATAAAATAGATAAACACAGAGATTTTCCCCTAGATCCCAAATCGGGACGACCAGCTTGATTTTTCATTATATTCCTTTTAGTGTTACAACACATATATAAACATGCCAAAGCATACATAAACCCCAATCCATAAACCCTGGATTAGAACATAATCATATTTCCCTTGACCGGATCTACAAAAATGCCAGGGGCCGAAAACCATCGTACTCCAAAACCATGTGCAAAACCATGCACAAAACCATGGGTGCAGACTACCCACCGGAAATTAAGGACAAAAAATTTTCGCCAGGGCGTTGCCCTGTACCCTGATAGGGGGGGCTATCACCCCCCCTGTTACCCCCCCACGCGTGCTTAGTCATGGAAATAATATAACACATACCCAACAACTTCCTTATCAAGGGTTGAGCCCCGCAGAAAATTTTGTTGGGAAATAGTTAGGCAGAGCCATAACAGACAACATGAAGGAGAACTTTGGGCCAACGAAAGGGAAGTGAGGTTATGATATAAACTAGATCAATGACCAGGGAGTTCACTTCACAACACATATATTGGCTGGAAAAATCATAAGGAAGTGTTGGGCTAATGAAGTCCCTACACGAGTGGTTTCATTAGCTATGCAGTGTGCTAATGGGGTTTAGTACATCTGTGCCAAGATTTTCTGGAAAAATACTATGAGGCTCAGGAGAAAGGTACTTTGTTTCACTATGCATGGTTAATTTTGATAATTGTGATGCTTGAATGGAGAGAGATGAAAGGTTCACAGTTCCCTCCGCTAGCCTAAGAATTTTGTGAGGTCGCATGATATGCCTCGTTGTGGTACCACTAATCTGGCGCGAGCATAGGAAAACATAATGTTTTTCATTTTATACCATATGAACTTACAAATGTTGGTGAACCAACACCCTCGTCTTTCACTGAGCTTATACGAGTAGTATAGCTTTGTCGTGAAGTTTAAGGATGACTTCCACAAAATGTACATACAGGCTCGTAGCAACATAAGGAAGACATGGTATCCACCACCATATTTAGTGACAGAAGACAATCTCCTAGCACAGATACAATAATGGCCCGTAGATTGGATCGCTAAACTAGAGACACAGACAAAGGATACTCCGATAAAGGACTCAACGTAGCTCGGGGAAGCGAGTGGGAAGGATAAGGATGAGAAAGAGTAAGAACAACATAAGCAATACGACGAGGGTCTCCAAGATCCTCTTGAAGGTGATGAGCAGAAAAGAGAGTCTGAAGACACAGAGACAAACCCATTTTTCGCAGAGAAGAGGAAGGCACATGTCGAACCTGCCATAAGAAGCAGAAGGCGGATAAGACAAGGGACATAACACCATTGGTCCTCACTGATGAGGACTTGGACCATATTGGGGACATAATTTAGGAAGCAGTAGCAAAATCATGGAACAATCTAGAGTATCACCATGTCACACTTCTAACAAGTGTTGAGGAGTGCACTGCAGAACTAAATATATTGGCACAGATAGTTAGACAACTAGTGTAGGTAGAGGAGAATCTTGGAGAGGAAAGACTAGTAGAGCCTACACTTGGGGCATTGATAGCATCGATACCTGATAGAGCCCTGCAATTTGACTCCGTCGAGGTACAACAACAAGCCAAAGAGTTGAGGTACGTGAAAATGAACATCACAAGAGTTCCACTTCAGATATTACACAAGCTACATCAGATATGAAGCAGTGTGAACATCTGACTTCGCAATTAAACATTCAGATATAGAGAGAGTGAGCTTCTCTAAAGCAAAATTTTGACCAGGCGATCTAAGAGACGGATCAATTTGTACAACAATAGCAGAAGCTGAAGGAGGTGGTTGAAGCAACATGTTGTGAGGTTCCAAACATTGATGTCTGAGAAGAGGAACTCGTGGATTACAAGGTCGCGAAGCTTGGCCTTGGAGTACAAGGATACAAGAATAAGATCGCAGACATGCAATTTACATATGAGATGAAGATCAATGAGCTACAGATGAAGCTACATCCAACCACACCAGAGGACGTGTGAGAGCAGAGGGAGGCCGACCTGAAGGTTGAAGTGGTCGGCATCTCCACAGAAATGGTAGATTGTGGGAAGCTATTGGATGAGATATTATGAATTTGGAATTCGCTGCAGGAAGATCCAAATGCACAGAGTCTACAAGAGGATATTCAGTAGAAGCAAAAACAGTTGGAGGATATTCGACCAAAGGTGAGAACCTTATCAATCTCACAGAAGATCACAAATATCAATGAGGGAAATGCCCTCCAGAAGAATATAGAGGAGCTAAGGAAGGAATATAAGACTCTGACAGAGAGAACTCAGCCATGGCAAGATGAGGCTCTCCAACTTTCCCAAGTAATGGATGAGAAGCTTCAATAACTTCGACAGAGAGAGAATCCAGTGATGCAAAAGGCTACGGGATTGGCAATAGAATCACTGTTGGAGGAAGTGTACAATGAAGAGAAGCATGTCACATACATTTTGCAACATTTCAACAACACCTACAACAACATTGCAGTGAGGGTCAAAGGAAAATCGGCTAGGTGACTCGGGACGAGTCACATGTGAGTGTTTAGGGCCTGTTGGGTGCATCCTAACTTGGCCTAGATTTTCAAAAAGACTCTAGATTTTAAGGAGCGGAGCATGCAGTGGAGCACGCAGTGGAGTGTGCAGTAGAGTGCATAGTGGAGTGTGCAATGGAGTGCGCAGTGGAGAGAATTTTGAGAAATTAAATATACCACATGGTGTTGTAAGGGCTTCGGGGTAGGTCGAGGCCCCTCATTTTTGTAAAAGTGCATGATTTGTAAGGGATCAATGGTTTTGGGGCCATAGTTTCTTGTTTTAAGGAGTCCATGGTATTTTGATGATGTAACCCTACAATGTAATAATATATGTAGGCTAAAATAATAATAAGAGAATCATGAGAACGATTAGTTTTGATCTATATCATAGTTATGGGTGAATTGTTATTTTGATCTATAATTTGGTAGTGAAGGAGAGGCTCTGCAGTTGAGTTTGCAAAGGCCTAGAGAATAGTCTGCATTTGAGTGCGCCGACAACCTGCAACCTTGTGTGCAACCCAAGAACTAGTTTTTTTTCAAACATTCATTATATTAAGAAACATTTCTTGTGCATGTAGCCCTACACTAGGGTGAACCACGGTAATCCAATTTTCTTGTGTGATTGATGTGTATATTTTCCTATTATCTGTTGTAGAGTAGCAGTTATTACAGTTGCATTTTACTTCAGCACAGTGATGTTTTATGGTTTTATATGGCATGTTTAAGTGGTTAATCTAATGCAATGAAGTGATTTATAAGTGATAAGAATAAGATAACATAATAATACCACATCCCCTAGCCCTTCAAGGTTTCATAAACCTAATTCTTGATCCTCATATAGTCACTTCGGGTGAGACTGTGATATGCTTGCAGGTCGTTGCTGAAAGGGCCATTGATCTATTAGAAAATTAAATATTACAGAGCAATGAAACACATAAAATCTGCAGAAAACACAAGCACATAGTTGTTAGAAAATTAAATATTACAGAGAAATGCAACACATAAAATATGTGGAAAATACAAGCAAATAAAACAAATAAAACCAGAGAGACACAAATATACGTGGTTCACCTAGTTTGGGCTACGTCCACCCTGAACAGCCAGTCCTTCCTTTCTATTATCCAAAAAAATGAAGAGATACAACCTAAAATATATCCTCTATAATATCATGTGTTCTCTCTCACAGTCTCCCTATCTGTTTCTCGCTCTAAGAATACACCTACAATACACAGCCGTAATACAATGCCCTCATACAAAGCGAGGGGTTGCCTTTTAGGGAAAAAAACCCTAAACTAAACATAACTTCTACCATCAGATCATCTGCCTAATGAACGGCCCAGATTGACTAGAAATTACTATACTTTTATAAGGCAATTTTACATCTATTTTTAGCTTCAGGGACGCTGCCCCCGAAACCCCCCGGGAGGGGGGGCTCCATAAAGTCGTAGCCGCCCCCCCTAGACCCCCCAGTAGCGTTTAATTCTAGGCGGTGTTGTCGCCCCCATTAAGGTACAAGGGTCCAACACTATGATACAAAATAAGCAAGATAATCAGGCTCCACACCCAACAATCTCCCACTTGGATACTGATTGTAGCAATTGCATCGTTGCTTCATTTGTTGGACAATGACTCCTCTTTGGACCTGGTTGTTTCTCATCTTCATCGTCATCCTTAAATACCAATTGAAACTGAGCATGTTCTCATTTTCTCCCTGGTTACAACTTTTGTTAGCATATCTGCAGGATTCTGGCTAGTGTGTATCTTTTCCAGCTTCAACTGTCCCTCTTCCAATACTGACCGTATGAAATGGTACTTGAGTTGTATGTGTTTAGTATTGGACTGAAATTTTGAGTTCTTTGCAAGATGAATGGCACTTTGGCTATCACTGTATAACGTGCCCATATCATGCTTCTTACCCAATTCATCCATAAACCTTTGTAACCAAATCATTTCTTTACTAGCCTCTGTAGCAGCAACATACTCTGCTTCTGTTGTTGAAAGTGCAACAACACTTTAGATTTTTTAAACCCAACTAACAGTTGTTCCACCTATAGTAAATACATATCCTGTAGTGCTCCTCCTGTTATCTCTGTCACCTGCCATATCTACATAAACATATCCATGTATATCAATGTTTGAACCACCAAAGCATAATGCTTGATTTGTGGTACCTCCCAAATATCTAAGAATCCATTTCACTGCCATCCAATGTTCTTTTCCTGGATTGTTCATGTACCTACTTAAAACTCCCACTGCATGTGCAATATCAGGCCTTGTGCAGACCATTGCATACATTAAGCTTCCAACTGCTGATGCATATGGAACTTTAGACATGTATTCCATTTCTTCTTGGGTCTTCGGGCACATATCCTTACTAAGTTTGAAATGGCTAGCAAAAGGTGTACTAATTGGTTTTGCATTCTGCATATTAAATCTTTTCAACACATTTTGTATGTACTCATTCTGAGAAAGTGTTAATTTTCCTTTTTTTTGTCTCTAGTTATTCTCATACCAAGGATTTGTTTTGAAGCTCCCAAATCCTTCATTGCAAATGAATTTGCCAATTTTATTTTGAGAACATTTATTTCCTACATGTTAGACCCTGCAACAAGCATGTCATCTACATACAATAACAATATAATATAGTTGCCATCATTTTTCCTTTTCAGATAAACACAATGATCAGAGTGACATCTAGTATAACCTTCTTCAGACATAAACTTGTCAAATTTTAGATACCACTGCCTTGGAGCCTGTTTTAAGCCATACAAGCTCTTCTTTAACCTACACACTAATTTCTCTTTGCCTTTGACCTCGTATCGTTCTAGTTTCTCTGTATAGATTTATTCCTCCAAATCTCCATGGAGAAATGTTGTCTTTACATCTAATTGTTCAAGATATAAATCTTCTGCTGCTACAAGACTTAAATAGTTATGATTGAAGTCATCTTAACAACAGGAGAAAATATTTCATCAAAATCAATACCTTTCTTCTGTGCAAACCCCTTCACCACAAATCTAGCTTTGTACCTTTGTTTTCCTCCATCTGCTTCCTTCGGCCTATAAACCCATTTATTCTGCAATGTAGTTTTACCTGCAGGCAACCTGACTAAGTCCCAAGTCTGGTTACGCATTAAGGATTCCATCTCTTCTTCCATGGCTAGTTCCCACTTCTTCCTGCTTTCAACCTGCATTGCTTCTTCATAATAGTCAGGTTCAACATAATCAGTAAACAATAAATAATATAATGAAGGAGAGTATCGTTCAAGGGGTCTACTTATCCTGGTAGATCTTCTAACACCACTTTCAGGTGTTTGAGGTGCCTGTTGCTGTTTTGGTGGTTGTTGTTGTTGTGGCTCTTGATTATTATTATTTTCAGGAACCTTTACCTTTTATGTGATCTCATCAAGAACTATGTATTATTTTTTTTCTTTTTCCTATTTCTTTTCCTGCAACTGATTCTTATACAATACCTTTTCATTGAATATTACATCTCTGCTCCTAATTATTTTGTGTTTTTCATAATCATATAAGTGATAACCAAAATCAATAACACCATATCCAATAAAGGTACATTTCTTTTATTTTGCCTCAAGCTTTGTTCTATTTTCTTTATTAATATGGAAAAAGGCCTCACAACCAAAAGGCTTTAAAAAAGAGTAGTTTACCTTTTTACCTATCCATGCTTCCTCTAGAATACCACCATCCAAGGAACTTGAAGGCCCTCTGTTTATTAGATAAACAACAGTATCTACAGCATATGCCCAAAATTTTAAAGGCAATCTTGCATGCAATCTCATGCACCTTGCACGCTCCATGATTGTTCTGTTCATCCTTTTTGACACACCATTTTCTTGTGGTGTTCTTGGAACTGTCTTCTCTCTGCGAATTCCATGCTCTTAACAGTACCTATCAAACTCTTTGTTGCAATATTCACCTCCATTGTCTGATCTAAGACACTTCAACTTCTTTCCTGTCTCAATCTCAACCAAAGCTTTCCATTTCTTGAAAGTATCAAATACATCAGATTTATTATGAATACAATAAATCTAAGTTTTTCTAGTTGCATCATCAATAAAAGTAACATAATAAGGAGAGCCACCAAGAGATGATACATGAGCAGGTCCCCATACATCTGTATGCACAAGCTCTAATTTTTTGCTCTTCTTTTCTTTCCCAACTCTGAGAAATATGACTCTCTTCTATTTTCCATAACTGCAATTTTCACAAAAATCCAAATCAACATTCTTCAAACACGACAACAAATTTCTTGAGTGAAGAATCTTCATCCCCTTCTCACTCATGTGCCCGAGCCTATGATGCCATAATGTTGCATCTTCTCCTTTGGAAGTTAAAGCATTAATACATTTAGAAATACCATTGCATAAATACAATGTACCAACCTTTTCTCATTTTGCTATTACCAGGGCTCCTTTGGTGACCTTCCACGTTTTATCTGTAAAAGTTGTCACACAACCTTCACTGCCTAACTGCCCTGTTGAAATCAGATTTTTCTTTAGATCTGGAACATGCCTTACCTCCTTTAATAGCCATTGGTTTCCATTCTGTTGTTTTACAAGAACCTTACCCATTCCAACAATTTTATAGGGTTTATCATCACCCAAACAATCTTGTCCAAAATCTCCTTGAACATAGTCATGAAAATATTTCTTATCAGGTGTGGCATGGAATAAGGCCCCTGAATCTACCACCCAGGAATCAGTAACATTTTCGAAAGAAAGAATCAAAGCATCTTGTAACACATCACCTGTCACATTTGATTCATGATTGTTTTCTTGTTGTGCATCTCCTTCTTTTCCCTTTCAAGATCTACAGTATTTCTTTAGGTGTCCTTTCTTTCCGCATTTCTAGCACACTATCCCCGATCTGGACTTGGATCTGTCTTTCCTTGATTTACTGCAATATCCCAAGCTCTTTCCTCTTTCCATTTTTCTTCCCCTAGACTTTTCACTTAAAGAATTACTCGATTTCTCACCGGAGCTTTTCCATCGTATTTCCTCACTAAGGATAGCACCGACAACATCATCCAACTTTAAAGTACTAGATCTAGAGACAAAGTTACTAATGGCCATAACTAAACCATTCTAGCTTTCTAGCAATGGGCACAAAAATAACAGAGCTCTAACTTCATCATCAAATTTTACCCCTACAGAACTTAACTGATTGGTAACTGTATTAAAATCATTTAAATGGTCTATAACAGATCCACCTTCTGACATCTTCGTATTAAATAAATGTTTCATAAGAAATACCTTGTTTGAGGCCGAGGGTTTTTCATATAGTTTCGCCAACACCTTAATCAAACCCTCTGTTGTTGTTTCCTTCGAAATATTGAAGGCTACTGATGCTGCGAGGCACAACCGTACTGTCCCGTGTGCCTTTCTATCAAGAATATCCCATTCCACATCTGTCATAGTCGTCGGCTTCTTTGTTTTTCCGCTCAATGGGAGGTACAGATCTTTTTTATATAGATAATCTTCCATCTGCATCTTCCACAGTGGGAATTTTTGGCCGTTAAAATTTCTCTACCCTAAATTTACCATCTTCCGCCATTGCTCCCACTCGAACCAAGAACCCTTCTTTCATGTGAGTTTATAAACCAAATAGACCTTCGGCTCTGATACCAGTTGTTAGAAAATCAAATATTACAGAGCAATGAAACACATAAAATATGCGGAAAACACAAGCACACAAAACACATAAAATCATAGAGACACAGATATATGTGGTTCACCCAATTTGGACTACGTCCACCCCGAACAGCCAGTCCTTCCTTTCTATTATCCAGCAAAATGAAGAGACACAACTTACAGCAGATCCGCTATAATATCCTCTGTTCTCTCTCACTGTCTCCCTATTTATTTCTCACTCCTAGAATACACATACAATACACATCCACAATACAATACCCTCATACAAGTGAGGGGTTACCTTATAGGGCAAAACACCCTAAACTAAACATAACTTCTACCGTCAGATCATCCGCTTAATGAACGACCTAGATTGACTAGAAATTACTTTAATTTTACAAGGAAATTTTACATCTACTTTTAGATTCAAGGGCACTGCCCCCGAAACCCCCCGCCAGGGGGGGGCTCCATAAATTTGCAGTCGACCCCCCTGGACCCCCCAAGCAGCGTTTAATTACGGGCAGCGTTGCCGCCCCCATTAAGGTACATGGGTCCAACGTAGTGATACAAAATAAACAAGATAATCAGGCTCCATACCCAACACGATCAAGGGTTTTGTTAGTGCACAGTATAGATCGAACCTGGGTCAGCCCAAATCAAGCCAACAGACACGAATTCCAAAGTTTGAGGAAGGAGGGTGCTTAGGACTTGATGGAAGGTTGACTTATTTTATGATATCCATGGATGGTTAGAAGCTATGATTTAAATTGGACTGATCACATCATTTAATGTAGATAGGAAAGTTGAAAAAAGAACCATGTCTACCTTGGATAAATCTAAAAGGAAGGAAGGAAAAAATTTGATGAAGGATGGGCTACACAAGAAGTTGGTACAATAGAATTCAACCAACAGGAAGTGTTATCACAAAAACATTCCCACCACCACTAAAAAAAAAAAAACCACCATGGTATAGCTAAAATATGCGTGACATGATTTTATTCATGTGAAACTAAAATGGTTGTAGCATGGTAGTGGAGGATTACAGATGAGGAACTGGAGCAACAAGATTGGATAAAGATGGAAATGCAGACAACATTCTCATCCAACACACTTCACGCACTGAGAAGACACAATGAGAAATATTGGAAGGAAAACAAAGAACACACGAGAGAAATGTTGAATAAGAACAAGAGGAGAAACTTTGAGGAAGACAATAGAGAAGGAAACGATTGTGTTGTAGAGGAAGAAAAATCCATAGCACAGGAGGAAAAGAGCATAAACCTATGGGATGCTACCAGAATGTAAGGACTAGAACAATCATTTGACTGAGCATTAGGAGGTGGAAGAATATCCCTCGTGTGAGGTTATTAGTCTCTATATTCCCTGTAATACCGGAGGTTGGATATGGCTTTCTCTCGATCCCCTTGAAAGCTTGGGTAGATGCATATTCCTTGGATTCCTTGTCAGGAGAGTTCTTGAGGCCCCTTTCCTTGGCTTTTTGGTTTCTAGATTCCCGGGATTGGGTGGAACCCCTATGTAAATAATTTTTAAGGGTAGAGATGTAAAGCCTCTATATTTCCTCATTTATTTTAGGATGGATGTGGTGAGCCTTTGGAATCCTCTCTTTAGTATATAATGATAAAACCATAGTTCTTATTGGAGTAGGTGAAGGGTGGAGGAGGTGGACCTCTGGATTCCATGTGAGATATTAATTGCATGAATCATATGGTGGGTGGAGGCGGATATTTCTCTAGAACCCATGTTTTAGCTAGCAGCATTAGTTTAATCCCTTAGGACTCATCCTCAAGCTCTAGAATTTGGCTTAGTGGTGACTACTACAAGAAAGGCTTGGTTGCAGTGTGTCTAAGGTTGGGTGAAGAGTTGAAGTCTCAATATCAATTGTTGAGCACATTTTATAAGATAAGTATATACTCAATCCTTTGTACATGAATTTTTAAGCTTATATTTAAAGTGCTAGCTTAAAACCTATTTTGGTATTGATTAAATTTGTTAGATTATGATTGAGATATAATATGGAATATGATTTCCTCCATGCTTAAGCAATGTTTATTTCTAGGATATTTCAATGAGTAAATGAATAGATTCATGTACATATTCATGCGCTTGTTTTTTTTCTTCTCACCATTAGCCTAAGAGACCTGTAGATTTTTGAATTGTTATGAGCTTGAAAATTTTCCAATGGGCCTTGGTGTAAATTTATGGACATATATTTGTGTATTTTTTATGAAATTAAAATAATTGGGTGTTAATCCTTCGCTTATAATTATTAAGCTCAAGAAGGATAAAGTTGTGTATGTGTGTGTGTGTGAGTTGGGCCAAGCCCTATCAAATCTTAGGAAGGATAGTTTTATATATAAATATGTGTGTGTGTGTGTGTTGAATGGTTTGGGTTGAAACCTGTTGAAATCTTATGAGGGATAGCTCTAATTAGATTCACCTCGTAAACACATATGGTTGTGCGTAGCTAAGCCTTAAGGCATTAAGGTCCTGGCCCTTGCATCGTAACGAGCCATATCTAATAGATACATAATGACTATGCATTAAGGGTATGGAAAGTCCCCAAATATACACATACTTTCATAAGTCATGGGCTAGAAGCTCAAGGCCCGAAAGAATGAGGAGGCTCAATATTTAAACACCTGTGTGATCAAGCACCATGACCAAGTGCAGGGGAGGCCTTGGCATTATATGGGGGGGAAAGCCATTAAGATAGGGAATTTTGTTGTCCCAAAATAATTACACTGAAGAATTTGAGTGGAGGCCAGGATGATCCTGTAAGGATTTATATTCCAGGAAGATGTGGAGTTGTGAGGTTGTTTTCCTAGAATTTGGCATAACCCATTGGAGGACCCTGTATAATTTTTATAACGTGAAGTTAAACTTTACCCCGCAATGAAGGAATGGTGGGACCTATGACCAACGTGGTAGGTGACATGGCCATAGTGTGACATGGAAAAATAGGAGAAGAACATGTGCCAATTAGATTCGAGTTTTTTTTGGGCCATGTGGCATGTAAGCAACTGACACATGGCATGCCTAGAGTGGATCCATGTGGAGGATGATGTCACCTCGGTGATAGGAGTTGTTGACGTCACCTCAGTTATTTATTGTGCTACCTAGAGCAGACTTTATTCTCGTGGTGAGGTGGAAGTGGTATATCCCACATGCATAGTTGTAAGGGGGCCTGACCCCCTATGATTGGTGAGCATGCAATGAAGAAAATTAAGGTGGGAATATGGCCAAGTGTACTTCCATGTCACCTCAGCTATAAATATGGGTGACATCACCACGGTGGATTTGAACAGAGGGCATAACAGAATGTCTGGGACTTATGTACCGAGGTGATGTGACCATGGAGGGGCTTACTTACCTCATGTACGTTACATGTCTATTTGTTCAGGTATCGTGAACCACAGACAAGTTATAATGTGACATATACCTTCCCTTGTGAAACTCCTTTGAAAATATGGAACAGATCTATGTTAGTTTATAGACTCCATAGCCCAATGGAATTTTAAGCACTTGATCAACCAAAACAATTAAAACAAATCATAAACAATAAATCAAACAACTGAGCATTCACACCTAGCCTAGAATTCCCAATAAACAAAGTTAAATCTGACATAGAGATTCCTCTCTGAGTTTAGGAGGGCTAGATCCTAAACTCCAAAGTGGTATTGTGGTTACCTTTGTGATTTATTTTTCAACCTTCAGAAATTACGGAGTGCTAATAGGTCGTTGATCTGATCGTGCCTTATCTTAGCCCTTTAAACCTGTGGACAATTTATTTCACGTGCCAACTTTATTACATAATGGCACTTTATAAGTGATATGATAATTAACCATATAACCTATGATTAATAATCATAAACACACTTTATTCTAAAATGGCATGACCCCTATCACATGGAAAATGACTTTCAAGGCCCCCTCATATGTGCATTTTTTTTTTTAATTTAATTCCAAAGACCTTATTTAAACCTAATTGGCTCTCCTAATTAACTTATGACTCAAAACAAACCTAATGGTTATCTTGGATAACATGAGGTATCTTGGGTTAAGTACATTACAAAAATTTAAACCTAGGTGACTATTATCCATATGATCCTACTTAAATAGATAAATTGCTAAATGTAATATAATGTAGAAATTACTTCCAAATCATAGCATCAATCACACAATAACTGAAAATTTAAGAAGTGAAAGAATACAAGAGTTTTGTACATACATAAGTAATTTCTTCTCAACATCAGCTTTTCATACCTCAAGGAAACCTCTACAAGGTACTAAAATAACATCATCATGGTCATCATAAACATCTCAAAATGAGGCATATGATCTACACAAAAAATAAAGGCAGAAGTTGTACAATTTTTGTATTGCTCCATATGGATATACAGATCCATATGATTGTATTGATTCTTTGTACAATTTCCTTTCAACCTATTCAAAACCTGTAATTTCATCCTTATTGTGCATTACTTTCTCTTAGTTGTTCAATGTGGGAAATACTTCTCTATTATGTCTTATTTATTCTTTTTTGAAACATGTACAAGTTCTTGCTTGCACTAAATTTCTCAATGTACATATTATTTATTCGGGACCTATCATGTATATGTTAAATGTAATGTTACCTATTTGAGATATTTTCTTTCGATACTTGTCCCTCTTCAACATCCAAATCGACACAGATTGTCCTAAAAATATTCATGAGACCAATGAGGCAAACTTAGATTAAATTTGACCAATTATTAAATTTAATTGCACGAATAAATGATAATTAAAAACACTTGAGTGCATGAATACCTGAATGAGGTACTCTTGGTTTCGAGAATAAATTATTGGTGTAGTTTAATCTTGGATCAAACCTCCCTCCACTCGACGAAGCAGCAATGAATTCAACATTGACCTTGTTGTTGCTCTGTTGGATCTCAGATTTTTACTCCAAGATTGTCCAAATATTAATTTATTCTCTACTGAATAGGGCTAGCCACGTGAAGGTGGAAGCTATCATGGCCCCTCCCCCCCCCCTCCCTCACATCACTCTCAATTCCCCAGTACCCAATAAATCTATTAGGAAATATTTGAAAGGAATAAATTAAGATACATCATAAATAAATAAATATATAGTAAACATTTATTCATTCATTCATTCATTCATAGAGTTTAAAAAATATTTTATCTCAATATGATTTATAATAAATTTTATGCTATACATAATCTGAAACAAGTTCATTCTAATTAAATTACAAGTACAATAAACTATTCTTCGGTTTCTTGCAGTTTTTCATGTATGAAGCAAGGACTTCATCCCCTTCGGATGTAAGATGTCTTGTTCCCGACCCGGTGAAACGTCTATGTTGATGTAAGGGCTGCAGAGCATCAACTGCAATAAGAATAAAATGTTAAATTCTTATTTATAGTAATTATTAATACAAGTGTTTTATTAATAAAAAGGTAGTAGATTTTTCGTTACCTACTTTGGTAGTAGAGGGAAGCGGGATACTTTCGGATGTGGCCATAGGTTCCTCCTCTTGTCTGGCCTCATCCTATACATTCTCTAGAGTAGAACCAAGAATATTTATAATTAATAAATTGTTTCAATTTAAATATTTCTAATTCTAATCCATACTAAAAAAAATTATAATTCACATGAAATGCCTCCAAAATTGAGTTGAACATCAGTTTCAATTTTCACTCCACTGTCACTAGGCTCATGTCTTACATCATTGCTTGGGACATCAGCATTTACACTGTCTGCCTGCATTTCAAAATCAAGCACATTACTTTATGGCCAAAAATAAAAACCAATAGATTGTATACATGTATTAATTTATAAATTATCTTCGTTGCTTTTATTTACCTCAATCTTAGGTGGGGGATTGGAACTAGTACGTGAAGATCCTGTGCTTGTCCTACATTCAACAATGGCTTGATATACGTGCTTGTAAGAAAGCTTGAGGTCTTCCTCCGTCTGATTTTCATTGACTTTTTCACCCTTCAATTTTGCATGAAAACATGAATCTTTTTTCTTCTGCAATATTAAATTGAAATTATTAAGAATCTAAAATTTGGATGCAATTTTTTTTCTTTTATACTTACAATTTTTGCAGCCAGTTTTGAGTAACGCCCAGGGCCAAGATGATGTTGGCCATGTTTTTTTATTCTCGCCTTCATGGCTTTAGATGTATCTGGGAGCCTATAATTACGGTATTGATAATCTTAATTACATGTCACAATATTGATGAGAAAGCATCATAATTACATTAATAAAAGTGTCTCATACCTTCCTGGTCCAGGTGGTGTGTTCCCTTCTTTTCGAAGTTTTTTCTCCTTTGCATCTTCTACAAGGGCTTTCCACTCACTTTCTGAAATCGTTGGAGGGTGCTCATACTTAGGGTTCTTTTTCAAATGAACCCTATATTGGTCTCGCGGATATTTTAAATATAGGCCTTCCTTTGTGGTAACTCCACTTTTGTTGAAGGTACCATCTCCGAACATGCCAACCAACCTATTGATAAGTTCTTCCTTCAACTTTGAATTTTTTGAATTCCACCTTGTACGAATGGTGGGCCCAAAGAGTTGCAAGGATGCCTCATTCAAGCGCATATAGAAGGTATTGTTTCCTACAAAACAATATTATCATTACTTGAAAATAATGACACTCTATAGGTAAATTTCAATTAGATCATACTTGATATTATCACTCTTCTATATCCTAGGATTATTATTATTATTATCATGCATGAATTTTGAAAGATTATAAATAATCCTAAGATTTATATCTTCAAACTCACAACATAAATAAAATAGAATGAAAATTATGTAAAATTTAATAAATAATTAATTGAATCGACTACAGTCACAACATTCATATATGTATCATTCACTTAATCATTCTAATAATCAAATGAAATAACTAGTTAACAATAACTTATCAATTATACAATATATTGATTATATCAAGCAAAAGTATTGATATTTCAATTTCACTAAAAGGTAACAATCAAACTTATAGAAAAATACCATATTCAGTTGATAAAAAACAACTTGAAAAAATGAAGTGGTTCAAGGTATTCTTCCAAAATAAACTTTACAATTGTTCAAAGTGTCTCCTTCTTCCAAATAATTAGAACCCATAATACAATATATGATGATTCTTTAAATATGCCTCTTAACTTCAAGTGTCTATCCTATTTTTTTTACAACAAAATTAAAAACAGAAAATTAAAAGATAATTTTTCTGATCTCCAACAAATTTGATGAATTATTTTTTAGAATGGTTGAACTACAAGCTTTCGAGAAGGATTTCCATTACCCATGTAAGCTCAAGATGTGAGAAATATACTATGGTTGGTCAAAGAGCATACTAATTTGGCCTGTGTATATCATATGTTCTAATAATAGTGATTGTTATGATATTATGGATATCATCTCTTTGACCGTGACGCAGTTGCTATGTGGTTTGACAAAGAAATTGGAAATTACTTCTAAGTTAGATCTTTCTAATTTTCCAATATCATTTTGTATATCACTCTTATGACTTAACACATCATTGATGAAAACATCTTCTTTGTTGGAATACTCTAGGAATGGTACATTACACATGTCAAATTCTCTTATAATTTGGAGAAATGAATCAATTAACTGAGAACAATATTACTCAATTTCCTTGATCATTTATTTAGATTATTGATATTATCACTCTTCTATATCCTAGGATTATTATTATTATTATCATGCATGAATTATGAAAGATTATAAATAATCCTAAGATTTAGATCTTCAAACTCGCAACATAAATAAAATAGAATGAAAATTATGTAAAATTTAATAAATAATTAATTGAATCGACTACAGTCACAACATTCATATATGTATCATTCACTTAATCATTCTAATAATCAAATGAAATAACTAGTTAACAATAACTAATCAATTATACAATATATTGATTATATCAAGCAAAAGTATTGATATTTCGATTTCACTAAAAGGTAACAATCAAACTTATAGAAAAATACCATATTCAGTTGATAAAAAACAACTTGAAAAAATGAAGTGGTTCAAGGTATTCTTCCAAAATAAACTTTACAATTGTTCAAAGTGTCTCCTTCTTCCAAATAATTAGAACCCATAATACAATATATGATGATTTAAATAAGCCTCTTAAATTCAAGTGTCTATCCTATTTTTTTTACAACAAAATTAAAAATAGAAAATTAAAAGATAATTTTTTCTGATCTCCAACAAATTTGATGAATTATTTTTTAGAATGGTTGAACTACAAGCTTTTGGGAAGGATTTCCATTACCCATGTAAGCTCAAGATGTGAGAAATATACTATGGTTGGTCAAAGAGCATACTAATTTGGCTTGTGTATATCCTATGTTCTAAAAATAGTGATTTTTATGATATTATGGATATCGTCTCTTTGACCATGACGCAGTTGCTATGTGGTTTGACAAAGAAATTGGAAATTACTTCTAAGTTAGATCTTTCTAATTTTCCAATATCATTTTTTATATCGCTGTTATGACTTAACACATCATTGATGAAAAAATCTTCTTTGTTGGAATAGTCTAGGAATGGTACATTACACATGTCAAATTCTCTTATAATTTGGAGCAATGAATCAATTAACTGAGAACAATATTACTCAATTTCCTTGATCATATATTTAGATTATTGCAACTTCCTTTTAAATTTTTTGTAGGGAAGTTTTTCTTCTTATTATCTTGGCGTCTGAAGCTTTGGAGATTATTGATGTAGATGTTTTATTTGTGGCCTGCTAAGAGATTAATTGTAATATACATTATTTCACCCTTCTCCTTTCAAAAAATTTATCTATTACCTTGTTTTGGATAGTTTTAAATTTCTTATACGTTGTACATAGGAGATTATGTACTTTGAAAATTATAAAAAAATATATATGCACAAAATTAAATTTTGAAAAAAAAGCGACACTTAGTATTTGAAGTTATGTATCAAATAGCGCGGCCACATTTTGGCGTGTTGGGTTAAAGGACAAGAACTTCGTTTCTTGGATGTCGCCATTTGAAAAAAAAATCTGTGATGGAGTGTGAGCAGAGTCACAAAGTAGTCGGAAGTTAACCGGCGAGGTGCCTCTACTGGAATATTTGACTCCCATCGGTTGACCAGAATGTTTGGCCCAGATCTTCTGCGGGGGCACTTCCCTGTGATCGATCTCGTACTGTGGAGTCCCTCAGTAGTGACGACATCCTGATGATATTCGACGGACCTTGCGATGAAAGAAAGCGATCCAGGTCACCTTCCACATCACCCTCCACGTCATCCTCCACAACACCCCCAACTGTCTTTCAATCACTTCATCATTTAATTAGTTTCCATATGTTTTTCTCCCGCTTTTATGCAGGTAAATCCTCTCTGCGGACAGAGACGATCCCTCTAGCCCTACAGTGGGTCTAGAAACAAAGAGACATGCTAAAGTGTTGATTCCTAATTATTGAATGAAAGAGGACATGATAGATCAACCTACCTGGAGTCCAATGATGTCTTCTTTGTTGTAGTGGTGGTGGCCTCTCACTCCTGTCTCAGCAAGTTACAATCCTTTCGTAGTCATACTCGGATACCTGCACTTAGAATCAGAAAACAAGAACAGCATACGACATAATAACATTTCATTCATAACTATTAGCAAGTCAAAGAGGGCTAAAAAAATTGCATTAAACAAACGTCGCAACACAAAATTGGAACCAAACAGTAGTCACGTATATGTATTAATGAAAAGAATAGATACAACCAAAGCTTTAACGTTGAGGTCTCCTCTAGCGAGGTTTAGCTGGAGCGCGTCTCAGATGTTCGTCAGGGAATTCGGATGGGATAAAGGCATGGACTCAAGCTCTCTCAGAAGGCATGGAATTAAGCTCTCTCAACGTAATTCCTTCTTATCCTATCTCTCCAGTATTTCTCCAAGTTCATCTCTTCAACTGTTCAGCTAGTCAACCATTCAGCTAGTCTGTGCAAAGAGAGATGGCTTATTTTTATAGAGGAAAAGGAGGAGGTTAGGATCCCTAAAAAGGTGGGAGGGAGGTTTAGGGAGTTCCCATAAGAGGTGGAAACCATAAACTAAAGGAGGGAGTCTGTAGTTTATTAGTTCAACCACTCCCTATGACTCATCCTTGAGGTGGTTGGAGTGGAATCTCCGCCTATATTTTTAAAAAACATTCCATAAACAGTGTGGCATGGGTGGAAAACTGGGACAGAGAGCCAGCTGGCATGGGGCCTAGTGTTAATATTCCTCTTTGGCATGAGGGAATAACAGTGACTACCCGCGCCAAGGCAAAAACAAGGGTTTTTGAGTCTCTGCTCAGGTAATTGTCAAAAGAAGGAATATTACTCTCATGAAAAGGGAGACAATGATGGTATTTTCAAGGCATGAAACTGCTTATTGATCACAGAAATGACCCTCCAATGGGCGAGATGGGGATTGCAGGGACAGTGACAAAATTATGTGTAACAGATGCCCCCTAAAGCATGAGTTCCGAGGGAGAGGGAGGGGAAAAATGCTTTATGAGAACGCGTTCGAACCAAACACCACTGTCGGAAAACCTGCAATTACGAATACAACTAATATCTATGATACATGAACATGTGGTATGGGCGCAACCATCCATAATAAAGTGTATAAAAACTAAGATCCAAGGCATGGACGCAGCCATCCAGCAGTAAGGATCAACAAATAGACTCAGGTATGGTCGCAACCATCCATTCAAAAGAGTCATGCAATAAGTCATGATAATCCACCAAAATCCACAACCTGGATTTTATCAGACAAAATCCAGGGTCTTACACGAACAAGTAAAAATTCAAGCATGCTAATATATGAGCTGAAGTTGAACATGCAAGAAAATCACCTGATTACCAGCCAATGATGAAAGTTGTTAATAGGCACAAGAGAAACCACCAATAATGACAATGGCTCTCAAGGTACAACTGGTACAATCCAAGGAATGTGAACAGTGATCTGGCATCGAACATCTGCAGAATCACTCGATTGAAGGCCAATTATGTGAACCTTGCGTCGAATGCAAAGAACTTGCCATTGAGGCATGCAAGCTCCAAGGTACCAGAAGGGAGTCTCTCGATCAAATTCCTAGATAATGAGCTAAAGTCGACAGGAAGTGACCTAAACAAAGGTGGGCCATAATTTTTTCCACATCATCGACACGAGACAGAGGAACATGATAATAGTGAATCAGGACCAACAAAGAATCAGAGGGAGGTTGAAAACTACAGAGGCAAACATCTCTTGAAAATATTAGCGGCATGACAATGGATTTGGCAGTATTTGACATCAAAGGATCTAAGGTCATGATGACATGGCAAAGAGCAGATGAGAGGTAAAAAGAGATTACCCAAACCCATGAAGGAAAAAATGATGAAATGAGATATCCCCATCCCGACACGAATGCAGACAAGTGCAATGTTCAAGAGCGACATACTGCCAACATAACTAAAACTTGGTTCCATTTTCCCCCACCATTTCTAGAGAGTACCCCAATTATTTTTTAAAAACCTTGAAGGGGATAGCATATGCTTGTGCTGTAATTTTTTCCTTTGGACAAATCCATCCTAGTACATTTTAAGAGCCCTAGGAAGGAGAAACTCGAGTAATGTCATGGTGACAAAATCCGATGTCATCAGGGTTTAACGAGTATGACAAAGGGAGAACTCGACATATTTTCATGTTTAGAGAATTTGAAAAGAAGCCAGAAAAGAAAACTCCATCACGGCCCTTTTCGTAAATAGTCTCTCAGATCTGAAAAGGTATAAAATAATATCTGAAAGAACCTCTTAGTCGTGATAGGCTAAGGTATTCCTTTTTCATAAATAATATATCCCAACCCGAAAAAGGGGTAAACGTATATTGGGTAGATATCATTTCGCAACCATTTAACGAGTTCAAAATGACAAGAGTCTCGAGAATCTTTTCAATTTTAGAGATTCAGAAAAGAGCTGAAAGTTGACTCCTCCTGGAGGAACGAGTGGTATTAAGCGTATCAACTAGTTTTGGTGATGGTGGAACTGCTCAGAACAAGTAAAGGTCAAGAGGTTGGCTAACAAGACCACTCATCGTAGTGGTTCTTTAAGAATGGGTAAAACAATCAAGTGAAGACGTATGATTGGCCAAGTAGATGGTGACGATGGAATGAGAAAACCAAGGCACATCTGGAAAAATAGGCTGATAAAATGGTGATCACGAGAGGTAAAATGAGAATGGTTTCATTTTTACACAATCTTGAAAACATGGGAAACTCTGCTTGGAATTGGTTTCATTTTTACACAATATTGAAACAAAGCTAATCTATGCTTGAAAAATGATTTGCATGCCCCCAGCATGGTGAATGAATTCAAGGTACATGCCCCCCAAGATTTAGTGCATTCACCGGAGTAGACTGCTAGTTATTGATAGGTGAATGGAATGAAGGTTTAATTATGAAATCAAGAAAAAGACTCGACTGGGATTTTACGAGATCTAATCAAAAGCTCAAATTGCACAGGAACATGTTTCATTTTTTAACAACGTTGACAAATTAAAAGAACTATCCTCAAGAGCTAATTAATTTTTTTAACGAGGTTGACATAGAAGACGAACTATCCTCGTGATACCTTGTTTCATCTTTTAAGGAGCTTGACACAAGAAAATGAATTCTGCTCCGAAGACCTTGTTTCATTTTTTAAGGAGCTTGAAACAAGAAAATGAACTCTGCTCCAAAGACCTTCATCATGACAAATAAGAGGTCATGGCATCCAAGAGGTTCTCATCTGATGGGACAACAACATCTCGGAAATCAGAATCCAATGCCCCTAGCACACGATGCACAACGGCACTATCACTGAATGCGGGCACGGGACAGGTAGCCACATAATTAACCTGTGGCAAGGAAGATATAACCGGAAGATAAATACCTGGAAGGGATGATGGTGGACCAGATGTCACGTCAGGATCAAATAATGAAAGTTGATCAATGGTCACAACCTGACCTTTGTGTGGAAAAAAATCACACGAAAGAGAGAAGAGACAAGCGCACCCATGGCATAAGCATAATCGCGCCCCAAGAGTAAATTGAAATCCAAGGGGCCTGGAACAACCATCACATCTATATATATGGTTTTCCCTCCCAAAGATATCAGCAACTTTGGAAGGATCCTTAACGGTTGACTGGTTCCTCTGTTAAATGCCAACAGATTATGCATAACAGGCACAAGCGGTGGAGAACCAAAATCTTTCCAAGTAGTGGAAGATAAAATACTAACAGATGTGCCTTCATCTATAATGGTGTTAGGTATGACCACATTGAAGGCCTGTACCGTGATCTCAAAAGGCACATAAGAAGGAAGACGGTATCCTGTAAATTGACTCCAATCAAAGGAAGCGACCAAAATACTTGGAGGGGGTACCATAGAACTGAAATGGTCATCCCTTGGTGTTACCGGGGCAAGAGGAGCATCCTGCTGGACCTTAGATATGGGAGCAGGAAGAGAAAATTCTTGATCCATAGGGACAAGAGAATATTTCTCTAAGTCTGAAGAATCTGAAGAAGCAAGAAGAACGTGAGGGGGATGAGATCCACTCTTGATGGAAAAGATCTGATGAACCGTAGGCGAGATCAGATCGACTGATTCCTCAACCAATGGTTGGTTGGGAATGGATTCGTGAATTTTAATTTCGGAGGGAACGAGATTGACCAAGGATGACTCTTGAATGATCGTTGAATCAACTAGCAGAGGACTCAAAGAAAGTTTTTGGTAACCAACCAGAAGGTAGGGTGCAAAAATAGTAGGGTTTTCCAACACTTTCGTGGCTTCATCCGTGTAAGGACAAAGGTGAATTGGATGATGCCCTTCACACAAATTATAGGGATTGGTAATCTTACCCTGTTTCTTGTGACTCTTATCATGGCTAGTCGAAGATGTGCTACCAATATGCCTTCCAGAAGCCAAAGACAATGGTGGACGGCCGTCGGACCATAATTCAAGTACCTTGGGAATTCCAGGGCAGTCTCGAAGAAATTCGTCACCTTTGCACAACATGCAAGGGAATTTGAATTTCCATGGAAGTTTGGACGGTTTATCAAGAGAAGGTATCTTAGGAGCAATAGCCGCAGAGCTAGCCTCTCTCTTATCTGACTTCTTCTTCTTTGTCTTCTTCTTCTTCTTCTTAGCCACTTGGTTACTAGAATCTAGACTTCACCAGGTGAAGTAGAAGAGGAGCATGAAGGAATAAGTGAAGAAGGGGAGAGTTCCACCTTAGAATCAACATAATGTTGTTCAGGTGGAGGAGATGGTTGTACAGATGGCGGAACACTCGGGACCACCGAGGTCGAAAATAACCACACGGGAAAACCAACAGTTAACCCAGGAAGGTACAATGTTGCCATATAAGGAGCACTGACATTACCAAAAGCATGAAAAGGACCAGGATTTCCTTCGGAGGGGATTCCTTGGTTGGTAAACTCCGGAAATGTTTCCATTGGAAACAACCTTAAAACAAAACCCTAAGGAAGATAACTTTAACTAGGAATATTTCGTGGGAAGTTAATATTTTAAGACACTAAAACAAAACTCTGTTGTTTCATATTTTAAGAGTCGAGAAACGAGCAAAAGGTGACTCTGTCACTTTCAGGTTGAAACAAGCATGAAAGGACAAGCGCTTGACGATTTTTTCACTTTTAGAGAATCACGAAAAGACCAAAATAACTACTCAGGTAATCTAAGCAAGAGGGTGTACCAAGTTTCCATGAACTGCCATATACACCTTGATGATCAAATGAAAGAGAAATGACTAAGGACTTAACGTACATGCAGGTAGTCTCCCCGAATGCTGTGTTCGGTGTATCACGCTTACAAGGCAAAAAACTTGGCTTCTTATGGATAAAAGGATTGCAATCTAGAGGGGTCTCCCTTTATATACTCGACGGTACTGAGATCACAAGTCCGTACTAGTGCTATCTAAAGCCAGATGGCGAATGATAACTACTAGGTTTTAAGACGTCGGAACACGTCTCTAGCCTAGACTACTAAAATGTTTCGTTAGGTTTCAATGCTTCCTTAGGTTAATTAAGTGAATTTTAAAGTTGATCTTGGATTATGTTTCAGTTTTAAAGCCCAATCGAATTTGGATCTCAAAATTCCTAAATGCAAGATATATGCAAATGAACATCATTTCCAATTCAATGAATGTTATTTATGAGAAGGATATAGATCTTTAAAACAAAAGAAACCAATGAAATTATGCGAAGAAATCCACTAATGCGTCTAACAGAATCAAACGAAAATGAAACTCTTTCCTAGACAATCAGTTACAGCTAGTTATGCAAAAGAAAATTTCACTTTCGGTGCAAGGAAAGAATGAAAAATATGTTTTATTTTTTTTCAATGAAAATAAGTACACGAGGCACTAATTACATGAAAAAATGAAAACAAACACTAGCTTAAGTGTTGTGTAGGAATCAAAATTGAATGCCTCAATAAAATGCAAAACAAACACAAGAAATCACTCAAACTAATGTCGCAATCTTCCAAACCAAGAGAAAGTTTTAAAAATGATCCAAAACAAGCAATGTAATCTATGCTTGGAGAAATAAGGAGAAGAATCAATCAAAAAATGAAATTATCATTCAACCAAAGCAATCACTCAAAGGAATCAAGAAAACTTAGTGCAATCAACCCCAGAATGAGATTAACAACAATCAAAATGACTTGATTCTCACACAGAAGGCTCAGTGTACCAAACCCTTAGAAACCCTAAGGCCTTAATTCATACTGATAAGAAAATGGACAAACGACTAAGGAAAGCAAGTCGACGGCAGTCAAAACAGTCCCAAAGGCATAATTACACATAAAAAATAACCCAGAAGCAAGCACAATTGACCAAAAGGCTCATTAAGTAGGCCAAACCAAAACCTACCGGAGTTGGCACGACTGTAAGGTTGTAATCCGTGCCATACAGGGGTTGGTGCAACTGTAAGGTTGTAATCCGCACCATACAGGGGTTGGCGCGACTGCAAAAAGAGGAACCTGCGCCAATTGGTGTGATTGTTCAGAGGAAAAATGCGCCAAGCCAGATAACTATGGGAAAAAAAGGAAAAACCAAAACCTAATGAGCATACGTCAATCTTGACACTCTGGAGCTTAACAGAAGATGTAAACTAAGCAAGAAAATGAGGAAAGGCAGATAGGAAACCCAACAATATGAAACTGACCCAACAATATGAAACGACAAACTCGCATTGATCCCCAGTGGAGTTGCCAATTTGTTATACATGTAAATCCTCTTTACTGACAGAGACGATCCCTCTAGCCCTAGAGTGGGTCTAGAAAAAAAGAGACATGCTAAAGTGTTGATTCCTAATTATTGAATGAAAGAGGACATGATAGATCGACCTACCTAGATTCCAACACTGTTGTCTTTGATGTAGTGGTGGTGGTCTCTCGCTCCTGTCTCGGCAAGTCACAATCCTTTCACAGTCATGCTTGGATACCTGCACATAGAATCATAAAAAAAGAATAGCATATGACATAATAACATTTCATTCATAACTATTAGCCAGTCAAAGAGGGCTAAAAAAATTGCAATAAACAAATGTCGTAACATAAAAGTGGAACCAAACAGTGGTCACATATATGTATTATTGAAAGGAAGAGATACAACCAAAGCTTTGACGTCAAGGTCTCCTCTAGCGGGGTTCAGCTATAGCGCGTCTCAGATGTTCATCAAGGAATTCAGATGGGATGAAGCCATGGACTCAAGCTCTCTTAGAAGGCATGGACTTAAGCTCTCTCAATGTAATTCCTTCTTATCCTATCTCTCCAGTATTTCTCCAAGTTCATCTCTTCAGTTGTTCAGCTAGTCAACCATTCAACTAGTTTGTGCAAAGAGGGATGGCTTCTTTTTATAGAGGAAAAGGAGGAGGTTAGGATCCCTACAAAGGTGGGAGGGAGGCCTATCCTTTAGGGAGTTCCCATAAGAGGCGGAAACCATAAACTAAAGGAGGGAGTTCGTGGTTTATCAATTCAACCACTCCCAATGACTCATCCTCGAGGTGGTTGGAGTGGAATCTCCACCTCTATTTTTAAAAAACATTCCATAAACATCTTGGTGTGGGTGGAAATTTGGGACAAAGCGCTAGCTGGCGCAGGGCCCCAGTGTTAATCTTCCTCTTTGGCGCGAGGGCATAACTAACTACCCGCGCCAAGGCAAAAACAAGGGTTTTTGAGTCTCTGCTCAGGGAATTGTCAAAAGAAGGAATATTACTCTCATGAAAAGGGATACAATGATGGTCTTTGCAAGGCATGACACTACTTATTGATCACGGAAATGACCCTCCAATGGGTGAGATGGGGATTGCAGGGAAAGTGATAAAATGTTGTGTAACACCCGCGCATTCATTTTCCTTCGCTATAAAAGGAGGTTTATCCTAATTTTCATCCACATTTGCCTCCTGAACTGCTAAATTCTCCAAATTCTTGTACTAGTGTCCAAATCAGCAGCCATTTCGACGCAACCAAGTAACTCGTGTAACTATTCTCGTACAATTATTCAAAATGATGAAGAAAGTTTCCATTGTCAGTGTTATCACTCTCCCTAACTTCCCAAGGCTGAGAAAGGAGTGGAGAAAAGTAACCACAAGAAAAACTTTTTGGCCAGGTATCTAGCCCTACCTAGACTAGAGAGGGCTCTCTCTACGTCACTTTAAATATTAATTAATGGATGATTACCATGAGAATTTAGGCTATATATATATATATATATATATATATATATATATATATATATGTATATATATATATATATTTGAATGAGCAAGTTTGATTGGTAATTGGGATGTTGTATAGGAATAAGAATCAGGGAACTAACGTTGATTTCAAAGGTTAAATTGCAAAGAAAAAGATGAGGCCAGGTAGGTAAACTGTTGAGCATACTTAATTTTTCATTCTGTATAGGGCTTGAAAGAGAGGAGTTTGAATGAGAATTTAAATTGTATTCATTCATCGGGATAATTGACACATCTATGAAAATATTAATAAACCGAGCATCTAATTAAATGATTTATGTTTATAAACAAAAAATATTAACATATAGAAGTTGTAATGCAAATGGAGTAACAGAGAGTAAAACAATGCTCAAAAGTAATACCATAGGAATCTCACAATATCTTATGCAACCTCTTTGATTTCATTAAAAATGTTTACAATAGCTCCACAATAATATCAGAGTCTCAAAACTCAACTATCCAACCAACCCCTTCTCTATCTATTTTATGTTTATTTATAGATTTTACAATGAGTCTGCTAGCAAGGCTAGACCTTCAGATTCCTCTCACAACATCTTTGCTAACAAAAAATATAATAGAAGGAGAAAAAGTAGAGGTTAGGCTATTTTTAGGAATGTGAAACTTATCATAACTCTAATAGAATTAGTCACATTAACAGACTATCTTCAATATTTGAGGAGGGGAAGTTATTTGATGATAGGTGTCAAATCCTTTAAAGCCATGCTGCCTGAAAAACATGTAACTGCCCCTTTAAATCCTACATGTGCTCCTTTTGGAAACTTGTTGATATATTGAGGAGTAATGGTAGCGCGGGTCCTTTGGAAATTTGAATTACTGTTTCGGAGAACAATCTAGCGATGTTCCATTCCTCTAGCTTTACTAGACTCATTAGGGTTTTCTTTTGTGGTTATACTTTAGTTTTTAAAATAAGAAACCCGTGTAAATAAATTTAATGGAAGGGTTGGAGGCATGAAGGCTTTTTTAAATGAATTAATGATTTTTTAGATAAATGGAGTGAAGCGAGAAGAACAGGGAAGGAGACACGTTGATGTGGGCCAGTAGGAGGAAAAACCTATCGGAAGAAGAGGGCATTGGAGGAGTAAATGGAATTTGTGTTTTGCGATTTGCGCTATCGCAAATCGGGGAGTTAAACTTATCGCATATCAGCAATCAAACATTATCTCATTTCAGGAATGTAGACTTATCGCATTTTTGGTCTTTCGAGACTTATTGCATTTTGGGGAGAGGAACACTTATCGCATGTCAGGGATCAGGGAAATGGGGCAGGTAACATGAATGGATGACAATATAAATTGTGATATGCGATATGGAAGGTGACGTGGCAGGGAAAGGTCCCACTTTAAAGGTTTTTAAAGCGGAAAAAAGGATAAGTGTTAAGTAAATAAATATCATAAAGCACCCAAAACATAAGAGAAATGGTTTTTAAAGTGATTTGAAAGTTACGAAGTATATCAAAGGGAATGATGGGTCCTACCATTATCGCATCGGGAAATATATGAAGCGGCAAGGATTTTTGCGATATGTTGATAGCGAAAAGGTAAGGGGTATGCAATATATTTAAATGCAATAAGTGATATCATATATAACATATGATATATTTAATTTGGTTTGTTGTGGAGTGGGCAGAGCTGCGGTAATATAAAAAAATATGTGATAAGGTTGTTTTGTGGGGGGTGGAGCTGCTATAAAGTCCCAAAAGCATAATATAAAATGGATTTAAATGGTTTTAATGGATTTAAGAACTTAGCTTTGGGTTTTAGGAAAAATGAAAGGGTAAAATGCTTTTAACATAGAAAAAAGGGTATGTATGAATGAAATAAAATTGGCTTTCCCTTCTATAAACTTTGATGACATTAACCTCGTTTTCCTTTGACACTTAAAATGCTATGACCTTCAAAGTGATGACAGTTATGGATGAGATGAGGGAGCAGCAAATCAGACCTGAACTCTTTTAGTGACCAAAATTTATTTTGAAAACTTGTTTGAAAATAACAAATTTGACCTGTGACTTCTAGGAAAACAACTAAATGAGAGTTATTTGATCACTGATATATTGACACTAACAGTCAGATCTTCCACTCATATCCCACTAATGCACAAAGAAGCATACATTTTGGATATTGTCTACATATTAGACCACCCTCTCTTTTATCAGCATGTTGTTCTAAACGAGGCAAAGTTCCCAATTTACTCTGCTTTTATTAAGTCTGGAGTCTTGTCAGTGTTTGTTCAGACTTACCTGTTTCGTGAGTTTATTCGTTGGTTGGTTTCCTCCATGTACCCTCAGAAATGCTTTGTCATTAACCAGTTGGGGTAAAACATTTTCTATATGTCAACTCAATTGATAAGGAAATATTTTTTTTATCCCTCTGCAGAGTTTTATGTGAGTTTCACGAATGAATCCCTCTCTTCATATTTTCAATAATTGTAAGGGCCTGAATTTACCTAAATTATATTTTATCTCCTGCCTAAAGTAGCGAAATTCTCCTTGGAGTCAGACAGTTTTCCTTTGAATATCTTTGTTGGATATGTACAACTAGTTCTTCAAATTTTGGCCAAATTCCTAAGGAGGGAAGATGTCATGGTGGTAGATAAGTCAATTCTAGGAATGTTTACTTTGATGATGAAGCCTGGGGTAATTTTGGATATTCCCACTTATCTAGAGAATGTTATTAATAATAATTTTATGAGCTTGTCAATCACTAGCACATTTAGGTTTCCTTCTTTGGTCACATATTTATTTCTTTACAGTAATGTGGATAACTTTACTCAGTTGGGGTTGAACATTGGTGATGTAACTAACAATAAGAAGTAAATGGTATTTTCGATAGACCTGGTGAGAAAAGAGGTAGGAAATGAAGGATTGTTTGAATTCACCTCCTCTTTCCTTCCTATAGTATATGCAATTTTAAATATAGGGGCTTTCCTGAAGCTCAATCCTTTTTGAAGTTGAGAAAAGATGTGAGATATGGATATTAGTTTTCTCATGAGGAACATACTGAAATTAGATTATTTGGAGCTGATATAGAACCTTTTATATTTCCTATGTTTGTTCCCATGAGATTGTTTGCCTTGGAGTTCATCAAGCATGGTCTTAATGTTGACCAAGTCTATTTTGTTCCAGTGAAGAAAGGTCATATGTTTAAGCTACCTAGGATAGTAGGGCCATTCATTGTAAACACCAAATAGGCCCTAGAAGTTTCTCAAAAAATGTTGACTAACATGCATTTGTCATTGGAGGGGAAATGGACTTATGACCCATACCATGTGATTTCAAACCACAAATTGGAAAATTGTTATTCTGTATTTTTTCATGAATCAAGGCAAGAGATGGAGAAGCTGGAAAATGGAGGACATACTTTTATGTCTCAGCAAATGAAGGTGGAAACTCCTCACCCTATTGAAAAGGGTCCTGAAAGGGGAAGAGAGGAACCAATTGATTTGGAAAGTGATACGGGGAATGAAGCCAAGAAGGAAAAGGCCATGGAAGAGGGAAGCTCTTTAATTTGCTTGTGTATTCTTTGCAATTAGGAGATATCTCTTACAATCCATAACCTCCTCTTCCAAAGAGTTCAAGTCATGACTCCCTGTCAAACATTAAGCAATTTATTGAAGAAATAAATAAGAAGATAATAAAAAAACATTGAGTCTCAGTCTAAGGTTCAAATTTCTCTTGAGCAGCCAAGACTACTGACAACAATGGACTTAGAAAGGGATCATTTGAAGATATATTTATTTCACCCTTCATATATGAATTTGACTTCTACTTCTTCTTTCAAAATTTTTAATTTAATAGTAGATGCCAAGAAAATTCCTCTTCGTGGCAAGATTAATTTATATATGCAAATGGGACAATTAATATTTAATGATTTGAATAAGACTACTTCATTTGCTGCTAAATCTGAAAACATGTTAAGTAAATTATCAAATAGCTAAATTTGGAAAAAATTAACTCAAGAGCTTATTCCACGCAAAATGAGGAATTAAAGAAAATAATTGTTAAAGTTGGTGTTGATCCTGAAGACAGATTAGGAATTTAGAAACTGTTGCAGTCTGTTGAATCTGAAATTTAGAGTTTGATGAAGAAGTTGAAGCTTCCAACATGTGAGCATCCTATGGCTACTGAAGTAGCCCATGTGGAGACAGAGAAAGAGAAATTGTTGCAAGCTATGCTGGCTAAGGATCAATAAATTTCAAAACTGAAGGAGACAGGTGAGATGTTGCAGAAACAAATTGATTTTCATGTTTGTACAGTAGTTTTTTCATCTAATTCAAAAGGCCCTGCTGCCAAATTAACTCAAGTCTCAACTGAGTTAAAATTAGAAAAAACTTATTTAAAGAAAGCTCAGAGGGATTTGGATGGATCTTATAAAATTCTCAAGGTTACAGAGAATGAGTTACATATGACCAAGGACAATGCAAAAAAATATAGGCAGGACTGTCAAAATGCCTATCAGGAGATTAAAGAGCTAAAGGAGAAATTGAAGGGAAATGTATCCCTTATTCAAGCCATGGAGATTATTTGGAATGAAATTATTGATGTTGTCAAGAACATATGGGATTTTTTGATCATTATTGGGGAAGAAAAGAGTAGTGTGAGGTACCTGGAAAATTTCATTGTTTCCAATAAAGAGAAGTTGCAAAACAGGGCCTCATATGCCAAGAGATTAATTAATTTTATTAATTCTAAAATTGTTGAAGAGTTGAAGAATTTTGGGATTGAAGATGTAGAAATATGAATAATAGCTGAATTATTCACCGAGATTATCCTGATTACACACTATTTAAGCTTCATGCATAATACATAACCTCCTCTACAATTGATCATCAATTTGTGGAAATAGAAGCAGTCACATGCGCACATTAAAACATAATCAAGCACACATATAACATAGTATGTAATGGGGAAATATTACAGCTGAAAACCCCCAACTATTTGTATATTATAATGATAGAGAACATGTAACAATACATAGCACAAATCTCCTCACAGCTCTCAGCACTATCTCACATGCTACACACAAACTAGCTTAGATATGAACAAGTCACAAGTTCAAATCTCTTCCACCTGTCTGCCTACCTCTACTGCGCAATCCAAGATGAATAATGATGAGATCCAAGTTCAAATCCCATTGGCTTGTACTGCGCAATCTTCATTGGCAATCTCAATCAACGTGTGTGCAAATACCATGCACAGCTATAGTCACAACTGATAGTAGACTCACCCTTTCACCCACCTCTAACACTGGTCTCCACTGAATTGTCCATGCATTGAGTTAACTGATGTATTCTTTAGTTGATTTATGAGTTAATAATTAGTGAATTAATTAATAATTAATTCACACCACTCATCACTAGTGTATTTATCAGTTAGACTAAATACAACTAGTTCAACTAAGTTAAACCGAACACAACTCCACCAACTGTCTCATCAACTCCACCAAACTCTGCCACATGAGTTCTAACTGAATTCAACCATGAAATAGCTCAAATAACCCTTAGGAAAAGCGTATTTCCTTCTGTCAGCTACATGTGCCACATCCAAGCATCAAACTGAAGTGCTCCAAGAGGATAAGATAATGTTTATAGTCCAAATATTATTAAGGGCTAATAATATTCGACTGATCTATTTTTAGACTGGCAGTCTAAAAATAGACTTCACCCAATGTCTAAAAATAGAGGTCCATATATTTTTACCAACTTGACCAATCATCCATAAATAGCATCCTGCAACTCATAGACCATGATCCATATGTCTAAAAATAGACATAGTCTAAAAATAGACTTTGCGCCAAAAATAGCCTGCGGGCCCACTTAGTGAAGGCGATTTCTTTTCACTAAGCTCCATCATCTTGTTGCATTCTCAACACTCCCTCTCAACAAGATATGGATTATCTGCAACCCCTATCCTGCCTCTGTGGTATTCGAATTTTCTCCTGGTGAGTGCCTTCGTCAATATATCAGCATCCTGATCCTCCGTGGGAATGTATGAAAGTAACATGATTCTCCGCTGCACACAATCTCTGATATGATGGTACCTGATGTCGATGTGTTTGGATCTATCATGAAATACTGGATTAGCCGAGAGTTTAATGCAACTATGGTTATCACAATAAATCACAGTAGGCTCCAAGTGTGACCCGAACAACCCGACCAGGATCTTCCTCATCCATATAGCCTCGCATGCAGCCAAGCTTGCTGCCATATACTCAACCTCTGCTGAACTGAGTGCCATGGATCTCTGCTTCCTGCTGTACCAAGAAACTGTTGTCGACCCGATACTGAAGATCCCTCCAGATGTTCTCTTTCTGTCCATTAGGCTCCCTGCCCAATCTGCATCCGTGAAGCCACATAGCTTCACCTCATCCTCCTGTCTGTACCACAATCCATATCCCGATGTGCCTCTAAGATAACACAATACATGCTTGCCTGCCTTCCAGAAGAGCTTGGTAGGCTTAACCATAGCTTGTGAAAGCTGGTTAACAGCATAGCATATATCGGGTCTTGTATTGACCAGATACATAAGCGACCCCACCAACTGTCGATAAACAGTGGCATCCACTACCTCCGCTGAAGTAGCATCCTCCTTCCTCCAACCTCCAGGAAGAGGAGTATCAACAGGCTTACAGCCATGCATGTTGAACTTCTCCGATCTCTCCGGCCATACTTGCAGAAACAAATAGTCCATCATCACGTTACTGAGGTACAATCCCGAAATAATGAAGTAGACCCAGAATCCTTCATCTCGACTCTAAGATCCTCAACACGTGAAAGTGTCAACGAGCGCATCACCCATCAAAATCAGATCATCTGCCTCTGGGTGACCCGATGAAGCTTCCTCGCACAATGCAGTGTGAGGGTTGGGATCGCCCTCACTCTTGGAGAAAAATCCAAGTCCCAAGTCGAAATAATGACTCTGTCTGTGTGCCAAGCACGGGGGTCCAGCAGCTGTCCTGCAGTGCTCTATGGAATCCTGCGGGCCTGCGACTCTTCAGCAGAATCTCTGGCTGTCGGGATTTGCTCTGTGTGCCCTCTCGCCAGCACGGCCTGGATGAGGAGCAACAGGTCTTCATGTCCAGTGGATGTTCTACCCCATGTCTGTGACTGAGAGACCTGGGATGCGTCGAAACCAGAAGAGTACCGCCCTCTGGTGCAAAGGTCTCCTCATAATCGATCCCCTCGATTTGTGAGAAGCCACAGGCAACAAATCTTGCCTTGTACTTCTCCACACTCCTGTCAGCCACCTGCTTCACTTTGTAGATCCATCGCGAACCCACCACTGATTTCCCCTCCGGTCGCGGGACAATCTCCCATGCACTGTTTCTGACAATCGAATCATGCTCTTCCACCATGGCATCTACCCATGCGGGGTCCTCCACAGCTTCCTCGAAAGAGGATGGCTCTATCATGACACATTTGCTCACAAGAGCCATGTATCCAGTGTACCGGTCCGGTGACTGTCTCTGTCTGCGCTGTGCTGTAGGTGGTCCTACAACCTTCTCTGCATCTTGAGCCAGTCGCTCAGCTTCTGTAGTGCGCTTCCGCCCTCTGATGGTTGGCGCTGCATGAGTGGTATCTTCCACTCCATGAACCTCATCTTGTGGCTGATCCACATCCTGAGACTCATCCTTAGGAACTAATAGCTCCTCATCTGCATGCAAGTGTGGCTCCCTCTCAAGCAAACACTTCATGGCTTTCTCCTCCCGAAATTTGATATCCCGTCACACAACAGTCTTGCGACTGTCTGGAAAATACACACGATAGTTGTGGGGCGTATCAGTTTACCCCACAAATATTCCAACCTCTGCAGTCGGCTCCAACTTCCTTCTTCTTCCCGGCATCCCTCACATGAATGTAAACAGTGAACCAAAAACCCTCAAATGGGAAATATCGTGCCTCTTCTTCTCTTCTTACCAAATGCCTCCTGGTGTACTCATGCCAAGCATTCAGAGGACAACGGCCCTCAAGATGATGAGCATCACCGCAGTATTGCATGCCTCCGCCCACAAGTGAAGGGGTAGGCCCTGATCATGCAACATCGCCCGTGCAGCACCCACGATCGTTCTGTTCTTCCGCTCAGCAACCCCGTTCTACTGTGGGTTATGGGGTGCTATGAGCTCTCTCCGAATTCCTTCTGCGCTGCAAAAGTCCTTGAATTCGCCAGAGATGAATTCACCACCATTGTCGCTCCTAAGAGCCTTCACCTGCTTCCCCGATTCTTTCTCAACCAGTGCCTTGAACTCACATAACTTTGAGTATGTCTCGCTCTTCTTCTGCATGAAGAAGATCCAGCACTTCCGAGAAAAATCATCAACAAAGATCACATAGTACCTGTGCTTTGCTGTCGAAGCTACTGAGAAAGGTCCACACACGTCTGTGTGAATTCTCTCAAGGATCGTCGTGGCATGACTATCCTTCTCGTGAAAGGTGGCTTTCACAAATTTTCCCAAGGTACACCCCTTGCACTGATCTAACTGCGCAAGAGTGCCCTTAGGAAGCCCAGTAGAAATCTGTTGCAGTATCTTCAAAGCTTCATGGTGAAGGTGGCCCAATCTCCGGTGCCGCAGCTCGCCATCATCCCGACTCACCACTCCTTCCGCCTTGCATGCCATTGCTGCGCAGCCATCTACTTGCAACTGATAAAGGTTCTTGACTCGAACCCCTATCTTCCGAGTTTCTCCAGTTGTCTTACTGCGCAGGAAAGCCTTTCCTTCGCTGAAGACAACATCGTACCCCTTGTCTTCTAACATCGCCACAGAGATCAGATTCTTCTTCAATCCCGGAACATGCATCACTTCCTTCAATACGAAGGGTTTACCAGACTCCCTCTCAAAGGAAATGGTACCGATACTAGTCGCACTGTATCTACCATCATCGCCCATCTCGATGTGCACTCCAAGATCTTTCTCATCCAGATCAGTAAACAAATCTCGATCTCCCGTCATGTGAAAAGACGCACCATTGTCCAAGAACCAAACTGAACCCATCACAATTGATACCAAGCATGTGATCAGCAAAAAATCCAGCTCAAACTACGAGGCTAAGGCCTCTCCCGCTGCAGATCTAGCAGCCTGCTTATTTTTCTTCTTCTGCGGACAATTTGTGGCATAATGTCCGTGCTGGTGACAGTGAAAGCACTTCACCTTGGACATGTCCTGCTTCTTGCCTTTCGCACCGGAATGAGAATATTTCTTGCTCTTCCCCTTCTTTGCTTTGGCAGCCAAAGCGCAATTTTCTTCATCAGATGCCTTTGATGAAGATCCATCCCTGGTATTCCGCCTTATCTCCTCTTGCACAAGATCCGACCAAAGTCGCTCCCATCCTCCCATCCCGGAAACTCTCCCGACCATTGCAACTCGATAGGAATGCCAACTCTTCAGAAGACCAAGGAGAGCTAAGCTCACCAAGTCCTCATCATCTACAGTCACCCCCACACTTCCCAGCTCATCCCTGCATTGGATGAACTTCGTGAGGTACTTGGGCATACTGTCGCCTTTCTCCATCTTTATGTGTCTGAGTTTATCCTTGAGCGCCAACTTCCTCTGGTCGCTCTTGATTTGGAATAAATCTGTCAATGCTTTCCACATCAATTATGGAGAAGCTTTTCCATGCAGACTGGATGCAATGTGATCCTTCACGCCCTCCAACAGAATCCTTCGACACTTTTCTGTCTTCTTTTGCCAAGCCTCAACTTGAGCAGCATCAGTAGGCTTTGGGACTTCAGCATCTATGAACTCCTTCAACCCGTTGTCATCTAACACCACCTCCATCCTTTCCTTCCATGCAACATAATTCGAGCTGCCCTCAAGGGCATACTCCAATCACAATCCGTTGAAAGACATTTTGACTTTCGACACCAAGAAAACACTGCTGCAAATTCGAATTCCACTAGCTCAAAACTCAGTCGCTCCTGATCTGTGAGAACAAAGTATTTCTAGCACAGAGATCGACTGTAGGGGAATTTACTGGATATATCACCTTTCAAAGAAAGGATGGATCCAGAGGCTATCTGGCCCGCTTACAGACTCTGTCTACCGAAATAAAATGTAATCATTGTAATAGATCCGATGATCAATTTCGCTCCGATACCATGTAGAAATTTGAATAATGGCTGAATTATTCACCGAGATTATCCTGATTACACACTATTTAAGCTTCATGCATAATACATAACCTCTTCTACAATTGATCATCAATTTGCGGAAATAGAAGCAATCGCATGCGCACATTAAAACATAATCAAGCACACATATAACACAGTATGTAATGGGGAAAGCTTACAGCTGAAAACCCCCAACTATCTGTATATTATAATGATAGAGAACATGTAACAATACATAGCACAAAGCTCCTCAGAGCTCTCAGCACTATCTCACATGCTACACACAAACTAGCTCAGATATGAACAAGTCACAAGTTCAAATCTCTTCCACCTGTCTGCTTGCCTCTACTGCGCAATCCAAGATGAATAATGATGAGATCCAAGTTCGAATCCCACTGGCTTGTACTGTGCAATACTCATTGGAAATCTCAATCAATGTGTGTGCAAATCTCATGCACAGCTATAGTCACAACTGATAGTAGACTCACCCTTTCACCCACCTCTAACACTGGTCTCCACTGAACTGTCCATGCATTGCAGTTAACTGATGTATTCTTTAGTTGATTTATGAGTTAATAATTAGGGAATTAATTAATAATTAATTCACACCACTCATCACTAGTGTATTTATCAGTTAGACTAAATACAACTAGTTCAACTAAGTTAAACCGAACACAACTCCACCAACTGCCTCATCAACTCCACCAAACTCTGCCACATGAGTTCTAACTGAAGTCAACCATGCAATAGCTCAACTAACCCTTAGGAAAAGTGTATTTCCTTCTGTCAGCTGCATGTGCCACATCCAAGCATCACACTGAAGTGCTCCAAGAGGATAAGATAATGTTTATAGTCCAAATATTATTAAGGGCTAATAATATTCGACTGATCTATTTTTAGACTGGCAGTCTAAAAATAGACTTCACCCAATGTCTAAAAATAGAGGTCCATATATTTTTACCAACTTGACCAATCATCCATAAATAGCTTCCTGCAACTCATAGACCATGATCCATATGTCTAAAAATAGACATAGTCTAAAAATAGACTTTGCGCCAAAAATAGCCTGCGGGCCCACTTAGTGAAGGCGACTTCTTTTCACTAAGCTCCATCATCTTGTTGCATTTTCAACAGAAGACAGGACTCATGTGTGCTGGAGTTTAACAATATTATCATCAAGAATTAATACAGGAAGAATACAAAAAAAAAACTGAAGGAATTCAAAGAAGCAGTGTTAAGGTTCAATGTGTTGTTTGATAAAAGAACCAGCGTTGGTTTTCCATCCTGTTAGGACAAGTAAGGAAATCTTCGCCCTTGGGAGAAATTTTAAACATTGATGGTTGAGGCGAAGACTAAAATTGGCAACACACATGAAAATACTACTATTCTGAAGGGAGCCACAATCGTGAGTTTTTTGCAAAAATACTTTCAGTTATTATGGACAATGAAAAAAAATCAGAAATACCCTCGTATTCTAGGATCACAGATTTTAGAATGGTGCATGTCAAGCTTGCAAATTGTCCCAGCCTGAATGTAGACCTGTGGAGAAAATTCAAAGAATGGATGTCCCACAAGCAAATGATGCAGACGTAGGAACTTCTTCCATTTGAGGATCTGAGGCTGCTGCCACCTCATGATTGAATGATGTTTCACATTTAGTTGACTTTATTTTACTGCAAATGTTTTTATTTTCTACTTTTATTGTAAATATCGAAGAAAACAGTTTAGGAAGTTGAGATTTCCATAATTATCCATTTTTTAATAATGTATTTAAGACTCGTTCAAAGAAGAAAGTAGGTTCCAGACTTTTGGATTTAGAATTGTTTCTAATTTTGTACTTTGTCTTTATGTAATTAATAAATCTATTCAAAGAAATTTCCAACAATTGATGAATGTTTTGAGTTCCTCATGTTCCATATTATGTATGTTTCTTCTATTGTAGTAAAGTAATGAAGTTGTTGGTGTCTAATTTACATATATGAGTTAGAGTAAATTTCCTTAATGATGTGTTCCTTTATTCTGAAGTCATTTCTTGCAACCGTTTTCTTCTAATCCAAAGATAATAGTTTCTATGATTTACAGCATATTGTTAATGGTTTTCACTATCATTTCATCTTCTCCTGTTCATGTACATTTATCATTTAATATCACTTTGAAGAGTTATGTTATCAATAAATATTAAAGTGTTTTAATTTATAATTCTGGGGTTACCATATGAAGCCAAAAAGTGAATTTTCTAATATTGTCATTTCAGGTCTGCCAATACAAATTAAAAATATGTTTGAACAATAACATATAAGCATGAATTTTGTGTTTTAGTTGCCACACAGTAAGTCTAAATAAGTAATGAAACTTACCATGGACATTGATCGAATATAGAGTGGGGTCTGCAGATGTGGTGAGTCCTCTGTTGAGTAGTCAAATGAAACATTGTCACCTGTGGATGAAGAACCACCATCGTCACCTATGGATGAAGCATGGTCACTGTCTTCAGGGAGTCCTCTACTGATTAAGTGTTTGCAATGCATCGGTACTGAGTGAGTGGGGTTTCAGTGGGGTATTTGTGTTGAGTGCAGGGATACTAGGCTGGCGCACATGATGAGTTAATGGGTTGAGGGGAAGGGTGTGGGGTTGGGGAGAATTTGTGGAAGCGCACAGGAATTAGAAGTATTTTTGGTTTTTGAATTTTTGAATTTTTTTAGATATTTTTTTGTTTTATATTTTTATTTTTATTTTTTATTTTTAATATCGGTTATTTAATATATATAGTTATATTTATGTTTAATTTTATATATAGTTTAATTTTTTCCATTCACTAGTTATTCCATTGCATTGTTTCATCACACCTCTAGCTCGATGAGTTTCCATATGAAGATCAAGTTAAAATAAATTTCCATAAGAATATCTTAGACAAAGTTCTTTACTATTGAAGTTAAATGAAAGAGAACAAACCAACTGAAAACATATAAATACATACCTCGTACATTTCAACATTTTGATATCATTAATGTTCTTCTTCATCCAACTCATCATCTAGATCATCGTGTTCATAATTCATGTTCAAAGTATTAGCTATCTCAAAATCATGATCACCATCATCTTTATCATCATTCGGAAGATCCTCTCCCACATTTGGTTCGACCTCTTCAATTTATTCGTCCGACGTATTGTCAATATCATCTAGTTCGTCCAGAACATTGTCTGGATTAACATATCCTTGAACTTCTTCAACATATTCGTCTGACACATGAACCCCTTGCTCCTCTACATCATATTCTTCTTCCGCTACATTATACTTTATCGGCCTTCCTCTTGGATCATATCTAACAACATAGGACTAGCCTTCTTTACCTGGAACCTTTGAGTAAAATACTTATTCGCATTGGCTTAGAAGAACATAGGATTCTAAGCCTAGCTCGACATTCTTTGTATTAACCATGGTAAATATGTTAGCATGTTGAATAATAGTTCTATTGGGATCACGTTCATTTATTCGTAGCATGTACCATTTAACATCGAACATAACAAATTTGGAGGATTTAAAGTCACACTCAAGGATATCATCCAGATACCTATAGTATCTATTTGCATATACTTTTGGATGTCTCTCACCTCTATATGCAACATTCTCTACCTGAAATACTTCATTTATCTGACTATCTGAAGTTTTCCTCTTTTCATCCAACCTTTTGATGCGAAATTTGAGGTCATTGCACCACATTTCCTTGTGGTGTTTCAACTGCAATATGCAAAACACATAAAAAAATACATTGTCATTATTTGATAAACATATTTATACTTGGAAATTTTTCAAATTAATAAAAAATCATGCCATATGCATCGATATAATTGTAAGAAAAATAAGTAGAATAGGTGAAGTATATGCTTGCCTGGTAATGTACTAAACCATGTGCTAAATCAGTTTCCCTCTATGTAAGATTGGTATCTCCACTACATTCAAATTTGTTGACCAATGTAGACACACCATACCATGATAACCTATCATTATTAGCTTTTTTGTGTTGTTCAATCCATACCTTCATCCAATCAACATTTTTTTCAAAGTATAAATGTATTTCATTCCACTCTCGATCGGTTGTATTAAAATAAAATAGCACACATGCGTATATATAATTAGTTAACACATTATACCACTATAAGATTGGATTGTGCATGAATACTAAAAACTAAATAAGTACGTTATACATAAAAACAAAAAGTCAAATGTACAATAAATATCCATTATATGCTTACATCTCACTTTCCTCATTGTACCTTTCCTCGATAGGTGCTCCCCTTCAAATTTGTTCATGGAGTTGACATCCCAAATGCAATCCAATACATTGATAATTTTTCCTATTGCCAGACTATATTGATTAATATAAACCATGGTTTGATATACCATATATCCCTCTACCATAGAACCCTCAGGACCTGCTTTTTTTCTAACCAAAGCCTTCAAATATTTCAAGTTCCTCTCAACCATCAACATTGATCTTGTGTGTACAAGTCCACACTTTTCAATCTCCTCAACTTGGTGTATGAGGTAGTGTTCTTGTGCATTGAAACATTCCGGAGGTAGATACTTTTTCATTTCACACATTAGGAGAGGAATTTGTATCCTCCAATACTTTATATCTTCTTTATCGATTTCTTTAGATGACAACCATCTACAAATGAAACAATAAAATCACAAGTTTCAACAATAAGATATATAGTACATTACAAGTAAAACATATGCAGTCAAATACAAGTTAATGTATAACAAATTATTAAACAAATTACACTTTTCATATAAGTTTCCACTTACCTCATGTATTTCCCAAGATCATATATAACTTGTTTGACATTGTTGTCAAAGTTGTTTGGGAGAGATAGAGGTAGAACATATTGTAACAAACAAAATAATCAATGATTATTTATTCTGAAATAAGTATAAAACAAAAATACTAACAATATGTTTCACCATTAATGTACAAATATATACACCACAATAATTACCTTAATTAATGTATGCCAATCATGGGTCTTTACCCCACCAGCTAATTCACCTTTCTTTGTTAGGATATTCTTTATGTTTGAAGAAAATCTAGTGGGAATTTTTTTTTTCAATAACCTCTTTAACGTCCTTACTTTGTTTCTCCGTTAATAACAATGGAAGGGCACTTAGATTTTGTTCATCTCTATCGCTATTTTAATGAATTGCGCTTTTCATTGCATGATTCACCTCCTTAATCTCATTACAAATCTTGACAATTTTTTATTTATCTCTCCTTCCATCTAATATTCACCATAAGGTATATGTTACATCACGATATGCATTGTATCAAACAAATGAACAATCTCTAGGTGCTCATAGTAGGGGAGCCTACTGAATTTCTCAGGATAGCTTTTCATTCCTCATGGTAGTGCCCCGTTATTAATGCCTTTCTGACCTGCAAGGTGAATCATAAGATATTATAACAACAATAATTGTCAAATATTACACTGAAGAAAATGCAATAAAAATATAAAATAATCCAAACATTTCAGATATAATTACAAATAGATGATTTAATCCATACCTTGAGAGATTATATTATTTGGTAACTTCCGTAGACCAGGTGTCATTCTCCATGGTCTTAATCCAATCTCTTCTTTCCCATTGAAAAGATATTTTTCGGTTCTTTGGTACCTACGGTTCTTAGAAAGTAAGTGCCTATACTCATTAAAAACCTCCTTTCCTAGGCTTCTTTAATGACGAGATTTCAATATAGGACCACAAACTGGACAAGCAAATTTACCCTTTTTTTAAAGACCTGCAAGAGATGGATTAATTTTTATTTAAATTATTAGTTGAATTATGTATAATGAATGGACTATTTACAAAAAATGCATGAAATGAACTTCATAAAACTAGTAAACACTATTAAAATGCATGGTAATGTTATAATATACCACATAAATGTTTTAGCCCTGGGGCGTTGTGAATTGTCCATACAATAATTGCATGAAATTCAAATTCCCTTTGTGCATATGATGGTATGGAGATATCATACATAGTGATTTCCTTCTGTTGGTTGGTAGAATTGCTCTATTTTTTAACCCCTATCCTCTGAACTCACCACCTAAACCTCTGTTTTAACCTTGGAACCCATTTATTCCTACACTTATACTCATTCATGCACTCTCTTTATGTTTTTCATATTAAAGGTTATACATAGACTTAGTTATTAATTTAATATATTTTATATTATAAATAGCTTTTGCAACTCATATATATTTTATTTCCTAAAGTAATTTGATGAGACAATGTGTTAATCTACGTGGAAGCTGAACTAGTGCACGCACGATTCCTGTATCAACTGGCGGTTTCTGCACTTTCGGGGCAGCTGTCAATGATAAGTTAAGAGATTCCATATGTGGCCGAGATAGCTCAATAACCATGTGGATCTCTCATCAAGAGGATCATTTCATCATTTTTTGGGCTCGAAGCGTAGAAAAGGAAGCGGATATGAAGACCAGGACTTAGGTCGTGTGTCTTAGTTTAGCGCCTTGATAACAGCCAAAAGGATTAATTTAAATTAATTTTATATTTTTTGTTACATCTGTATGCCAAGATGATGTATTTAATGTAGTTTTCTGATAGAGGATAGCTAGCAATGTTGTAGCGAATTTTTGTTGAGGACTGTAATCATTTTGGTATCGCCTTTTTTTTCTGGGTTGGATCGCAAATCCACGATGTACATTTTCTATTTTGAAACTTAACACAAAGGAATGCGCCAATATGCAATTTCGTGTCTCTATTTCGTTGTGATGTGTCAATGAGTGACCGAGGTATTGGATCTTGTAGCAGGGAAATGAGTTGGTTGGCTAGGGCCCATCTAACCCAGCTCGTTCTCCCCTTATTTTTAGGTGTGTTTAATTTAGTTTATTTATGAAAAGCGTGAAGCAGATCTTGTTAATTCTCTCATAAGTAACAGCCTTTAATTATCTTTCAAATAGTGTGTCCCGGATCCGAGGTGTGTGGATTTGATTATGCATGATTGCACTCCTCTTTTCAAAAATAGAACAAGCATCAAAGGTATATATATATATATATATATATATATATATATATATATATATATATAGATATAGATATATATATATATATATATATATATATATATATATATATATATATATATATACCTTTTTGATGCTTGTTTTATTTTTGAAAAGAGGAGTGCAGATAAGCTGCCTGCACCAATACATTTTTATTTCCGCAAGTCACAATTCCTTGGTTTGTTTCTGAAATTTCTTTTCATTTCTTTCCTTCCACAAGATATTTGCTTACTTGTCTACAAAAAGTGTTTATTCCTCATGATAATCTTTCTTAATATTTCCATTTCAGTTAAGAATTAATTTTCATTGATAAAGTGGAAATGAACATTGTCGAGATAATGAAGGTCTGTGCTTGCACATAATAATTTTATGGAAAGAATTAAACTTAATATTAAAATCCTTAAACAAAATTTTGAGTTAAAATATTTTAAAGTGAAGATCTAATTCATATGATAAACATTCATCTTAGGGAAATCCTGCTAACACATGGATCAGATGATTTCTTTATTTGCATGAAGGAAGTTTGTTGTTTTATGAAGATTTACTTTGACCTTTAAAATCATTTCTTATTTCTAAATTTAAGATTGGTTGAAGAATATTTTTTCTTATGAAGGTTTACTTTCGAATTTATTTTTTTTTTCAATCTTTTTCTTTGGTTAAACACTCTCTTTAATTTTCACAAGTGATTTGAAAACCAAGTACATGAATATTGGTTTTCTGGTACAGGAACTGATATCCTGGTACATAAACTGATATCCTAGTACAAGAATAGACTGCTCTGGTACACAGACTCAAAGCTCATGTATGAAGGTCAAAAACTTCAATGCAGGTATGGAACACACTTCCAGTGCATAAACTTCAGTCCAATGCAAGAACATTGTTGTAGTGCAGGAACGACAGTTTAGGGTAGGAATGAATATCTTTGAAGAAGACAGATATCCTGAATAAATTAATTATCACATTTTCTCATAACTACACTGAAGATAATATTAAATTTCATTTCATTAATCAATATTGTTCACAATGAATTGAGAGTTCCTTTTATTTTTAGTGTCTGCAAAGTACGTTCCTTTAATTCCAGCATCAGAATTTCTTTGGTAGTAATTGTCATGTGATCATTTTCTTTTGATTCTGAAAATTGTAATTGAATAAGTATGAATAGAATTAGGAAAGGTTCATATCATTCTTGGCATTTGTTTTTCTACGCCTCTAATATTACAAAGCCCCCAGGTTTACAATTAAGTGTTGAAGGAGTTTATTAAATTCCAATTCCTACACCCAACACCTTCCATAAGTCCAGTAACTCATTAATAAGAGGCGTGATATATACATTCATATCTTTGACCTAGTACTTGCCTAATTGATTGAATATAGAGTACATAATTCCCAAATATATGAGTAACAAAAAAAAAAGACATAATTATAAGACATGATTGAACATATATGAGTAAACACAAAAATATAAGACATAAGTATGAAACAAACAAGACAAAAAATGATATTTTATTGTGTAAACAAATATGTTTATTCTAAACAAAATATACTTGGAAAAATCATTGTCAACATTATGTGCTCCCTCTTTATTGACATACAAGGAGGAATGGTATTGTTAATAAAAAAACGGGCCACACTGAGTAAATAGATCTTAGCTCTCCAAATGGATTGACACCATCAGTTGCTAATGAAAGCTTAATATTACGAGTTTGTTCTTTAAACTTTGGCCACCTTTCCTCTATATTCGTAAATTTAGATCCATCTGCAGGCATTCGAAGAACACCATCTTGAATTATTTTTTTTGCATGGTAATCTGTAAATTTTTCTATGCTTTTGCACATGAAAAATTGTCGCAGATGTGGAATTATGGGAATATAATGAAGAACCTTGCAAGGCCAATTTTTTTTAATTTTATCGGGTTGATATCTACTCTCATCACATGTTTTTCATTGTATTTTGATGCATGCCCTTTATAATAGAGAATATAATAATTAGGAAATGCATGAATAACTTGATACTCCATTCCAATATCTTTCATAATGGCATGCGAGGTAAAACATTTGACGGTGGTAACAGAAATTCACCTAAAAATCTACAACATCATAAATTAGTAGTGTCAGTTAATGTAAAAAATATACATATTGCATCCAAATAATGTTACAAATGGTAATCGATATAATAACATTGAAAACAAAGGAAAAAAATAATTTCTTTATCATGATGTACTAATTTCACAAAATATATTACATGCCTCACAAGTTGTGTCACACATGTGTTTGACAAACCACTCACCACCTTTAAGTTGACCAGATGTTAGGTCCCTATATTACTAGTGTAGTCCCTTATTGTTGTTAGTTTAGCCCCCTTATTATTATTGTTGTACCCCTGTATTCCTCATATTTTTATTATTGTTCCCCATAAAACCCCACTATTGTTATTGTTGTGCACTTACATTTTTATTGTTAGGTCAGCTAGGATTATATTGTGACCCCATGGACTCCTATATATAGAAATGAGATTTTTTCATTTGAATCATCCAAAAATTGTTCATTTATGTAATGTAAAGGAGTTTTCCCCCTCGAAATGGTTGATTTATAAGCTGTTGATCTCTCTTTTCTTCTATTTTTGGAGTTGGTTTCATAACATTTGGTATCAAAGCTTCGGATTCTAGGGTTTTGCTTCTTAAAAAGGTCATCGTGGAATTTTCTCTATAAAAAAATTTCTACGAAGATTCATAAGCTAAAAAAACCCCATTTCCGAAGACATCCTGATGAAAGTTATGTAAAAATTTCGGACCTTGGTTCGCAATATTTTCAGAGATATGATCTGTTGATGTTAGGGTTTTTGCAGGCTCCCAAATTTCACCTCAAAGAGGTGACCTTGGTAAAATCATCATAAATCTCCCTCTGAGCATCATATTGGAATTATGTAAGAAGTGGTCATAATTACATGGATTGTAGCTTAATATGTATCAATTTCAGATCCGAAGTAGGAAATAGTGACACGTGGAATGTTGTACAAGTTTTCTCTACTGAAATAGTCCATAATTAGGTCATTGCGGGAGATTAGGCATAAATTTTCCTTGAAGAATCCAAATCAGGTCAAACCTATGGCATTGGAAAGAAGATTCAGAGGGATACTAAAGGACTAAAGATAAAATCTCAGGGATATGAAATTACAAATATACATCAGTTTCAATATCGAGCTCCTCAAAAGGAAGAAAAAGGTGTATATTTTTTTCAAATTGCATAATTCTTGTTTGAAAAATCAGTTTGAAGTGATTCCAAGGAAATATTGAAGCATAGACATCAATATTGGGTTCTAAAATGGCCCCTAAAAATAATTCAACACCCATTAAGCCCTCAAAAGGCTCTACTATGACTGATGAAGAGGAATAAGTGCAACATGATATATCAAAATTGCAAGACCAAGAGCACCAAATTTCACTCTCGCAAAGAGCAACAAAAAAATGAAATGGAAGTTTTGAAGAAAGGCGTGGAATCTAAGATGGATGGTTTGAAGGAAGGCGTGGAAGTTAATATGTATGGTTTGAAGAAATGTGTGGAAGCTAAGATGGATGGTTTGAAGAATGACATGGAAGCTAATATGGATGGCATGGAAGCTAAGATGGATGAAATGGAAGACATGAAGAATGATCTAAAAGCAGACATGGAAGGTTTGACAAATTTTATACAAGAAATTATTCCTAATGGTGAAAAGGTAGTAGAGGAAACTCAGGATGAGAAAAAATAAATGTTAATCATGATTTCATAAACTCTAATGTTGGATTGAATACCCACCATATTCCAAAGATCGATATGAGGAAGTTTGATGGCAAGGATCACGTAACATGGATACTACAGATGGAGAAATATTTTGATCTCCATAATGTGAAAAACACACAAACAAAATACATTTGTATGGTATCGATGGATTTTCTCTCATAAAAGAAATATCAATTGGTCAATTTTTACATAGGAAATGATAGAATAGTATGAGGATACAAAGAGAAACACCTTCTTTAGCCAATTGATAAATCTCAAACAACAGGATTCAATGGTGGAGCATATTGAGTACTTCAAAAAATTGAATATAAGGGTAACTGATATTCCATAGGAACACAGGATTGATGTCTTCATAGGGACTTTAAAGGATAACATCCAACATGAGGTTCACCTTTGGGAACTTGATTCATTAGATAAGGCATTTAGGTTAGCAAGAAAAATTGAAAGTAAATTTATGGTGACAAGCAAGCCTACCACTCACATATATAAATATGGAAGTGTTGCTTCTCCTAGAATTCCACAACCTACAAGGTTGACACCACAACAATTGGAAGAAAAAAGAGAAAAAGGTCTTTGCTACAATTGTGATATCAAATACACTAAAGGTCATAAGTGTGCTGAGAAGAAATTATTTTACATAGATTGTGAAGAGGAGGAATAAAATGAACAAGAAACTTCAAAAGAAGAGGATATACACCAAGAACCAACCCTAGAGAAAGAAGAAATGAGTCTAACCATATCCTATAAGGCATTGGCAGGAATTACCACTCCTCAAACTCTCAAGATAGAAGGACATATCAAGAAGAAAAATGTAATAGTGTCGATTGATTCAGATACTACCCGTAATTTTATTCATTGTAAGGTAGCCAAGGAATTGAATTGCTTCCTATACCGAGCACCAAAGTGTCAAGTGATGGTTGCAAATGGAGGGACTATAAATTTCTCTAGAAAATGCCATAATATCAAGCTAACCATGGGAGAATATTTTTTGGATAGTCCAATTCTTTCCATTCCAATGGGAGGTGTTGATGTTGTACTAGGAGTACAATGGTTACAATCTTTGGGGACGTGTTGAAGCCCTGGAATTTTGTTGCAACAGCATGGGGGATAACCACCCGGTCTGGACCTTAAAGTAGCTCCTTTTTTGTTTGGTATAGTGGCCCCAACTACGGATAATGGGACCATTTTCCTAGCAAAGAAATTGATATGATGATGATGGGTTTGATACAAGCTGAAATGAAGAATGAATTTAAACTAATGGATATAATCTATCTAAGTAACAAATACATGCATATATTTAATCTAATTATTTAACTTTATCTATAACCTGGGCAGAATTACCATCAATGCGATCTAAAAAGGTATCTTACAGTAAAAGGTGATAAATATCATTCAATTACTGAAAGAGATGAAAATTATGTCAGATAATTATTTTGAGTAAATAGTTAGTCAAAATAATTATGTACTAAAATATATTGCATATATATCGATTTCTCTATGTATTTGGTAAGGAATTACAGTTGAAACATTGTACAAAAGTGCATGAATGATAAACTATAAATCAAACTGCATACATATCACAATATAAAGAGAAATTACCGTAAACTCATAATCAAGACTTAATCATAAAGATAATAGTACTAGATATGATAAGTTTTTCTCATGAAATCCACAACATTGACCTGCTTCTTCTTAATACAAATATACTTTAAGAGTACAAAAGTGAAATTTCAATAAAGCATAATCCAATTTTCAAAAAATTAGATCTTGTTCCATATATTTTATGAAAATCATTCACAAAAGTACAGAAATGCAAGCTTTCGTAAATTGTTTTTTGAAAAAAATTTGGACCCCTCTCTAAATACATGAGAGGTTTAAATACTACAATAAATAATTTAAAAATATATTATTACATAAAAAGCTGAGGAGGTTTCAAACAACCTTCCTCATAATAAGTAAACTAAACTATAATATATAAATAAAAAATGACAAGACTTCTTAGTTGGGCTGATTTATTTTTGTCACTTGGTATTTGAGCTGGAAAATATCCATCATTGGATTCAGTTGAGTCAGCTGAGTGATTATGGATCTCACTTGTACTTTTAATACGACATTTGAAATTTTTGGCACTAACATTCTCATAGAATCAGTTAAGGAGCGTACAGTCATGCATTGCTTATGTGGTATGATCAAGAAATTCCAGTAATTTTCTTGATCCAATTTAGTTGTATGCTTAATTGATTCTGCTTGTTTCTTAATGCTTTCCTTGCACTGCTTATCTGATATCTTGACTTATGGAATTGCTCCAGCTGTACATTCTTCAATAAGTTTGGCATTCTGAAGCTATCCATCGATAGAATCAATGGATTTTCTTGCTACGTTGGCTGCCTTTGAACCTGCTTTCCTTGCTTGTTTTAATTGCATTTCCCAATCTTTGAATAAAATATACTTGTGAGATTTTTCAATCTTTGGGAGATTAGCCTTCTTCCCTTCCTCAAATTCTTGCCAAGAAATAAACTCAGAAATTTTCTTATCAATTCTTTCACATTCCAACTTTATGTTTGCCACCTATTGAGTCAATATGTTACTTATTTCATAATATGAGTTAGTAGCAAATATTTGTTGGCAAAAACTCTCTTGTTGTTGTTTTAACCGTTTTTAGAGTATACACAGCTGAAAGCTTAATAAATTCACACACACAGCATAAAATAGAGACAACGATTTAAAGTGGTTCACCCAACCAATCTCAGCTACATCCACCAAACAGAGGTATCGGCTTTCTTATTATTCAACAGGAGATTACATCAACAGATTTCTCACATCTGCACTTCCTCTTCCTCATCCCTCATATCATTTTCCTCTATGGGATTTAAAATTTATAGATGTATAAGAAAAAATGAATATTAAATTCAAGTCCATCCTATCACAAGAAAATAGGATTGTAATCTTATCTTCAGGATTTGATACCTTCAGATTTGGAACAAATCCTATTGTTGGAATTATCCATGAGATTTGTAGCCAAACTAATATGCACAATCTCAACAATCTCCACCTTGACAACAATTAACCTGATACCTTGTTCCTGTTATTTGTTGAAAATGCAGCAAGATGATGGAGCTTAGTGAAATGAAGTTGCCTTCACTAAGTGGGCCCGCAGGCTATTTTTGGCGCAAAGTCTATTTTTAGACTATGTCTATTTTTAGACATATGGAGCATGGTCCAGGGATTGCAGCATGTTATTCTTGGAGTATTGGTCATGTTGGTAAAAATAGATGGACCTCTATTTTTAGACATATAGGTCGAAGTCTATTTTTAGACTGCCTATCCTAAAAATAGAAAAGTCAAATATTATTTACCCTTAATAATATTTGGACTCTAAACTTGAGTTTACTCTCTTGGAGCACTTCAGTTCGAGCTACAGAAGTGGCTCATGCATCTGACAGAGGAATTACGCTATTCCTAGGGGTTTGGTGAGCTCATGCATGGTTGACTTCAGTTAGGACTTCAGTGGCAGAATTTTGGTGGAGTTGATGAGATAGTTGGTGGAGTTGTGTTCGGTTTAACTTAGTTGAACTAGTTGAGATTAGTTTAACTAGCTAATCAACTAGTAATGAGTGGAGTGAATTAAATATTATTTAATTCATTAATTAGTAACTCATTATTCAACTCAAGAACACATCAGTTCACTACGGTGCATGGACAGTTCAGTGGAGACCAGTGAAAGAGGTAGATGAAAGGGTGGAGTTAGCTATCAGTGGCGACATCAGTTGTGCATGAGATTTGCACCACACTTGGAGGAATTTCCCATGATGATTGTGTTGTCAAGCCAAGGAGATTCGAACCTTGGATCTCTCATTAGACCAGCCTTGATTGCGCAATAGAGGCAGACAATTAGTGGATGAGTTTTGAACCAGTGACCTGTTCAAAACCAAGCTGGATACAATGTGTATTAACTTCACTTCAAGCAATCTTGAGTACTTGTGAGGGAGTAGCAATCTTGAGTTTGTTACTTGATTTCTCCATTATAATATACATAATAGCTGCGGGGTTTTCAGCTATAAGCTTTCCCCATACATACTGTGTTAATGTGTATGATGATTTGATGTGTTATCGCTTGATTTTATTTCCGCATGTGTGTTGATCTGAGTTGAGTTGAGTGGAAGAGATTATGTGTTGTGTATGAAGTTCAAATAGTATGTGACCAGGATAGTCTCGGTGGATAATTAATCATTATTCAGCAAATTTCTACATGGTATCAGAGCTATGAGCGATTGATGTCTGGTGGTGACTTATTTCGGTAGATAGAGTGCATGCGGGCCGAGTGACCTGCGGATCATCCTTTCCTTTGAAGGTGATATATCTAGTAAATGCCTAGCGATCGATCTCTATGCTATAATAATTTGTTCTCCCTGAGATCCAGGAAGCGGTTGAAGCTTTGAGTTGGAATTCGGTGACTGGCAGTTTTGTTTTCTTGGTAGGAGTTGAAAATGTCTTTCAACGGTTTGCGACTCAAATATGCTCTTGAAGGCAGTTCGAATTATGTTGCATGGAAGGATCGCATGGAGGTAGTATTAGAAGATAATGGACTGAAGGAGTTCATGGATACGGATGTCCAAAAGCCCATTGATCCTGCTGAAGTCAAAGCATGGCAAAAGAATATGGCGAAATGTCGAAGGATCATGTTGGAGGGCATCAAGGATCATATTGTATCCAGCCTGCATGGAAAGGATTCTCCATATTTAATGTGGAAAGCTTTGACGGATCTATTCCAGAGTAAGAGCGACCAAAGGAAGCTGGCGCTCAAAGATAAGCTCAGGAACATCAAGATGGAGAAAGGCGACAGTATCGCAAAATACCTCACGAAGTTCACTCAATGCAAAGATGAGCTGGGAAGTGTGGGGGTGACTGTCGAAGATGAGGACATGGTGGACCTGGCTCTCCTTGGTCTTTCGAAGGCTTGGAATTCATATCAAGATAGTTTCAATGGTCGGGAGAAGTTTCCGGGATGGGAGCGCCTTTGGGCGGATCTCATGCAGGAGGAGATAAGGAGGACTACCAGGGACGGATCTTCATCAAAGGGAGCTGATGAAGAAAATTTCGATTTGGCTGCCAAAGAAAAGAAGGGGAAGGGTAAGAAAACTTCTTATTCTGGTGCAAAGGGCAAGAAGTAGGATATGGCAAAAGTGAAGTGTTTTCACTGCCATGATCACGGAAATTATGCTACCAATTGTCCGAAGAAGAAGAAAAACAAGAAAGTGGGAAGATCTGCAGATGGAGAGGCTTTGGCTTCACATTTTGAGCTTGAATTTTCACTGATCGCATGCTTGGTTTCAAGTGTGATGGGATTGGTGTGGTTCTTGGACAGCGGTGCGTCATTTCATATGACAGGAGATCGGGATTTGTTCTCAGATCTGGAGGACAAAGATCTGGGTGTGCACATCGAGATGGGCGATGATGGTAGATACAGTGCGACTGGTATCGGTACCATATCCTTTCAGAGGGAGTCTGGTAAACCCTTCGTGTTGAAGGATGTCATGCATGTGCCTGGATTGAAGAAGAACTTGATCTCTGTGGCGATGTTGGAAGATAAGGGGTATGATGTGGTCTTCAGCGAAGGAAAGGCTTTCCTGCGCAGTAAGACTACTGGAGAGACCCGGAAGATAGGGGTTCGAACCAAGAACCTTTATCAGTTGCAAGTAGATGGTTGCGCAGCAATGGCATGCAAGGCGGGAGAAGTGGTGAGCCGGGATGATGAGGGCGAACTGTGGCACAGGAGATTGGGCCACCTTCACCATGGAGCTTTGAAGATCCTGCAACAGATTTCTACTGGGCTTCCTAAGGGCACTCTTGCGCAGTCAGATCAGTGCAAGGGGTGTACCTTGGTGAAGTATGTGAAAGCCACCTTTCACGAGAAGGATAGTCACGCCACGACGATCCTTGAGAGAGTTCACACAGACGTGTGTGGTCCTTTCTCAGTTGCTTCGACAGCAAAGCACAGGTATTATGTGATCTTTGTTGATGATTTCTATCGAAAGTGCTGGATCTTCTTCATGCAGAAGAAGAGCGATACATTCACGAAGTTCTGTGAGTTTAAAGCACTGGTCGAGAAGGAGTCGGGGAAGAAGGTGATTGCTCTAAGGAGTGATAACGGTGGTGAATTCATCTCGGCTGAATTCAAGGAGTTCTGCAGCGCAGAAGGGATTCAGAGAGAGCTCATCGCACCCCATAACCCACAGCAGAACGGGGTGGCTGAGCGGAAGAACGAAACGATCGTGGGTGATGCACGGGCGATGTTGCATGATCAGGGCCTACCCCTTCACTTGTGG